>OZ023323.1:1615037-1720037 GCA_964007375.1 Ophion obscuratus | reverse complement strand
CAAGTGCCATTAAAAGTTGGCGCATTTAATCAGGATTGTAAAATGGTACAATAATTGCTAGTTTCATACTAAAGAAAAAACCAGTAAAAAAATTAAAACCTCAAGTAACCCGATTTTTGCTAACCCATTCTACTCAGTTTAAATGTTTTTTATTCGCAAAAGCTCTTGGTAGGTTCTTAATTTTACGGCAAAATGATGAGAGAGATGGATAGTGGACATGTTTGCCATGAGTGAGCGAGACAGATAGTGACGCCACGCAGTGAGACGGAGATGCGTCGTTTAAACGAGTGCGAATGAAACAGATACAGACGCCATACCAAGCAAATGGCTACGCTACCAGTCTGACACCAGTTAGTGCGTTTCGCTCATTCGTCTACTGCGCACCTTTCCGTATACGTTTATGTTGATTTAGTACTGAGAACTTTGGCTTCTCTTATTGGACTTGGATTTTTGTGAATTGGACTTGTTGATTACATACCGGCAACTTTGGCTTCTCTCTTTTGGAATTGGACTTTTGTGTTGGCATCCTTGTTATCTACCATGCCTACGCGCTACACTTCACAAGAATATGCGAACATGCACCTCATTTATGAGGAATGCAGATGAAACGCAAGTGCCGCCGCTAGACTTTATCGTGAAAGATATCCAAATTTAGAGCGCTATCCGGATCACCGCGTGTTTGTTAATGAGCACCGTTCACTCACGAAGGGCGGCCATTTCCCGAATCAAATACGGGCTGGAGGTAGACCTCGCTTTCCGTACGAGGAAGAAGTGTTGCAAGAGGTCGCAGATGACCCAAGTATTTCCGTTCGTGTAATTGAAGAAAGAACGGGAATACCCAAAAGCACAGCACATCATATTTTATAAAGAGTCGAAATGCATCCGTTTCACGTACAACGAGTTCAAAGTCTTCTCCCTCGAGATTATCCTGAAAGGATTTCATTTTGTAGAACAATGCTACAGAGGCGTAATGAAAATCCCCAATTTATCCAAAAAATTCTCTAGTCAGATGAATCTACATTTAAAAAAGATGGTTACATAAACTTTCACAATTTTCACAAGTGGCATGTGGAGAACCCACATTTAATGCGAGAAGACAGATCCCAGTATCGCTTTAAAGTAAACCTGTGGACCGGAATTTTAAATGGCAAAATTGTTGGGCCTTTTGAGCTGCCTGAGAACTTGAATGGCACGAATTACCTACATTTTTTACGAGAAAATTTATCAACTTTGTTAGAGGACGTACCACTAACAGATCGTCGCCACATGTGGTATCAACAAGATGGCTGCCCAGCGCATTACGCAGTGCAAGTAGGAGATTTCCTTAACCAGCAATATCCGGGAAGGTGGGTTGGACGTTCAGGCACTATCTCGTGGCCAGCCCGTTCCCCAGATTTAAATCCCCTGGATTTTTCTTATTGGGGCGTTCTCAAAGACAAAGTTTATTCAAAGCCCATTGAGAGCGTAGCCGAGCTGCGTGAACGAATTTCTCAAGCTGCTGAGGACATCAACTCTCGAGGATATGCCCGGCTAATAAGTAGATCTTTTTTAAGAAGATGTAGGGCGTGTATTGAGGCTGATGGCAAACAATTTGAACATTTGCTGTAATAAAAAATGTTATTTCCCTATGTATCTGACTTTTATTCCAATAAACGTAAACTAGGTCAAGATTTTTCATTATTTTATTAATTTTACTTACTTTTGTTGACTTTGGTAAAAGTGGCGTCACTATCTGTCTCTCTCACTCATGGCAAACATGTCCACTATCTATCTCTCTCATCAGTTTGCCGTAAAATTAAGAACATACCAAGAGCTTGTGCGAATAAAAAACATTTCAACTGAGTAAAATGGGTTAGCAAAAATCGGGTTACTTAAGGTTTTAATTTGTTTACTCGTTTTTTTTAGTATGAAACTAACAAGTATTGTACCATTTTACAATCCTGATTAAATGCGCCAACTTTTAATGGCACTTGCCAAGGCACTCTAGTACTTTTTTTTAAAGCAGGGCCTTTCAAAGTAGACAAATTTTGCAAATTTTAAAGTCATACTTTAACAAATAGTCTTAATTCTAGGAAACTTGGGGCAATTGTGTCATTATTTTTGACTGTGATTCTAGAAATGTTATTTAGGGTTACGGTTCCAAAGTTTAAATGAACAAAAATAATAAAAATTAACCACAATAACCGAAAAATGGTTACAGTTTGACCAAATTTCTAGGTTTTTCTTAAATGCCCATAATTTTCAAACTGCATGGGATAGATTTTTTTCTGATTTTTCTCATGATGGTTACAATCAATCCTGTCACCCCGTTTCGGCTTGACGTTGAGTTCTGGGGCACCTTGTATGGTCGAAAATTTAAACTCGTCTCTCACCAAGTGCCTCTTAAATGGATGGGCTCTATGAGCGATCCAGGAAAGAGATTGGTACGTTGCAGACTGAGCCTGCAAAATGACAACTATGAGTTTGTTTACAAACCAGGGAAGCTAAATATCAATGCGGACGCTCTTTCCCGTAACCCTATAAACCCACTATCATCAGAATCAAGCGAGTCGGGGGATTCCGCCCCGAATGAACGTTGCGTGGGGCAGAGGAATCCAAGGCACCCCGATCCTAATGCTCGGGGCCCTATCGCTCGGCGTACGCGTGGATAAACAGTTGATTCAAATGCCGCACGCGGGCGACCCAACTATGCAGCGTCTTCGGGGACGAGCTCGGGAGAGGAAGTCCGACCCATACGGCAGTTGAATCGTAGCAAGCTCCCTACCCCCTCCTGCCCCTGAAACGACGAATTCTCAAACGTCCACAGTAGAGGAACTAGAGCGGTTCTAACCCAGGGATCTCAGGGGGGAGCGGGGCGGGGGAGTCGAGCGCGGGGAAGCCAGGGAATGCATGGTGGAGGGGGGAGGGGGGAGTCGAGCGCGGGGAAGCCGCTGTATGCTTGGCGGAGGGGGGAGGGGGGGGGGGTCTTGCATGCGGCAGCCGAGTGCAGGTTTCCGGCGGAGGGAAAGGGGAGGGGGTGGTGTTAGAGAGTGGGGAGGCTAGTTTTTGGTGACGATGTCTTCCAGGCGATAGCTGGACCCGCGGGCGAGGGGGAGAAGGGAGAGGGGCTAATGAAACATACACTTTTTGTTATCATAACAATCACTTTTTATTTTTAATTGTGTGTGTGTGTGTGTGTGTGTGTGTGTGTGTGTGTGTGTGTGTGTGTGTGTGTGTGTGTGTGTGTGTGTGTGTGTGTGTGTGTGTGTGTGTGTGACGTTGTCTCTTAAGAAGTTACGTAGAGGGCTAAGAAAAGGTGCATGAATTCATCCAGATGTTCTTTTTTTCAACTATCTGGACGGAGGCTCATGTCCGAGACACTGCTATACACTGCAACGTTTCAACCACCTCGTCCGAAAGTCTCAAATTTTACGACTCTTTTTTTCTTACGTCGAGCGCCAGGGACCGTCATACCCTATCGCTTCGCATGTGCAACTCGAGCCTCATCATTCCATAGGTTCACACTTGAAAACCCATAAAATTTTACGACAGCGTGCGACGAAGACAGTGATCCGGGGAAAAAAATGCATTTCCATATTACAGGGCTTTAGTTTTTCATCTCTGAATGATCATATATACAGAGAGTGCAACGTTAAACCTTGATGCCGATACTTGAGATCATGCAGGTCTGGACAAGTTAGCCCCATGGTTAAGAATTTTTTCTTCGTTAACACCACTCTCCGAGCTATTAGAATTTTTTTTATTGCTCCGCTATTCCGAGCATATATGATAACGGTGTGTTTATTTTGAAAAACTATAAACTTTCGGAGATCTATGGATAAGGACCTTTTTTACGCTTCAACCGTGGACCACTTGAGCGCCGATGGAGAGCCCATGAATTTTTTTTTTTTTTTCACTACACGCATCTCGACTGAGATGCTCTCATATTTTTCCCGGCAATCCAATGCGATATTAGAAAATTCTCGTGGGTTGGTGATATCTTCCGAGATGGTAGGGAAAGACGAAAAATGTCTAGAGGGAAAAACCATTTTTAATGATCTGCTGCGCTCAAGAGTGTTTGCACTTTGGATCGAGCAGTCAGTTAGTGAACATCATCTCTTTTGGGAAGCCTCGTTTCATCAAATATGGAGGGCAACGCGGAGAAGTCAGAACAAATCTTGCACGACCAAGCCGCGCTCCTAAGTTCATTCGAAGATTTTGCTGTGTGGGAACAACGGTGCGTTGAGTTTATCGAAGAATTAGAAACGCAAAGCCGGATTAAGCGCCCGCGACTATCAATTGGACTTCAACAGTCATTGATAGCCCAAATAGCGCGGCTGGAAGGGTTGAGGAATTCTGTGCGTACTCATTTTATACACACGGGTGCAGGACACGGTCATCATGGGCTAATCTGGCGAGAGATTGACACATCCTTCAATAGTCGAATATTGACTGGTTCCGTAATAAATCGCAACCACATCGAACCACGGCAATTTCTCAATGATGCTCGCGACCTAGTGCTTCAACATGTGCAAAATATCATCAACAAGCACAACAGCATTAAAATCAATACAGTGTTCAATGGTGAATTCGCGAGTGGAGACAAACATGCTAATAAAAGTGTCAACACGCGAAACTGTGAACTCTTTAACACAAGCGATTTGAATGAGTGGTACGAACAGCGTGTTATTGAGCCCACTTTAACTTTACTCGACGAATTTCAAGAACGAGATAGTGGCTGGGCTCTACGGAAAATACTTAACCTCACGATAAATGTGAATAAGTATAACCCGATGCGTGCCGGGTGCACTATATCACTGCCGCGGGAAATAATGATGAAGAGAGCTGTGATTAACGTCAAATCCAACGATAACGCATGTTTCGCGTGGGCAGTTGTCGCTGCTTTATACCCAGCCGAACGACACAGTGACCGTCCGTCATCTTACCCACATTACTCAAGCGTACTGAATTTACAGGACATTCAATTCCCGGTAACCATACACCAAATAAAAAAATTTGAGCTGAAAAACAATTTATCCATCAACGTGTACACTACCACCGCCAAAAAGGACATCGTTCCAATACGCGTGACTCAAAATAAGAAGGAAAAGCACATCAATTTGCTGTACATGCAAGATACTGAGGACAACAATGTGGGGCACTTCGTATGGATCAAGAATCTGTCGAGACTCGTGAGGGCACAACTAACCAAAATGGAGCATAAAAAATATATCTGTGATCGGTATGTAGTTACCATAATATATATATATATATATATATATATATATATATGCTAGACGAATTAAACAAAAAACAATCTTTTTTTTTTGCAGGTGTTTGCACTACTTTGGTTCCGAGGAAAAATTGCAATCGCACGAGGTCGATTGTGGAGCGATAAACGACTGCGCGATCCGACTACCGAATGACACCAACAAGTGGCTCCAGTTCAGCAACTTTAGCCGGAAAGAGCGACATCCTTTCATCGTTTATGCTGATTTAGAGTGTGTGCTGGCAAAGACCGATGAGAAGACCCAAGCAAAAGATATGTATCAACACCATGAAGTGTTTAGTATTGGATATTACGTGCGTTGTTCGTATGACGATTCATTATCTTCATATCACTCGCGTCGCAGTGCTGATTGTGTCTCATGGTTTGTCGAAGAACTGAAAAATCTAGCATTGCGCATAAAAGAAATTTTCTGTGACAATGTCCCAATGATTTATCTGACACCGAGCGAGTGGACAAGTTTTCGCAAAGCGACCCAATGTCATATATGCAGGAAACCATTCGCGCAAGACGATATACGCGTTCGAGATCATTGCCATCTGACTGGACGCTATAGAGGCCCTGCCCATTCTAATTGCAATTTAAACTACAAACAGTCATTCTTCATTCCAGTAGTTTTTCACAATTTATCGGGTTACGATGCACATTTTATCATCAAGGAAGTAGCCACAGCGTTCGGGGGAAAGACCGATGTGCTTCCAATTACAAAAGAGAAATACATCTCCTTCACGAAGCACATTCAAATCACAGACGATTCTAAACAGAAAATCCAATTGCGCTTCATCGATTCATACAAATTCCTCAATACCAGTCTCGACAAATTAGCCTCATTTTTGACCGAGGACAAACTCAAAATTTTACGCATGCAATTTTCAACTCTATCGACGGACAATTTCAATTTGCTGACGCGAAAAGGGGTCTTCCCTTATGAGTATATTGACAACGTGAGCAGGTTGGACGACACTTGCTTACCACCACGTGACGCATTTTATAGTTCCCTGACAGATGCTACAGTATCCGAGAGCGAGTACGCACATGCGGAGAACGTTTGGGAGCGGTTCTCCATTCGAACGCTGGGTGACTATAGCGATTTGTACTTGAAGACAGATGTCTTGCTATTAGCTGATATTTTCGAAAACTTTCGGAATACGTGCATTGAGAGCTATGGCCTAGATCCCGCGTATTACTACACATTGCCGGGGTATACCTGGGATGCAATGTTAAAACACTCGAATGTCAAGTTTGAATTGCTAACTGACATCGACATGGTTTTATTCGTTGAGCGGGGTATACGCGGTGGTCTCAGTCAATGCTCAAACCGATATGCACACGCTAATAATAAATACATGGAGTCGTTTGATCCATCGAAAGCATCATCATACTTGATGTATTTTGACGTCAACAATTTGTATGGATGGGCAATGTGTCAACCCTTGCCATATGCAGATTTTCGATGGGTCAACGACGTGTCCAAGTTTGATCCATTATCCATCGCGCTAGATTCACCAACAGGCTACATCCTTGAGGTCGACTTGGAATATCCCCAATCTCTACATGATGCGCACAAAGACCTACCGTTTTGCCCAATACACGAAAAACCACCGGGTAAGCAGCAGGAAAAGCTGCTAGCAACCGTCTGCGATAAAAAACGCTACATCATACACTACAGCAATTTACAACAATGTTTACGTCATGGACTTTGCCTCACGAACATCCATAGGGTATTACAATTCACACAATCCCCATGGCTACGTTCATATATCGAGTTAAATACTCAGTTTCGAACGCTGGCCAAAAACGATTTTGAAAAGAATTTATTCAAATTGATGAATAATGCGGTGTTTGGCAAAACGATGGAGAATGTGCGCAATCATGTAGATGTAAAGCTTCTGACAAAATGGGAGGGCAGGTATGGCGCGGAGGCAATGATTGCGAAGCCAAACTTCCACAGCCGAAGCGTTTTTTCCGAAAACCTCGTTGCCGTAGAATTGCGCAATCTCGAGGTGAAGTTCAACAAGCCGATATATGTGGGTATGTGCATACTCGACATATCCAAAACGTGCTTGTATGGATTTCATCACGAGTATATGGTACCATTGTATCGGAATAAATGTAAAGTGATGTATACCGATACAGATAGCCTCATATATGCCATTGAGAGCGAAGATGTATATGCAGACATGAAGTGCGACATTGAAAAATTTGATACGAGCGACTATTCAGCGAACAATAGGTATGATATGCCGCTTGTCAACAAGAAGGTACCCGGTCTCATGAAAGACGAATGCAATGGTGCAATTATGACCGAGTTCATTGGACTTCGATCGAAAATGTATGCGACACGTGTCGAGGGTAAGAAGGATACTAAAAAAGTTAAAGGTGTCAAGAGCAGTGTTGTGGCTAGGACAATCACGTTTGACGATTATGCCCAATGCTTGAAGGAAGACATTGAAATGATGCGTAGTCAAACGTGTATTCGATCGAAGTTGCACAAGGTCTACACCATTCGTGAGACAAAAATCGCTCTAAGTCCTCATGATGATAAGCGGTATATCATACCTGGGACCTCTGATACCCTACCATGGGGCCATTACAGAATACCGTCGTGAAAAGTGTTGTAATTTTTTTTCCACAACCTTGATGTAAAATTGTGTATATTTTTGTGAATATCGATGTATAAAACTCGTGAAAATTATGTATATATTTTCTTCACTCGATGTTAAAATTATGTTTGTTGTATATATTGTGCAAGAATAGATTTATTATTTTCCGTAAATAAAGAAGCGAACTTTTTATAATCACATGTGTTTATTCACTCTATCCATCTCCTCACGTTCCACGAAAAAGGGCGACGGCGAGAAGGGGGGAAGCAAGCCTGCTGTGGAGTCGGAGGGATGCGGGGACGACCAACAGGTCAAGAGTCATAAAACATACATATTTTTCCATTTTCTTTATTATCGACTACAAATCGGATTTGCTTATCCAACTATTGTGGCTCTTGTCGAAACCTAACCACTTTACAAACATTCTATTACCGCGCTTCTTCAATACCGCTTCAATGAGATAGATATCGGGGTGCTTGACCCTGAGAAGCTCTTGTTCGTAGAAACCACCCGCGATCGGTTCATCTTTATGGTCCTTCAAGTGGTACGTCACGGGATGAGTTTTTTTCACACGATAGATTGTAAATATTTCCGTTGTCCAGTTTGGGGTGTAACCCTTTTCGAAAACAGTCTTAAATTTGCTGATTCTCACTTTATCACCAACGACGAATTTCGGCGATCTTTTCATTGGAGACTTATTGAAAATCTGCTGCAATTGCTTCTCATTTTCCGCGTTGACATTTCTCGGCTTCATCTTAATGGTGCGGTGTACAGAATCGTTGTACTCGGCAATTAGATTATCAAGAATATCGATCCACTTATAATTACCACGAAGACTAAATTGCATCCACATCTTATTTTTCAATGTACGATTGAAACGCTCGCAAATGGATGCCTTCAAGTTGCTATATGTTGAATACATGTGAATATTGTACTTTTTCATGATGGCCTTAAAGTCACAATTGTAAAATTCTTTTCCCCGATCAACGTGTAAGTTCTGTGGTATGCGTCCCTTAACGAGGATCGACTTCATTGCTGCTGCTGCATCTTTACCACTCTTACTCAGCATTGGCACGGCCCAGGCGAACTTTGAGAAGGTGTCGATGACGGTGAGGAGAAATTTGTGTTTGGAGTTGTGACGCGCGTATGATGACATATCGACGAGATCAGCTTGCCAGGTCTCGTCCAAGCCACGGATGTCCACATGTCGACGCGGATAGTTTCGTCGAGCAGGCTTATGTAGCTCCAGCACGAGAGCGCCCCTTTTTTCGTTCATTTTCCAGTCCACTCAGTCGTGCGTCCAATTCAACAATGACTTTTGAATTACGAATCACCAAATCTTGTAGAGTTTTGACATCGGTCTGGAGTGTCCTCACAATGTCTCGTATCGTAGCTTCAAGTCCATTAACCAACAACTGACTACTCTCATTCATTTCTTTGCGTATGTTCTTAATGATAGTTCGAGATTTCTTTTGTAACGCACTTAGAGTGATGGCGTCATCTTCTGCTTCCGGATTTGCAATGTTACACAATCGTTTCTGCCCCAAGTCATAATGACCATCTGCGGTAATTCTAAAGCCAATCCCTGGTCGACCTGGAGGACCTTGCTTACTGTGGAGTACACTCCTACTTGAATGACGTCCAAACACATCGACACTCATGATGAGAATGCGTAAATTCTCCGACGTCGAGTTAATAAATGATTTCAGCTTCGCGCAATTCCTCAATAATCGAGATAATTTCATTTGCATGTGATGAATTTCCAGCTGCTTGGGATGCCAGAAGCAAGCGAAGGCGATCCACTAGCTCGTTTGGATTGTCCCAATAAATATAGTCCAATTGGGTGTTTTTTCTAGCTAGCTTATACTTTGGCATACCCTGTCCCACATGATGATCGACTATATTTGCGATATATGTATTAAATTTATGGCTGGTGTTACGTCGTATAGCCTCACTAGGCTTATAAAATTTTTTGTGAGCATTCGTCGAGATTACAATCTTTTCGTAGTTTTTCAAATCATCCGGTGTGAGAGTTTCGACATTAGGCACTTTTTTAAACAACAGCTCCGTTAATCCAACAGTTTTCGCATAACTCACATCTCCCACACGAATATGTTCAGAGTCGAAAATTATCGGAGAATTGCCAATCATTAATTTGTTGTTAGCGAGATTGCGTACACCATATAATACATCCAAGCTTGCCTTTCTATTTGTTTGTAATAGCAGGAGATATTCGCTGATCAGCTCATCGACATTTTGCGAGTCATCATCATCCTCATATATCAATTTAAACGAATCCTGTGTTTCACTCTTCAAGGAATCATGTGCCGCATTTTGATTTACCACACTATTTAACGCATCTTCTTTTTCTTCTTCAACATTATCACCCACTTTTTCATCCTTAATTTCCTCCTTCACCGCCACCACCTCACCGTTTTTATACGACACCAATTTCTCCAATGGCCCAACTATAGGCTTAAAGACATCCTGCATTCGCTGCTGATCATTATCTTTCCCAATTTTCATCATTCGATGCTTTCGTCTGATTGCATCGCTCGCCTTGGCAATTTCGCGCAATACATCCTTTTCACGCAACAATTGTTCGCTCTTCATGTTGTCACTACCACGGCATGCGCAATACTGTCTCTTCAACGACCAGCGATGAGTCATTTATCAATAGTGAGAAAATAATCAAAACCTTGTCTATATCGACCATCATTAATATCGCTATCCTTGTCAATCGTGATAAATGCATACTTGTCAGAATTCCAGCATTTCACGCACATGTTTTTAAAGCACGTATAAGTCATGTCCGTATTAACATGATCATTGTACACGTGTTTGAGATTCATATCATCCTGCTTGAAAAGCACCACGAAATTTGCATTATCCCTCACGAGATGTTTGGGAATACGAGTGTACGTCTGACAAAGATAAAAACTGTCAACAATCTCGTGTCGTCCCATGGAAAAGAAGGCCCGAACATTATCCTGCTTTTCGCATGCTATGTCATCAAAGATGAATATAGAGTTGGATCGTGCATCACTTGGTGCTATCACTTGTTCATGCGCCTCGAATGGATGATATTCAACTCCACTCACAGGTTCGAGTAGGTGTTCGAGCAACTTATACTTTGGCTGCTTGAGCGATTTGGAATACAAGTAAATATTCTCAAATCTCAAACCATTCGGATGGATGATAAGAGTGAGCAAAGCGTTGGTTTTCCCACAATTCGATGGACCGCAAAACAGTGCGCGTATGCTATCCGGCAGTAAATTCCCATGGCGTTTTTGTTTCTTTTTCCCTCCACGGTCTTCGACAAACTCGTCGAAATTTATCACGGGAAGTCCGCCTCCGATAGTTTGCTTCCTGGACGTCATCTCACACACGACTAATGGCGAAATCATATAAATAGGCTTCTTATAGGGATTATCCATCAGTCGCGTATTGTCTTTAGACATGATTGTGCATGGGAAGAGTGGTAAAGGGTTGGTCAACCGCCTAATCAACAAACTCCCCGTTGAACTACATTTGCCTGGATATCAGTATTGTGGACCAGGCACAAAGTTGGCCAAGCGCCTTGCTCGTGGCGATCCGGGAATTAATCCATTGGATACGGCTTGCAAACAACACGATATTGCATATTCGAAAAATCCGGATAATCTCGAGGCGAGACATTTGGCGGATAAAGTGTTGGCTGAACAGGCTAGGCAACGTATTACCGCGAGAGACGCTAGTATCGGTGAAAAAGCCAGTGCTTGGGGTGTGGCAAATATTATGAAGACAAAGAGAAAATTTGGCATGGGAATGAAGGCCCGCAAGGGTGGCGTTTGTTTGAAAAAGATAATTGGCGCTGCAAAGAAGACAATGATTCAAAGCAATGATCCGCATAAGATTATCAAATCAGCTCTAAAGGGCGCTCGTGCAGCGGTAAAGTTGCAAGGTGGTAAAGTGCGCACACCTCGGGTTCTACCTGTACCCCATAAAATTGGTGGTTTATTGCCCTTCCTCGTGCCCATTTTTGCGGGTCTTAGCGCTGCGGGTGCTTTGTCGGGTGGTGCGGCTAGTATAGTTAAAGCTGTAAATGCTGCTCAAGCAGCTAAGCGTGAATTGGATGAAAGTAAGCGTCATAATCGAACAATTGAAGCAATTGCATTAGGTCGGGGTCTACATCTGAAACCATATAAGCAGGGATTGGGCCTTCATATTAAGCCAAAAAACTAGAAGTAACGCTACCACACCAACCCCTCACCGACCGCGACCTACTCAACTACGCAAAAATCCTAAAGATTCCACATTTTCGTGGAGTTTACATGCGCGATACATTGCCAGCGAGCGGACCTCTCAAATGTGAAGCAGCAATTGTAAATTTGGATGAAAATGTCGGTCCTGGAACACACTGGGTCGCTTACAAAAAGACCGGATCGAAAGTCATGTACTTTGATAGTTTCGGTAATCTTCCACCACCATCCGAGCTCATGAGATATTTCCGTGTCGGTAGCGTTCATTATAATTATACTAGATATCAGGAATATGATACGATTGAATGTGGACATTTGTGTCTCAAGTTTCTTTGTCGGCAGCTGCAGCACGAAGACAAATATACACTATATATAGGGGGGAAATGATGTTGGGGAATTCAGTTGTTAATTTACCAGCATCATGGACGAAAGTTTAACATTGACCATATCTGGCTCATCGTCCATACTCGAGGCGCAATACTTTCCCCCCATCGAACTCTCGCCACACAAAAATTATACTCTCGGTCTCGTGGAATTGTTAACCTTCAACTCTATTCCCAATATCGACGTTGACCATGATAAACTTTACGTGGGAGATGAGGTGTTAACGATACCTACGGGCAGTTATGAAATAGAGGATATTGAGACGTTTGTACAAGCAGAGCTCGCGCGTAAAAACATCAGCATCAGCATTAAACCCAACAATAACACGCTACGCAGTGAGATTGAATGTGATCATGATATCAATTTTGAGCCAAAAGATTCTATTGGTCATCTACTAGGCTTCACCGCACGCAAATTAGAAGCCAATAAAAGACACGAATCCGATCTTCCAGTAGCCATTCTCAAAGTGAACGCCCTACGCGTTGAGTGCAACATTACCGCTGGCGCCTATATTAACGGACAAAAAGTACACACAATTCATGAATTTTTTCCATCTGTGCCACCGGGCTATAAGATCATTGAAGTTCCCTCCCACGTAATTTATCTGCCAATCACGAGCCGAACGATTGACACGATACAGCTTCGCATAGTGGATCAAGACGGTGATTTGGTAAATTTCCGCGGTGAAGTAATCACCATACGCCTGCATATAAAGTCGTGATGGGTATTGTTTTCAACAGATCTTCCAATAACAATAAACGGTCATGGATAAAAACTATCAGTCGTCGGCCAGCGCCCAAAGTGCTAACACCTCAAAACGTGCTACTCTTGAAGAGTTTGGGTCTCAAAGTGCGTGGCGAAAGCGTGTAAAAAATTATTTAGTCTGTGCTCTGTGCATCTGTTGCGTGAAATGGAAGAAGAAATCGTAAACATTCAGACACCCGTGGTCTTTGATGAATCCATCATCCATTGTGAGATTCACGCTCATCAGCCATATGCATCTTCAACCTTCAATAACAGCGATGAAGTCCGTATTGCCATCCAACATCAAGACCTCTCCATCCTGCCAAGCAAGAGTTCCCTACACATATGTGGAAAATTATCCAAGCGAGATGGGACGCCAACCACTGCTACAAGTCTCGTCAACAATGCCATTTGTCATTTGTTTGAGGAAGTGCGATATGAATTGAATGCCATAGAAATCGATCGTAATAAGAATGTCGGCATTACGAGTGTAATTAAGGGATATTCATCTCTCTCACCGGCCAAAAGTTCTATGCTCGAGAACACTGGGTGGCTCGATGTCGAAGAGACCAAGCAAATTGTAGATGTATCGGGAAACTTTGATGTCTGTATACCGCTCAACATGCTCCTTGGATTTGCCGAGGATTATCGAAAGATTGTCGTAAATGCCAAGCACGAGCTGATTCTCACAAGATCAAAGACCGATGACAATGCCATTGTACAAACAGCGCCCGAAGACTACAAACTCGTATTGCATAAAATAGAATGGCTCGTACCGTATGTCACCGTCTCAGATCAGCGAAAAATTCAACTGTTAAAGTTTCTCGCCAAAGACGCACCAATTTCCATGAGTTTTCGTACATGGGAACTGTATGAATATCCATTGCTGCCTGCCACCTCCAAGCACGTGTGGTCTGTGAAAACTTCGAATCAGCTGGAGAAGCCACGATATGTCATACTCGCGCTGCAGACGGGCCGAAAAAATAAGAAAGCACAGAATGCGAGTCACTTTGATCATTGTAACCTGAGCGACGTCAAACTATACCTCAACTCGCAATGTTATCCATATGGAAATTTGAATTTGAACATTGATCAAAATCAATATGCTCTTCTCTACGAGATGTATGCAAACTTTCAACCGACCTATTACAACAAAGAGGCTGAACCATGGCTGAGTAGGATGGAATTTTTAGAAAAAGCCCCCCTCGTTGTCATTGACTGCTCAAAACAAAACGATTCGCTCAAGTCCGGTCCTGTTGATGTGCGCCTTGAGTTTGAATTGAAAAACAATATTCCACCGCAAACTTCAGCGTACTGCATGATCCTCCATGATCGTATTGTCGAGTACAATCCAATCAGTGGTGGGGTTAAAAAATTGGTATAAAATCATGCCAATGATCCGCGCCCACTTCAGTCAACATGGAGCTTATCGTCGACGTGCAAGGGTTCAAGAGACCCGTCAACGAATTTGTCCTAAAGGAGATGTCCATCGTCAAACTCCATGAGAAGAACGCTGAACCGCTCACATTCTTCTTCGATGCACCATTCGCCTGGGACGCTTTACCGGCCAAGTACAAAATGACAAACAAGTGGCTGGAACGCAATTATCATGGAATACGATGGGAACACAGCGGCATACCATACGAGGCAGCTAGAACGACAATTCGAGGAATCTTGGAAGGAGCTCCTACGATCTATGTCAAGGGATTCGAGAAGTGCTCGTGGCTATCGAGATTCACGGATTCAGCAACAAAAGTCATCGATCTGGAAACTCTGGACTGTCCATCGCTGCAGAAGTTGCCGAAAATCACAAACTCCAAATGCCCGCACCATTCCTTCAACACGAAATACAACTGCGCCCATGTGAATGTAAAATCGCTGAAAAGCTGGCTCTCTGTGTACGAAGCGTGAGCGAGGGATTTTTTTAAAAAGAATAAAAACATTTTGAACAAATATCGTTCTCCATTTATTTCCTATATCTACGGCGAATACAGTTTGACGACAATTTTTTTTTTTTTTTTACATTATATTCGATGAAAAAGTTTTTTGTACATTTTTACATAGCACCAAGCGTTGGAAACTCTACGATGATGACTGTGATGCAAACAGTCGTTGCACTCTACGATGGTGACGATGCCAGCTGCCGCTGAATTCGTTGTTTCCACCGGGCCTTCACGAGCGTTCTTTTCCACCATACTCAGACTCGAGCGTCGAAAACTCTACGATGATGATGACTGTGATGCAAACAGTCCTTGCACTCTACGATGGTGATGATGCTGGCTGCTGTTCAACTCGTTGTTTCCACCGGGCCTTCACGAGCGTTCTTTTCCACCATACTCAGACTCGATGGAACTCGACGCTGTTGTATTTTCCACCAATGTACTTCATGTAGAGTTGACCATTGCGCGCCAGTTGCAGCATACTCTCGAACATTTTCAGATCTTGATCGAAGGCCTTTACCAGCCGCGCTGGCAAGAAGACGGCAAACTCATTTGCAACGTCCACGATGTAGCGTTTTCCAAACTTGGTCTGTACAGCTCTCATGTCCGTGATTTGATGATCCGAATGGACGTGGAGTTCTGACAGCTTCTTCGTTGGGAGGAATTCCGCCATCAGGCTGACTTTGTTGATATTTGAGAGATCCATTTTCACTCTTTTTCAAAGTTCTTTTCGGAGAAGTTGATGGCGCGGTGGAATAGTGCAGTCTGAGCTTGGTCCACGAAATCATAAGCTCCCTCGTAACCCCCCACTCTGATTTTGAAAACTTCTCCCCACTTATCCAATCATAGGCATGTGTAACAGGTTCAAACACGTTCGAAGAACCCCGCACGTAGAGAATTTCCCCCCTCGCAACACTTTTCACAGTCCCGACGTTGGGGTGGGGGACCATCAATGTGATCCTTCATCTGTGGCGTATTATAATGCTCCATGCATGGAAGATACGATATCACTTCACTATCGTTCCGATGATGCTCCGGCAAACGATCCCACAGTAAACCAATAAAGTTACCCCAATACTTTAAGAGCAAGACCTTTGGAACCTGTTCGAGCTCGTTTTTGGTCAAGTCCAGGGGGTGCTTGGCCGGATGCACTGCGTACATACTTGCACATGTGAACATCTTGACGGAATCTTGTGGAATGAAACCTCGACGGGTTGAAGCTTGTTTTGGAATAACGCTGCAGCTGCATGCAATAAATAAAACATTTTATGGGCTTTGAAGAGCCACCCTTCATATGGGAACTATCGTTACCTCACTCTCGAAAATTTTCCTAGCCATAAATGGGAGTTTCCCACACACACACACACACACACACACACACACACACACACACACACACACACACACACACACACACACACACACACACACACACAATTAAAAATAAAAAGTGATTGTTATAATAACAAAAAGTGTATGTTTCATTAGCCCCTCTCCCTTCTCCCCCTCGCCCGCGGGTCCAGCTATCGCCTGGAAGACATCGTCACCAAAAACTAGCCTCCCCACTCTCTAACACCGCCCCCTCCCCTTTCCCTCCGCCGGAAACCTGCACTCGGTTGCCGCATGCAAGACCCCCCCCCTCCCCCCTCCGCCAAGCATACAGCGGCTTCCCCGCGCTCGACTCCCCCCTCCCCCCTCCACCATGCATTCCCTGGCTTCCCCGCGCTCGACTCCCCCGCCCCGCTCCCCCCTGAGATCCCTGGGTTAGAACCGCTCTAGTTCCTCTACTGTCCACCGTAGCTTGCCCATAAGACGCTGTGTCCACCACCCGCGGCTATAGACGTCAGGGCCCTCGGCCCTGCTATGCCTAACGAAACTATTGTTTCCAATTAGTATGAGTGGTGTGCGGCCGTGTTGATAATACGAGATGTTGAGATAATATGAGATGTTGAGAAATTGGCTTCGGCCCGTGAGATTTCCTAGGTCGTGGTGGAAAGAAAAAAGGAGTTTTTTTCGCTCGTTTCGATCCTTGGTTCGGATCCTCTTCAAAAACTTTATTTGTTCTACAAATTTCGCGATACAAATTATATTAATAGAGTTTACAGATTTTTTATAATTGTATTTTGTGTTATGAATAAGTTTTAGATGTGTTATAATGATTTGTGTAAATTTTGTGTTAGGTTTTTCTCATAATTTTTCAATCATGGTGATATTGTATGAGTGATTATTTATAACAAGTTAATTTATTCTTGAGTAACAAGGGTGGTGTGTGAGAGTGTGATGTTGTAAGAACGATAAGAATTATGTTAGATAACGAACCTGAATTTTGTCGATATTTCTAGTTTTCTTTTGGTTTGTGCTTGTAGGATAGTTGATGTAGACAGTATATTTGATGATGAAATACTGTCTCGTGAGGTTGATTCGGAGGATTGATTCAGAACCGTTTTTTTTTAAATTCAATTGATAGGTGTAATCGTTTTTTGGCGATTGTATTATCTGTGAAAAATTGGTATGGTGAAAGAAACTTTATTTCGATCTATTGTCTTGATTAATGAGATTAATGAGATGTTGTGTGAAAGTGGTGATTACCTATTGAAATAAACTAAATATATCCTCGCAAGCACAAAAACGAAAATTAGAAAAAAAAATGCTCTGCTCTACATATCCAGTAGTGACGTCCAAGAGAGTTCGAGAAAGACTAACAAGGAACATCCCTCAGGTGTCCGCCTCCGATTTTGTTGAAACTCATATATTTGATAGAGCATCGAAAACTTTGAGACACGTATTTTTTTTTATCGGCGGAAAAATGAATTTAAGGGGGGAAACCACTCCTCAAAGAAAGGCGTGTCGAGGGGTGATTTTGCAGTTTCACCCAGAAGCAATCCACCGATCTGAATGAAACAAAAACGAAAATTCTTCTCATGAAAAGCGATGAAAAATTTACTATGAAAATGTTAAGAAAAAATTTCATTAGGGGGTAAACCACCCCTCGATTTGCCTTTTTTGCCCCCACACTTAAGAGGATTGTATGCAAATTAATAAAACAGGTATCATTTCGAAGGGCAATTAAAATTAACGTTAACGGGTTTTTGCATTTTGGCGGCATAGCAAATTTAAGGGGATGAACCACACCTAACATAAATTTTTTATCATGGTCGTTTTTTCTGTGTTTAAAGTATATCCGCTGCTTTTAAATATTTCTATAAGCCACAATTAAATGTTTCACCATATGTCAAAATTATTACCTTCGTCTTAAGGGGTAACCCCTCTGACGAGAAACATCATTGAAGTATCCGTTTCCGATTTCGTTGAAACTCATATATGTGGTAAAGCATTGCAAACTATTGAACATGTTTTTTTTTGTATCGGCAGAAAAACGGTGTTAGGGGATGAAACCACCCCTCAAAGTTTCTCCCACAAGCAGTCCACCGATCTGAATGAAACAAAATCGAAAATTCTTCTAATATTAAGCGATGAAAAATCCACTACAAGAGTGTTGATTAGAAATATAATTAAGGGGTAAACCACCCCTCCATTTGTCGTTTTTCACCCCACGCTTAAGGGGGTTGTATGAAAATGAATAAAACAAGTATCATTCTGAAGGGGAATCAGAATTCAAGTTGACGCGTTGTTGCGTTTCAGCGGGACAGCAAATTTAAGGGGGTAAACCACCCCTAACATAAATTTGTGCATTTCCATTCATTAAAAAAAAACAGAAGATTTTGAAAATCCTGTTACCTTTGGTTTTGGTGAATCGAACACACATTGTGAAATACCCGGTTGCAATAATTTGGCCATTATCAGATGTGCATGGTGAAAAAAATCGTTGTGTTTAAAGCATTTTTTGACGATTATCATTATTGCAGGAATTATGAGCCATGATTGTTGATGGTTGATAGTTGATAGACTAGGAAAAAAAAGTATATATCACAAGAAAATGATTTGACGGCATATGACTGCAATACTTTTCACAAGTACTATTAATTAAATCAGCTGAAATGATTACCAAATAAAAAATGTCAAAATATATTTAAAACATGTTCGTTAACCTACTATAAAACCCTCAGTTTCATTAATATGTTTAATTACATAAACGGTAAAATAATAAAAATATACATGCCTCCACAAAACTACGTCGCTGGCTAAGTTGTCGCTTGATCCAGGCGCATCATCGTTCCGAAAGATACGAAATGAGCCTTATAACTTATTCTGGAAATTATTATAATTAATGATATAGTAGAAGTGTATGTTTATTCCTATAGAGATGCTTAATGGACGTGCATATTAAAATCGGAAGCGTTTCGACACGAAAATATCAGTCTTATGAGTAAGGGGTAGCCCCACGTCCCCACTCCCAAATTACCGCTCCTAAAGCTCAAAACGAATATGCCTGCACACACAAACATAAAATTGATATTACCGATGGAATGAAAACAGTTTTAACGAAATTCGTGAAACCTTTCGCGAAACTTCAAACGAAAAGCAATTAGAGGGGGTAGTTTACCTTGAAAATGTAAAAATTTAAAAACGTAATAATTTAAAAACGCAGGAGAATATTTTGAATCCGCGGATACATGTTAAACACAAAAAACATGACGGTGATGAACAAATTTATATTAGGGGTGGTTTACCCCCTTAAATTTGCTGTCCCGCTAAAACGCAAAAACGCGTCAACTTGAATTTTGATTCCCCTTCAAAATGATACATGTTTTTATTAATTTTCATGCAACCCTTTTAAGCGTGGGGTGAAAAACGGCAAATGGAGGGGTGGTTTACCCCTTAATTATATTTCTAATCAACACTCTTGTAGTGGATTTTTCATCGCTTAATATTAGAGGAATTTTCGATTTTGTTTCATTTAGATCGGTGGACTGCTTGTGGGAGAAACTTTGAGGGGTGGTTTCATCCCCTAACACCGTTTTTCTGCCGATACAAAAAAAAGCATGTTTAATAGTTTGCAATGCTTTACCCCATATATGAGTTTCAACGAAATCGAAAGCGGAAACTTCAATGATGTTTCTCGTCAGAGGGGTTACCCCTTACCCCTTAAGGAGTTACCCCTTAAGACGAATGTAATAATTTTGACATATGGTAAAACATTGAATTGTAGCTTATAGAAATATTTAAAATCAGCGAATATACTTTAAACACAGAAAAAACGACCATGATAAATAAATTTATGTTAGGGGTGGTTTACCCCCTTAAATTTGCTATGCCGCCAAAACGCAAAAACCCGTCAACTTTAATTTTAATTGCCCTTCAAAATGATACCTGTTTTATTAATTTGCATACAACCCCCTTAAGTGTGGGATGAGAAAAGGAAAATTGAGGGGTGGTTTACCTCCTAATTAAATTTTTTCTTAACATCTTCATAGTGGATTTTTCATCGCTTTTCATTAGACGAATTTTCGTTTTTGTTTCATTCAGATCGGTGGATTGCTTCTGGGTGAAACTGCAAAATCTCCCCTCGACACGCCTTTCTTTGAGGGGTGGTTTCTCCCCTTAAATCCGTTTTTCCGCCGATAAAAAAAAATACGTGTCTCAAAGTTTTCGATGCTCTATCACATATTTGAGTTTCAACAAAATCGGAGGCGGACACCTGAGGGATGTTCCTTGTAAGTGGCGAATTTAACGTTTCTGGAGAGAGGGAGAATGATCCTTTGTCAGTGCTGTGTCAAGAGTTTGAGGGTGTCCGTGTCATGTTAAGAGGTTAAAGTGTTATGTCAAGAGTTTTTAAATTTAGTCACGAGTTTAAAAATTGATGTGTGTCGTTATGGTGATAAAATATTATCATGATTATATTATCGAATTGTATATTGAGCTTAGATTATTTATGTCAGTTCTAAAATTGATGGCATTGGGATGCGCCTTGATTTGAATCATTTCTAGGATCAATCTTTTTCTGAGCCATTTTTCATTGTTTAAAATTTTTACATCGTCAAATTTGAAATTGTGTTTTTGTTCTATTGCGTGCTGTGCTAGAGCTGTGTGTATTGTGGTGGTGTGTTTTAGGCTATTTTTGTGTTCATTGATTCTGTTTTTAAGGTATCGTTTTGTTTGGCCTATGTATGTGGAGTTACAATCATTACAATCAATTTTGTATACTATGTTAGATTTTTTGCTGTTATCTATTTTGTCTTTGGTGGAGCCTGTAATCGATAAGATGTGATTTTGCTGTTTGTGACTAGTGTTATATTATATTGTTTGAAAAGACGAATTAGTTTGTGATGGATGTTTTTTGTGTATGGTAGACTTATTAGTCTAGAGGAGTCAAAGTTTTTATTTTTGTTATTTTGATTGATGATTGTAGCAATTCTTTGTTTTATCATTTTTTCTGTGACAGAAATCGGAGAGCAATTTTTTGTCATTGTGTTCTTAATAAGTTAAAGATTTTTATGGTGAAAAGACGGATGAGATAGTTTTATTGCTCTGTCAACTAACATGTAAATTATAGCTTTTTTTGGGAAAGTGGATGGTGTGAAAAAAAGTTTATAAATCTGCCAGACCAAGTAGGTTTTCTGTACCAATTTGTGATGATTGAACTTTGATTGCGGATTAAGAGTATATCGAGAAAAGGAATTTTATTATTTTCTTCTATTTCTGATGCAAATTGTAATTTTGAAATATATGAGTTAAAAATATTGATTGTGGATTCAATTTTGTCGGTTGGCAAAGCAATAATAATGTCATCAACATATCTTTTGTATAGTGGCAGTGAGAATTTTAATTTTTCTAAGCAATTTTTTTCTAAATCAATCATAACGATGTTGGATAGTATCGGAGCAAGAGGTGAACCCATTGGCAATCCAGAAATTTGTTGATAAATTTTGTTTTGGAAAGTAAAATAAGTTGAAAACATTATGTATTCTATGGCTTTAGTTATTTCGTTTAGTGGAAAAGTTTCGGAAAATACATTTGTTCTTTTTTGAAGACTTTGAATAACTAGTTGTAATGGAATGTTGGTGTAGAGAGATACGACATCAAAAGAGACAAGTTTGTAGTTGAGTGGGATTGATATGTTTGAGACTGATTGTTTAAAGTAAAAGCTGTCTTTGACATGTGAGTTTGTTGTGTGTATTAGTTTAGATAGTTTTGATTGGATAAATTCTGCTAATTTATGTGTTGGGCTATTGATTGATGATACTATTGGACGAAGTGGAAAGTTTTTTTTTGTGAATTTTTGGAAGGCAATAGAGACGAGCTAAGTTGCAATTTTCTGCTTTTAAGTATTTAAATTTAGTTTCATCGATGATTTTTAGACTTTTCCATCTGGAGAGAATATTGTTTATGCCTTTTTGTAGGATATTGATAGGGTTCTTATTTGTTAGTTTGTAAGCTGAGGAGTCTGCGAGTAAACTGTATGTTTTTCCTATGTAATCTGATTTCTTTAAAATGACTGTTGAATTTCCTTTATCTGCTCGTGTAATTAAAAGTTGTGGATTGTTTTATAAAAAAGAAGAAGTGTGATTTATAATTTTTATGGTGTTGGAGAATGATGTTGGTATAGTTGGTTACTGAAGAGGATCCGAACCAAGAATCGGAACGTAAACGAGCAAAAAAAACTGCCGATTCCTCAATATCTCGAAACTATTGTTTCTTTCGAAGCTGCTCCTAGCAACACGGAGGACAGTACTCCCGTGAAAGATTTCGTTCCCAACGGAAATAAATCGGTCCACGAGGAGCTGCAACGCACCTTCGAAAAATTCGACTTCGAAAATTTTGCGAAGGGCGAGAACAATCAGTCAATATGGTTGAGGTATCGTTGCCTAAACGCCTTTGTGATGGTGAGGAAGTCGATGAGACAGTCCGGGAGGTCCTCAACGATTTAGATCCCATCATAGATAGAGATGATCATTTACTCAGTAAACGATCAAAGAAATTGTCTGAGCGGTTCCAACAGCCTACCAAAGAGGAGCTCTTACGGAGAACTAGCCTTATAGGGTCCTGTTGTTCGCGTAGGAGCGAGCGAGACAGCGATGCTGATGACGAGCGCGAGGTCCAACGGGGTGCCAGCAGTAGCTTCTACGCTACTGCAAGAGTCAGGCAGCGAGAGAGAGAGAGAGAGGAGCCTCGCTTGGGCCCCTTCCTCCATCCCTTCCTTGCACTAGCATCGCCACCAGGCGCACAGCGTGATAACGTAGAATCCTCGGGGCCTCCCGCTGAGGCAGGGTGTCAGTTCTGCACAGTGCAGTTTGACACCGAGTCAGCCCGCCAGTTCAACTCTCCACTGTTCAATTCGACGAAGCGGGCAGTTTGACACAAAACCAATTCGACGGCCGTAGCAGCTCGACATTTCCCCGACGCTCGCGTATCCCCACCCTTCAGATTCCGGCCGGGCGATTCGCTGCCCTGTGTCAGTTTGACACCGAGTCCTCCCTACACAGCGTAGCGTGCTCAACTTACATTTCCTAGCGGCTGTACTTTTTTCGAATCACCCATACCCGGGAACGAGAAATATACGAGCAAAATGTTTTCGCATGTACCGACTACCCGCTCTGTCAGTTCTCTAGTTTATCGACTGATTTTGAATGGAAATTTCACGAGCGGCATATTCTTATAACTTTATTCTTTAATAATGCCACGAACATATATTTAGTCTCTAAAATTTTTTATTCTTTCATAATTCGGGAAAAAGCGTCATTTTTGAGTACTTGAGAATAACGATAAGCAATACTAAGAGAACTGAAAACTTATATAATAATCGTGTGAAAGAAAAACTGGTGGCCTCGTACAGTTGGACAGTTTTTCGTTGCCGTTAAATATAGGATAATGTTCTTCAAGAGGATGTTTAATTTTGTTCTGAATTTCGTTTCTTGTGGCTCTTGGTTTATTCGTAAAAATCATCGTGCAAAGTCTAAATTTTATAATCAACTTTTTAATCGTCAAAAATATCGCTGAAAAAAGCATATGCAGTTACAAGAAATTAATATCATGAAACGATTAGAAATAATATTGTTGTCAATATTCCTCATATATGTTCCTTTCATTACAGATTGAAACGTCCACATTATTATTATCCATGTTGTTCAAATACTTAATGCCAAAGAACAGTGCATGTCGGATATATTTATTTTTCATTAATGTGTGACATGTCGTCTACTATATATGAAAAAATTGAATCATCGTATAACATGAATACGCTGTGTTGAAAAGCGCAGAATCATTAAGGGAGGGGGGGGGGGGGGTGGAAGGTCAATTTGCTATAAAAAAGCATATTTTCGATATTTTTTGTTGGCGTACTGTTAATATATATTTATTTGTATAATTAGTATAAAATAAAAGGACATTTGAAGAATATTCTGTGAAATTTTCGTTAATAATTGTGCAGAAATGAGCCAGTGACAGGAAATCTTTTGAGGCCACAAAAAAAAGTTACATTGCGGTGAACTGCATAACTGGATCACCCGAAAAAAAAATTCAACAAGATCGTATTATTTAATAAGTTTCTTGAGGTAACGCTGTCGAGTTTTTATTTTTATTTTTATTTCTTTTGAATTTTTAGTCAGACTTAGAAGACAAAATAGCGATTTTTCATTTAAAAAATTGGAACCTTTATTATTGCAAAATGGATTAAAATGATAAAAAAAATCGACAGCGTTACCTCAAGAAACTTATTAACTAATAGAATCTTCTTGGATTTTTTTTCTCGGATGATCAAGTGATGAGTTATGCAGTTCACTGCAATTTTTTTGTGGTGTCTGCAAAGATGTGCTGTTCTGCATAATTATTAATGAAAATTTTACAGAATATTCTTCAAATGTCCTTTCATTATATACTTCTAACACAAATAAATATATATCAACTGTGTCGTAAAAAAAATTATCGTAAATATGCTTTTTTTCGTAGCGAAATACCCCCCGCCCCCTCCCCTTAACACGTCTAGCCACCCTGGCCACTCGAAAAATGGGTATTATTTTTTAAAAGTCATAAACCCAACAGTATAAAACAATATATGTTAATTTTTTAACCTAAGGTAAGAGACAGCTTTGAAAATGCCTCAAATAAATCTTATTTTAAAGTATTATAGGACGAATATTATTATAAGATAAATTTCCGTTCCAGGCAAACAACGAAAAAGCATCTTCGTTGGCAGAATCCTGAAAAAAAAAAGTTTTTTTTTTCATGTTGTCAAGGAACGAAGTAACTTGGCTCGGATCAGTACAGTAAATACTGAAGCGAAGGAACGGATTTATAAATAAAAGGATCATTGTCGAATTTTTGCCAATACTTGTGGTTTTATATATTTAACTCTTTAAAAAAATGCACAGCCGTTTCAGATATTTTTTTTATGCTACAATTCACATCCAACATTAATAACTGTTCATATAAACATCTTATAACTATTTTCAGTTCTGTGACAATTGACAAATATTATATATTAGATTCCTTTTTATCACATCACATTATTTATCACATATTGAATGCATTGTTTTCACATATTCGCAGTCATTCAAGTGTACATGTTTTTACAACTAAGTAATATTATTAACGTTCGTGTACATATTGGTGCATTTATATTAAGATACATTTTTTTTGGGTAAGTATTGCACAGTGATTTAAAGCGCTGTCCGCCGAGTAACAAAGGCCATAGTCGGGTAAGTAGGGGAAAATTTGAAAAAAAAATAATGTTCCTTGTTTTATTATTTTTTACTATAATCCACTTGGGGTAGAACAACGAAATTTTTTTCATATAATCTTTGGGCACCTTATTAGATTATATACTTTTTTTTCAAAATGATCGGTTTGGTACGCCACAGTGAATAAAAAGAAACACACCTTTTTCATATATTTTAGTTATATAGATATATAATTAAAATATATCAATAAAGTCTGATATGTGACTAATTGATCGGTTTGGTACGCCACAGTGAAAAAAAAGAAACACACTTTATTGATATATTTTAGTTATATAGATATATAACGAAAATATATCAATAAAGTCTGTTTCTTTTTTTTTCACTGTGGCGTACCAAACCGATCATTTAAAAAAAAATATATAATCTAATGAGGTGCCCAAAGATTACATGAAAAAAATTTCGTTATTGTACCCCAAGTGGATTTAGTAAAAAAAAAATAAAACAAGGAACATACAATTTTTTTAAACCTTAATCTTTCGCAAGATGTTCCATAATTTTATTTCGTAACATGTTTGATCGTAACAAGGACCAAAAAAAAAATCAAATCGATCCACTGAACCGTTTCCGGAATTTTTTTTTATATTAAAAAAAATCATTTTTCGAAAACCATTGCGTTGACGGGCACGAAATTTTCAGATTTTTTTTTTTTTTTTATACCTCAGAATATACTCCAAATTTCGATGGCGAAAATGCGGGGGCCATTTTCCCCTACTTACCCGACTATGGCCTTTGTTACTCGGCGGACAGCGCTTTAAATCACTGTGCAATACTTACCCCAAAAAAAAATGTATCTTAATATAAATGCATCAATATGTACACGAACGTTAATAATATTAATTAGTTGTAAAAACATGTACACTTGAATGACTGCGAATATGTGAAAACAATGCATTCAATATGTAATAAATAATGTGATGTGATAAAAAGGAATCTAATATATAATATTTGTCAATTGTCACAGAACTGAAAATAGTTATAAGGATGTTTATAGGAACAGTTATTAATGTTGGATGTGAATTGTAGCATAAAAAATATCTGAAACGGCTGTGCATTTTTTTAAAGAGTTAAATATATAAAACCACAAGTATTGGCAAAAATTCGACAATGATCCTTTTATTTATAAATCCGTTCCTTCGCTTCAGTATTTACTGTACTAATCCAAGCCAAGTTACTTCGTTACTTGACAACATGAAAAAGAAAACTTTTTTTTTCAGGATTCTGCCAACGAAGATGCTTTTTCGTTGTTTGCCTGGAACGGAAATTTATCTTATAATAATATTCGTCCTATAATACTTTAAAATAAGATTTATTTGAGGCATTTTCAAAGCTGTCTCTTACCTTAGGTTAAAAAATTAACATATATTGTTTTATACTGTTGAGTTTATGACTTTTAAAAAGTAATACCCATTTTTCGAGTGGCCAGGGTGGCTAGACGTGTTAAGGGGAGGGGGCGGGGGGTATTTCGCTACGAAAAAAAGCATATTTACGATAATTTTTTTTACGACACAGTTGATATATATTTATTTGTGTAAGAAGTATATAATGAAAGGACATTTGAAGAATATTCTGTAAAATTTTCATTAATAATTATGCAGAACAGCACATCTTTGCAGACACCACAAAAAAATTGCAGTGAACTGCATAACTCATCACTGGATCATCCGAGAAAAAAAATCCAAGAAGATTGTATTAGTTAATAAGTTTCTTGAGGTAACGCTGTCGATTTTTTTATCATTTTAATCCATTTTGCAATAATAAAGAAGATTGTATTAGTTAATAAGTTTCTTGAGGTAACGCTGTCGATTTTTTAATCATTTTAATCCATTTTGCAATAATAAAGGTTCCAATTTTTTAAATAAAAAATCGCTATTTTGTCTTCTAATTCTGACTAAAAATTGAAAAGAAATAAAAATAAAAATAAAAACTCGACAGCGTTACCTCAAGAAACTTATTAAATAATACGTTCTTGTTGAATTTTTTTTCGGGTGATCCAGTGGTGAGTTATGCAGTTCACCGCAATGTAACTTTTTTTTGTGGCCTCAGAAGGTTTCCTGTCACTGGCTCATTTCTGCACAATTATTAACGAAAATTTCACAGAATATTCTTCAAATGTCCTTTTATTTTATACTAATTATATAAATAAATATATATTAACAGTACACCAACAAAAAATATCGAAAATATGCTTTTTTATAGCAAATTGACCTTCCACCCCCCCCCCCCCCCTTAATGATTCTGCGCTTTTCAACACAGCGTATTCATGTTATACGATGATTCAATTTTTTCATATATAGTAGACGACATGTCACACATTAATGAAAAATAAATATATCCGACATGCACTGTTCTTTGGCATTAAGTATTTGAACAACATGGATAATAATAATGTGGACGTTTCAATCTGTAATGAAAGGAACATATATGAGGAATATTGACAACAATATTATTTCTAATCGTTTCATGATATTAATTTCTTGTAACTGCATATGCTTTTTTCAGCGATATTTTTGACGATTAAAAAGTTGATTATAAAATTTAGACTTTGCACAGTGATTTTTACGAATAAACCAAGAGCCACAAGAAACGAAATTCAGAACAAAATTAAACATCCTCTTGAAGAACATTATCCTATATTTAACGGCAACGAAAAACTATCCAACTGTACGAGGCCACCAGTTTTTCTTTCACACGATTATTATATAAGTTTTCAGTTCTCTTAGTATTGCTTATCGTTATTCTCAAGTACTCAAAAATGACGCTTTTTCCCGAATTATGAAAGAATAAAAAATTTTAGAGACTAAATATATGTTCGTGGCATTATTAAAGAATAAAGTTATAAGAATATGCCGCTCGTGAAATTTCCATTCAAAATCAGTCGATAAACTAGAGAACTGACAGAGCGGGTAGTCGGTACATGCGAAAACATTTTGCTCGTATATTTCTCGTTCCCGGGTATGGGTGATTCGAAAAAAGTACAGCCGCTAGGAAATGTAAGTTGAGCACGCTACGCTGTGTAGGGAGGACTCGGTGTCAAACTGACACAGGGCAGCGAATCGCCCGGCCGGAATCTGAAGAGTGGGGATACGCGAGCGTCGGGGAAATGTCGAGCTGCTACGGCCGTCGAATTGGTTTTGTGTCAAACTGCCCGCTTCGTCGAATTGAACAGTGGAGAGTTGAACTGGCGGGCTGACTCGGTGTCAAACTGCACTGTGCAGAACTGACACCCTGCCGCCGTGGGTACCTTGGCTCGTGTAAGCCAGACGTTGAGGTAGCGAAAATAAAGAAAATATACAGAATATTAAATCAAAATCCTAACGTCGCTTAGAGAACCCTACGGAATCATGTCGTGATCGCGATGACGGCCTCGAGCCGGAGGACGGTTCTGCTGCAGTCGCTACCATGCCAGGCGGGTCAGCGGAGTACCAAAAAAAACACGTTACAACTTGTATTCCAAATCGTTGAAGCAGCCAAAGTATAAGTTGCTCGAACAATTACTCGAACCTGTGAGTGGAGTTGAATATCATCCATTCGAGGCGCATGAACAAGTGACAGCACCAAGTGATGCACGATCCAACTCTATATTCATCTCTGATGATATAGCATGCGAAAAGCAAGATAATGTTCGGGCCTTCCTTTCCATGGGAAGACATGAGATTGTTGACAGTTTTTATCTTTGTCAGACGTACACTCGTATCCCCAAACATCTGGTGAGAGATATGGCAAATTTCGTGGTGCTTTTCAAGCAGGACGATATGAATCTCAAACACGTCTACAACGATCATGTTAATACGGATATGACTTATACGTGCTTTAAAAACATGTGCTTGAAATGCTGGAATTCCGACAAGTATACATTTGTCACGGTTGATAAGGATAGCGATATTAACGAAGGTCGATATAGACAGGGTTTTGATTATTTTCTAACCATTGATAAATGACTAATCGCTGGTAGTTGAAGAGACAGTATTGTGCATGCCGTGGCAGTGACAACAAGAAGAGCGAACAACTGTTGCGAGAAAAAGACGTATTGCATGAAATTGCCAAGGCGAGCGATGCAATCAGACGAAAGCATCGGATGATGAAAATTGGAAAAGATAGCGATGAGCAGAGAATGCAAGATGTCGTTAAGCCTATCGTGAGACCATTGGAAAAATTGGTGTCATATGAAAACGGTGAGGTGGTGAAGGAGGAAATTAAGGATCAAAAAGTGAGTGATGATGTTGAAGAAGGAAATGCGTTAAATAGTGCGAAACATCAATTGAAGAACGAGGCACAAGATTCCTTAAAGAGTGAAACCCAAGGTTTGTTTAAATTGATATATGAGGATGATGATGATGACTCGCAAAATGTCGATGAATTGATCCGTGAATATATCCTGCTATTACAAACAAATAGAAAGGCAAGCTTGGATGTACTATATGGTGTACGGAATCTCGCAAACAACAAATTAATGATTGGTAATTCTCCGATAATTTTCGACTCTCAACATATTCGCGTGGGAGATGCGAGTTATGCGAAAACTGTTGGATTAACAGAGCTGTTGTTTAAAAAAGTGTCCAATGTCGAAACTCTCACACCGGACGATTTGAAAAACTATGAAAAGATTGTAATCTCAACGAATGCGCTCAAAAAATTTTATAAGCCTAGTGAGGCTATACGACGTAACACCAGCCACAAATTTAACACATATATTGCCAATATAGTTGATCATCATGTGCGACAGGGTATGCCGAAGTATAAGCTAGCTAGAAAAACCACGCAATCGGACTATATTTATTGGGACAATTCAAACGAGCTAGTAGATCGTCTTCGCTTACTTCTGGCATCACAAGCAGCCGGAAATTCGGCCCATGCGAATGAAATTATATCGATTATCGAGGAATTGCGTGAAGCTGAAATCATTTATTAACTCAACATCGGAGAATTTACGCATTCTCATCATGAGTGTCGATGTGTTTGGACGTCATTCAAGTAGGAGTGTACTCCACGGTAAGCAAGGTCCTCCAGGTCGACCTGGGATTGGCTTCAGAATTACCGCAGACGGTCATTATGACTTGGGGCAGAAACGATTGTGTAACATTGCAAATCCGGAAGGAAAAGATGATGCTATCACTCTAAGTGCGTTACAAAAGCGATCCCAAACTATCATTAAGAACATACGCAAATAAATGAATGAGAGTAGTCAGTTGTTGGTTAACGGGCTTGAAGCTACGATAAGAGACATTGCAAAGACACTCGAGGCCAATGTCAAAACTCTACAAGATTTGGTGGTACGTAATTCATACGTCATTGCTGAATTGGATGCGCGACTGCGTGGACTGGAAAATGAACGAGAAAAGGAGCGCTCTCGTGGTGGAGCTACTATAAGCCTGCTCGACGAAATTATCCGCGTCGGCATGTGGACATCCGTGGCTTGGACGAAACCTGGCAAGCCGATCTCGTCGATATGTCATCATGCGCGCGTCAAAACTCTAAACATAAATTTCTTCTTACCGTCATCGATACATTCTCAAAATTCGCCTGGGCCATGCCAATGCTGAGTAAGAATGGCAAAGATGTAGCAGCCGCAATGAAGTCGATACTCGTTAAGGGACGCATACCGCAGAACTTACACGTCAATCGGGGAAAAGAATTCTACAATTGTGACTTTAAGGCCCTCATGAAAAAGTATAATATTCACATGTATTCAACATATATCAACTTGAAGGCATCGGTTTGCGAGCGTTTCAATCGTACATTGAAAAATAAGATGTGGATGCAATTTAGTCTTCGCGATAATTATAAGTGGATCGATATTCTTGATAATCTAGTAGCCGAGTACAACGATTCGGTACATCGCACCATTAAGATGAAGCCGAGAAATGTCAACGCGGAAAATGAGAAGCAATTGCAGCAGATTTTTTATAAGCCTCCAATAAAAAGACAACCGAAATTCGCCGTCGGTGATAAAGTGAGAATCAGCAAATTTAAGACTATTTTCGAAAAGGGTTACACCCCAAACTGGACAACAGAAGTATTTACAATCTATCGTGTGAAAAAAACTCATCCCGTGACGTACGACTTGAAGGACCATAAAGATGAACCGATTGCCGGTGGTTTCTATGAACATGAGCTTCTCAGGGTCAAGCACCCCGATATCTATCTCATTGAAGCAGTGTTGAAGAAGCGTGGTAGTCGGATGTTTGTAAAGTGGTTAGGTTTCGACAACCACCACAATAGTTGGATAAGTAAATCTGATTTGTAGTAGATAATAAAGAAAATGGAAATATATGTATGTTTTATGACCCTTGACCTGCTGGTCGTCCCCGCATCCCTCCAAAGCCTCCGACCGACTCCACAGCAGGCTTGCTTCTCCCCTTCTCGCCGTCGCCCTTTTTCATGGAACGTGAGGAGATGGATAGAGTGAATAAACATATGTGATTATAAAAATGCCGCTTCTTTATTTACGGAAAATAATAAATCCATTCTTGCACAATTAAATATATACAACAAACATAATTTTAACATCGAGTGAACAAAATATATACATAATTTTCACGAGTTTTATACATCAATATTCACAAAGTATACACAATTTTACATCAATGTTGTGGAAAACAAAAAAAAAAAAAAAACTTTTCACGACGGTATTCTGTAATGCCCCCATGGTAGGGTATCAGAGGTCCCAGGTATGATATACCGCTTGTCATCATGAGGACTTAGAGCGATTTTCGTCTCACGAATGATGTAGACCTTGTGCAACTTCGATCGAATACACGTTTGACTACGCATCATTTCAATGTCTTCCTTCAAGCATCGGGCATAATCATTAAACGTGATTGTCCTAGCCACAACACTGCTCTTGACACCTTTAACTTTTTTAGTATCCTCCTTACCCTCGACACATGTCGCATACATTTTCTTGTTGAACTTCACCTCGAGATTGCGCAATTCTATGGCAACGAGATTTTCGGAAAAAACGCTTCGGCTGTGGAAGTTTGGCTTCGCAATCATTGCCTCCGCGCCATACGTGCCCTCCCATTTTGTCAAAAGCTTTACATCTACATGATTACGCACATTCTCCATCGTTTTGCCAAACACCGCATTATTCATCAATTTGAATAAATTCTTTTCAAAATCGTTTTTGGCCAGCGTTCGAAACTGAGTATTCAACTCGATATATGAACGTAGCCATGGGGATTGTGTGAATTGTGGATGGATTTTCCCTATGGATTTTCGTGAGGCAAAGTCCATGACGTAAGCATTGTTGTAAATTTCTGTAGTGTATGATGTAGCGTTTTTTATCGCAGACGGTTGCTAGTAGTTTTTCCTGCTGCTTACCCGGTGGTTTTTCGTGTATTGGACAAAATGGCAGGTCTTTGTGCGCATCATGTAGAGATTGGGGATATTCCAAGTCGACTTCAAGGTTGTAGCCTGTCGGTGAATCTAGTGCGATGGAAGATGGATTAAAATTGGACACATCGTTGACCCATCGAAAATCTGCATATGGCAAGGGTTGACACATTGCCCATCCAAACAATTTTTTTTTTAAATTATTTATTGTCGCATCAACAGCTAGGGTTATTAGCGACGCCATATTTACATGTTGTGCATTGTATTATTTTTTTTGTATACAAATCAAACAGAATCAAAAAAACTTTTTTAAGGGATACTTATAAATATATATAAAGGTATTACAGTTTTTCGTATAAATTGATACTCTTAGTGAATTCTATGGTTTTGGCAGCATTTGTCTTGTTCTTTGAGCACTCTTTCAGTGACAGAGGGAGGTATAAGTTTGTTCGTTGATTTTGGAATTTGGGGCATTCAATAATAAGGTGTTGTACGGTGATCTCAGAGTTGCATATGTCGCACCATTTGGTCGGGGATCGGTCGAATAGGTGAACATGAGTGATGTTGGAGTGTCCTATTCTCTGTCGGGTTGTTACGCTTTGGTCTTTCCTCCTCGAGAAGTTCGGGGTTTTTTCCCATGTCGATTCCCTCATGTCGTGAAGCTTCGTGGGTTGGCTTGAGAGCCAGAGATCATTCCATCGGGTGTTTATAACTTTGTGGATACCGTGTTTAAGTTCTTGAAGAGAAATCGGAATTTTATCTAAGCAGTTTTTTACGTCGGTGGTAGCAGCTCTTGCTGCAGTGTCGGCTTTCTCATAACCATCGATGCCCTGATGGGCTGGAACCCAGACCAGGGTTATGGATATGTCGTTTTTCGTCAGATTTATTATTTTTACCTGGATTTCTTGTTTCATAGGGTTTAAATTGAATTTGTTCTCTATAGCTTTCAGTGTCGACATGGAGTCACTGAAGATTGCCACTGGCGATAGTCTGGACTCTTCAATTATAGTTAGAGCTTGGAGAATTGCGTACGCTTCGCATGAGAATATTGAAAAGTGCGGGGGGAGTTTAAAAAGAAGTGCGATGTTTTCCATGGCAATCGCACAACCAAGGTTATCGTCAAGTATGGACCCATCTGTGTAGAACCTTAAATGGTTTGCATATTCAGCGGAGATAGTCTCTTGAAATATGTTCTAAAAGTGAGCTGTGGTTGTAGATTTTTTGTTTGTTACTGACGTATGAATGTCAATATCTGTTCGCGTCTCATTTGGAGCGGTCGAGGTAGACTAGGCCGATTTTCGTACTTTTCCGGAGATCCCCGTGTTTGTGGTTCTCGTAAGATAGAGGCAATTACTTGTCCCATTCTTCTCAGGTGGATCGGTGGCTCGTTGGCTTCTGCTAGGACACTCGAGTTTGGGCTTGATCTGAAGGCTCCAATAGATAACCGGATCGCGGTAGTTTGGATGGGGCTAAGCCAGTTGAGAACATGTTCAGAGGCCGACCCGTATATAGTGGCTCCATAATCGAGTTTAGATCGGATGGTTGCTTTGTACGCGGTGAGGAGCGTGTATCTATCAGCTCCCCAATTTTTGGAGCAGAGAGCTTTCATTAAGTCCAGTCTTTTTCGACATTAAGCTTTTAGGAGTTTTATATGCGGTGCCCCAGATAGAGTCGTATTGAAGGTCAGGCCAAGAATTTTTAGTGTGTTGCATCTTTGAAGTTTTGAGTTGTCGAGGAAGAGTTCTATTTGGGAGGTGTTCTCAGGCAGAGGTTTGGCGAACACCATGAATTGGGTTTTCGTTTTCGAGAATTTCATGCCTGATTTGTTAGATCAAGCGACCAAATTATTCAGAGTTCCTTGGAGAATTTCCTGAGTCGTTGGAATGTTTTTTCCAGAGCACATTATGGTTAGGTCGTCGGCAAAAAGGAGGCCTTTCGCAGGAATATCGATCGAGCTGAGAATGTCATTGATAGCGAGTAGGAATAGGGTGACACTTATCACCGATCCTTGAGGGAGGCCATTTTCGATTGCGGTTTCTGTCGACAGGTGGTTTTTTAGGCGGACTTCGATCTTTCTGTTACTGAGGAAATTTTTGATGAATGCAATAATGTGACCTTGCAGGGGTTTTTCTGTTAAAGTGTTGATAACGCGTTGTTTCCAGATCATTTCATAAGCTTTCTCTATGTCCATCGAAACGGCAACTACGTGGAGGTTATTTGAAAATGCGTTGCAAACGTAACTTTCCATTTGGGTCAATGGTCCGTTGTCGATCGGAACTGCCTAAAACCGCTCTGGAGTGGGGACAGCCAGCGATTTTTTTCAATCGTCCATTTTCGACGTCTATTTACCAGTTTTTCTAAAAGCTTGCATAGGTTGCATATCACGGCAATCGGCCGGTAGTTTTTGAGGCACGAAGGATCCTTCCCTGGTTTGGGGATTGGAATTACCCTGGCAAGCTTCCATGATTGGGGAAAGGTGTCGGTCGTCCATATTCGGTTGTACATATCGAGGAGAAATTTTAGTCCTTTTGCGGGAAGATTTTTTATGAGGATGATTGGTATTCCGTCTGGTCCCGGACTAGAGTTTTTACAGAGGGAGAGCTGATTTGAGTTCTTCTTCGGTGAACAGTGAGTTTATGGGGTCATCGATCTCATGGTCTCTATCGGCTCTTAATTGTGACGAAGCCCGGGATTTTTTTTCCTCATTGTTTCTAAATTTGACAAAATCTGGACTATAGTTAACATAACTAGAGTTCAGTGCGAACGTATTTGCCAAAAGGTCAGCCATATCTTTTGGGTCCGATACGGAGTTTCCGTCAGGGTCAATGAGAACAGTGGAGCAGCTTGTTCGTCTCTGACCTCGCACACGATTTAGTCCTTGCCAAATATCCTTTACTGGAGTAATACTGTTTAAGGAACCAACGAAAGTACGCCAGGATTCCTTTTTGCTAGATTTAACGATTTTCCTAGATATAGCTCTCAATTTTTTGTGTTCGATTTTCGATTCTTCGGATCTCTGCCGTTTGTATACATTAAAGGCGTATTTCGATGCGTTTATAGCCTCTTCACGTTTTTTATTCCACCTAGGTACCTTTTTATCGCGACATCAGCGGCATTGCGGATTTGAGTCGTCAAAAAGGCGAGCAGATCTTCTACACAGAGTTTGCCTTGAGGTTCTAGAAATTCGATATCGTTAAGGTTTTTATTTATTTGGTCGGCGAAAAGTGACCAGTTTGCAAAGCTGAACTTCCAAGTGGCAGAGGGCAGAGGGCAGAGGGAGAGAAGATTCGTCGGTTTTATTTTTGTTACAGTTCAGGTGGAGCGGAAAGTGGTCGCTGTCGTGGATATTATTGTTAACGGACCACACAATCTCGTCTGCGATATTCGCAGAGCATATGCTCAGGTCGATATGGCTCAGTGATCCAGAGGAGCAGTTGAAGTGAGTGGGCTCGTTTTCATTTAGCAACACCAATTTGGAGGTGTCCAACCATTTTTCTATCAGCTTTCCTCTTCGGTCCGTTTTAGAAGAGCCCCATAGAACATTATGGCTATTAAAGTCGCCGACAATAATTAAGGGTTTTGGGAGTTGCCAAGATAAATTTTCGAGATCCCTTAGGTCAAAGTTCGTATTGTTGGGCAGATATATATTGCAGATCGACGTTTTGTGAGGAATGGAGACCGATACTGCCACCGCTTCGAGATTAGTCACGATCGGTATTTCGTCACATGGAACGCTGTCATTGACGAAGAGCGATCCCTCCACTGGCGTGATTGGAGATTGTTCGGTTTTTAAAGAACTTTCTGTAGCCTCTCATTGAGGCGCAGTGGTCATTCTTGAAGTTGGTCTCTTGTAGGCAGAGTATTGTCGGAGAATGGTCTTTTTGGAGTAGTTGGAGGAACTCTCGTCTGGCGTAAAAGCCGTTGAGATTCCATTGCAAGAGATTCATCGTTTTTATTCTGAATCATCTGTCCAAATCGCGTCGGGATTGTCGTCGTCGATCGATGACATCGAAGATGTCCTCGGTTTCGATTGAGATACTGGTTCTAATTTCTTTATCAGTTTACTAAAGCGAATTTTGGATCCACGGTCCGACAAAAGCGGGTATAAACGTCTTAGCATTTCACTGATCTCCGGTTTTTTGGCAGAGAACTCGGTTGCGAGGTCGTCAAGGTTCTGCTTGGCTTGAGCTTTTTCCCAGAAATTTTTTAATTGAATGAAGTTGAGCGGGTATTCTTTGGGCTTTGTCACTATTTCCCTTGCGATGTCCTTGAAGGGATCCGAGGGTGGCTCGATTAGTTCTTCTGTCCCAAGCGACTTCCGGTTCCTCTTGACGCGAGCTTTCACTTTAAAGTCGGTTGTCGTAATTGAGAGAGCAGGGAACTCTGAGACGTTTAGCTGAGAGACGCTGGCCTCTTCGGAAGAAGTTGGAGCCGATGCGCTTGAGAGCAAGCGTTTTGGGTTTGTTGGGAGGTTAGCTTGGATTGGGGATAACTCCATAGAAGCTGCACTTTCCGGCGAGAGGGCTACTTTTGGGTGCGATTTATCGCCTCGGTTCGTTGAAATACAGTGTTGAGGATAGTTTTTTGCCAGATGTCCTTCTTTTTTACAGATAAAACATCCCGGGTTGTCGGTCGAATCGAATATGGTATAATTTGTGTCGTCGAAGTTGATGTGGAGAGCTTTCGGTAGTGATTGGACGACGTCTGGGGCGACGTATGCTTGTCGACGAAAGCTCAGCAGATTTGCAAGCGCGGCGTGATCTGGGTCGTTTATTCCGGCTCTGATATATGTATTTGCGATGCAAGTTCAATACTTCTCGATCTCAGCATCATCGCGATTTCATTATTCGGTATGATGGGAGGTACGTTTGACAGCACAATTCTCTGGTTCTTCGATATCAGAGGACGGATCTGGAGACGTCTGTTTTGGATTATTATTTCTTTGTGTTTTGCAATCAGATCATCCGCAACTGCTTTGGAGGTTAAATATACGCAGACTCTGTTGTTCGATATTTTAGAGATGAATTTCATTTGGTCGGCTGGGATCTTTTCAGCAATTGCCATAGCATATTCTTTAATTGAGGCTCCATCGACTGTATCGATTATGATTGCCTGGTCTTTGGTCGGTGATAGCTCGATTTTTGCAGCATTTGCGTAGCTTGTCGGTTGTTGAGAAGACATGCTTTGAACGTTTAGGATATTTCTCTGTACTGAGAGAATTCCTTTGCCGTAGTACTAATTTGAGAGAGGTTTCACTGCACTACGAGGTATAATATGCCGATTTAGTTTTGGAAGGTCTTCGAACGACGTCTTTGTCACTGTACGCGTAAGGCACAGAGGCATGGTAGGTAAACACCATGCGACGGCACTGAAAAACACGGCCGTTTCGCTCCAGCGTCGAGCAAGAACTCCTCCATACAAATTGTTGACGTCAAAATACATCAAGTATGATGATGCTTTCGATGGATCAAACGACTCCATGTACTTGTTATTAGCGTGTGCATATCGGCTTGAGCATTGACTGAGACCACCGCGTATACCCCGCTCAACGAATAAAACCATGTCGATGTCAGTTAGTAATTCAAACTTGACATTCCAGTGTTTTAACATTGCATCCCAGGTATACCCCGGCAATGTGTAGTAATACGCGGGATCTAGGCCATAGCTCTCAATGCACGTATTTCGAAAGTTTTCGAAAATATTGGCTAATAACAAGACATCTGTCTTCAAGTGCAAATCGCTATAGTCACCCAGCGTTCGAATGGAGAACCGCTTCCAAACTTTCTTAGCATGTGCATTCTCACTCTCGCATACTATAGCATCTGTCAGGGAACTATAAAATGCGTCACCTGGTGGTAGGCAAGTGTCATCTAGCTTGGTCACGTCATCAATATATTCATAAGGGAAGACCCCTTTTCGCGTCAACAAATTGAAATCGTCTGTCGAGAGAGTTGGGGATTGCATGCGTAAAATTTTGAGTTTGTCCTCAGTCAAAAATGAGGCTAATTTGTCGAGACTGGTGTTGAGGAATTTGTATGAATCGATGAAGCGCAATTGGATCCTATGTTTTGAATCGTCTTTAATTTCAACATGTTTCGTGAAGGAGATGTATTTCTCCTTTGTAATTGGAAGCACATTGGTTCTTCCTTCGAACGCTGTGGCTACTTCCTTGATTATAAAATGCGCATCATAGCCGGATAAATTGTGGAAAACTACAGGAATGAAAAATGACTGCTTGTAATTCAAGTTGCAGTTGGAATGGGCAGGGCCTCTATAGCGTCCAGTCAGATGGCAATGATCTCGAACGCGTACATCTTCTTGCGCAAATGGTTTCTTACAAATGTAACATTGAGTCGCTGCTCGAAAACTAGCCCACTCACTCGGTGTTAAATATACCATTGGCACGTTGTCGCAGGAAATTTCTTTTATTCGCAGTCCTAAATTTTTTAAATTCTTCGCCCAACCACGATACACAATCAGCACTGCGACGCGAGTGATATGAAGATAATGAATCGTCATACGAACAACGCACATAGTATCCGATGCTAAATACTTCATGATGTTGATACATATCTTTCGCCAGGTTCTCCCCACCGGTCTTTGCCAGCACACACTCCAAATCAGCATACATGATGAAAGGATGTCGCTCTTTCCGGCTAAAGTTGCTGAACTGGAGCCACTTATTGGTGTCGTTTGGTAGTCGAATTGCACAGTCGTTTATCGTCTCACAATCGACCTCGTGGGATTGCAACTTTTCCTCGGAACCGAAATAGTGCAAACACCGGCAAAAAAAAATTGTTTTGTTTAATTCGTCAAGCATATATAATTACATATATATATATATATATATATATATATATATATATATATATATTATGGTAACTACATACCGATCACAGATATATATTTTATGCTCCATTTTGGTTAGTTGTGCCCTCACGGGTCTCGACAGATTCTTAATCCTTACGAAGTGCCGCACATTGCTGTCCTCAGTATCTTGCATGTACAGCAAATTTATGTGCTTTTCCTTCTTGTGTTGAGTAAGTCGTATTGGAACAATGTCCTTTTTGGTGGTGGTGGTATATACGTTGATCGATACATTGTTATTAAATTCAAATTTTTTTAATCTGATGTATCGTCACCGGGAATTCAATATCCTTCAGATTCAGCACTGTCGAATAATGAGGGTAAGAAGATAGACGATCACTGTGTCGTTCAGCTGAGTATAGAGCAGCGACAACTGCCCACGCGAAACATGCGTTATCGTTGGATTTGATCACATGAACCACAGCTCTCTTCAACATTATTTCACGCGGCAACGATATGGAGCACCCAGCACGCATCGGATTATACTTATTCACATTTATCGTGAGGTTAAGTATTTTCTGTAGAGCCCAGCCACTGTCTCGTTCTTGAAATTCGTCGAGTGAGGTTAAAGTGGGCTCAATAACACGCTGTTCATACCACTCATTCAAATCGCTCGTGTTAAAGAGTGCACAGTTTCGCGTGTTGACACTTTTATTAGCATGTTTATCTCCACTCGCGAATTCACCATCGAACACCGTATTAACTTTGATACTGTTGTGCTTGCAGATAATATTTTATACATGTTGAAGCACTAGGTCCCGAGCATCATTAAGAAATTGTGACGGCTCGATGTGACTGCGATTGATTACAGAACCAGTCGATATTCGACTCTTGAATGATGTGTCAATCTCTCGCCAGATTAATCCATGATCACCATGCCCTGCACCCGTGTGTATAAAACGGCTGCATACAGAATTCTTCAATCCTTCCAGACGCGCTATTTGGGCTATCAGTGACTGTTGATGTCCAGTTACCAAGCGCTGGCGCTTAGTTCGGCTTTGCGTTTCTAGCACTTCGATGAACTCGACGCACCGTTGCTCCCACACAGTAAAATCTTCGAACGAACTTAAAAGCGCGGCTTGATCATGCAAGCTTTGTTCAATGTTGTTATCCATAGTAATAAGTTGGAGACGACTTCCGCGATGTTAGCTGACTGACTGCTTCGTTCAAAGTGTGGCCAGTTTGGAGCGCAGCAGATAATTAAAAAAATGGCTCCCCGTTCGGAATACTGAAAAATTTGAGCTTTCCCCTACATCTCGGGGAAAAACCGGACTTTTTTCCGATATTGTGTTGGTATAGATTGCCCGAGGAAGAAACGACATAGAAAACAAGTCAGGATGCATCGGGTTAAAAGATGTATTTTATGGATCCTGCAGCTGTGATCAAGTGGTCCATTGGCATCAAAGGCTTTCGACGATAGACCCCTAGAGTTAATCGTTTTTTTTTTCCACGAAAATACGCCGTATTTATCTATGTTTTGGAGGTAAGTTGCGCATACATGGTAATCCGAAAATGTGTGAAGATCATAAAAATCAATGCTTGATGAGTCTGACTAGATTTCACCTCGACCATGGAGTACCCCTTTTCTGGACAGCAGACCCCTACAGATTTTCCGATAACGCGCTGGTATATATTGACTGAGGGAAACGAGACAAAAATAACGAGTCGAGATGCATCGAGTGAAAAGATTTATTTTATGAGGCCCTGTAGCTCTGCTCAAGTGGTCCATCGAGGCTAAGGACGATAGGTTCCTAAAGTTGATAGTTTGTCCAAGAAATACGTTGTTTTCATCTATGTTTTGAATATTCCAGCTGTAAAAAAAAATTCCCATCGTGAGGCGCTGTGAATGAAAAAAAAAGCTTCAACCCTGACTTGTTAAAACCTGTGTCAAGAGTCGGCGAGGTTCGGTGGACTTACATGCGACATCTTAACATGATCTTCCGGAATGGGAACGAAGACCTCGACGAGCTAATTTTTTTTTTTTGGAGCACTGTTTCCTTCCATAGGGAAGATACTAGGATGCTCGTTATAATAAGCCGGTTAAGTCTCCATGACCTAGACTCTTGTGCGGAGATCGTAAAAGTCGAAGCGTAATGAGTTTGACCATCTTCCACCTCCACGATGAAGTGTCCCTTTTCCGGATAGTACATGCCTGCCCCTAGAGGGATAGTTAAGGAAAAAAAACTTTTCGTTAATCCCTGGCCAGGATGCAACATCTTGGAAGGTCAATTTTTTCTACATGCTCCAACTAATGTTGAACGGAAAAAACCCATTTACACATCCTACAGACCATCCCCACCATACTACAATTCAATGGAGTGCAGACATTGAAAAGGGCTTCGGACGACAGTTTCCGTCATTCCAGTTTTCATCCTCCGGTGTGAAATTTTCGAAGGAGGAAATTTAAAATTACTCGAAGAAAAGTGTGCAATAATGGCTGATCGAGTGTACGAAGTTGTTGAAATATCTGACGATGAAGTGAATGAAATCATCGACGGTGATATGATCATCAACGATCAAGTGGGTGGAGATTTTGGAATTGTCAACCGCAACAACGCAGAAATCGAGGTGATAGACATCGTCGACGATGACAGCGACGATGACGACAACGAGGAGGAGATGGATTTTGCTGTAATGAATCGTGATCGCGACGACGACAACGAGGAGGAGATGGATTTCGACAACGAGGAGGAAATGGATCGTGATAGCGATGAAGCTCGGTATCAGAGTGACCCAGATGATGAACCCTGTGATCAACGAAGAATTGGTTTGAACGCGCAAACCATGTTCAACTTGAACTGGGAAACGGTGTTGTGCATCACGGTGTCATATTATACCCCATGTGCTGGGGTCATGTACTGCCTTTCATGCATGCTTGACATGGATGGTGTGTTTGGAACAGTGACCCGCGTTTATGGCCACTATCGAGACCGTTATGGTATCAGAAGGGGACTGTGGTGCAGGAACTGCCAATATTCGCTGCAGCACATCACATTAGGTAGCGCGTATTCAGCCTGTCTGAATTTGTTTCCGACTACGGCTAGTGATGCCCATAACGGGCAACAAAACCAAATCGCTGACGGCTATAATATACAATTGCAAAATAACATTATCAACGACGACGACGATGACAACGACGACGACGGCAACAACGACCTCGACGAAGAAATGGACATGGATGATGTGGACGATGATCTCCAGCTCGTGGATTCCGGTTATGATAGTGACACAACGGCGAAGGTCGTGAGTTTGCAGAGAACGCGTTAAGTGTGCGACAGCGTCATCACGTCCTTCATGCGCAGAACGTGTACTGCGTCAATTATTTTTACATTACGGAAAACAACCGAGCAAAATTTTGCACAACATGTTTCCTCGAGGATAGGCACATGTTTGTGGAAGCAACAGCAATTGCCGGCCATTACCGAGAACGCTACGCCGCGATGAGAGGAATGTTCTGCAGTCACTGTCGGTATCCGCTCTACCAAATAGTCGAACGCGGCATATGTTTGACCTGCCGGATCTCCAGCTGATGTATGTATATTTTTTTAATTGTATGTGCTACGGCGAATGCTGCGCGAATTTTAGCTTTCCATGTACAGGGATTTTCCCCCTTTTTACATTTCCCTCCATTTTCTCCAATCCACATCCCTACTCGATCCCCACCTTGCGGCCGCAGCCGACTTCCCCCTCTGTATCGCATTCACCATGACTTTTTTTCCTTTTTTTTCTTTTTTTTTGTCATGGGTATAGGGAAACTGCGGAAAACCTATAAGAATACAGCCGGTCACGAGTTCGCTTCCCAGCCTCGGAGCTTGTCGCGTTTCGTCGAGAAAATAGCTCACAGGCTACAGCCATACACATCCGACACACACACGTACCGGTCCGTGTGCGCGGCATTTGTGTAGAACTGGAGCTACGGTCACACGCCTGTGTTTTTATTTCTCGACGAAACTACGAGACGGTGATTCGAACCCGCGACCTCCCGATGTGTTGATTTCAGAGGCAGGTACGCTAACCACTAGACCAACACATCGGTTTTGTATCTTTTTTTAATTTTAGCATCATTCATTTGATTTTTTTAAATAAAAAAATTAAATAAATTTAAAAATTGAAAAAAAATTGTTTGTCTTTTGTTTCAGAATAATGACGTCGCTGGCAAAACTCAGCAAACCTACCCACGCGCATGAACACGGAAACACACACACACATACACAGACACACACACATACACAGACACACACACACACACACACACACATACACAGACCCACACACACACACACACACACACACACACACACACACACACACACACACACACACACACACACACACACACACACACACACGCAACACACACACAGACACACACGCACGCACACACGCACGCACGCACGCACGCACGCACACGCACACACACACGCACACACACGCACACACACACGCACACACACACAAACACACACCATTATTGTAAAATGTTATTATTAATAAACGATTATTCTATATTTTTAATTCATAGAATTCTTTTGTAACCCCCACCATGTTACACCACATATCCACTCTCCCATGTCAGACTTTTCCCCCACCGCAGAGGTCTCCGGCATACCCCCTCCATACCGCCGCACACCCGCGGGCGACTGCCCCCTCCGCCAGGCACTTGGCTTCACCGCGCTGGACCCCGCCGCTCCGCCCCCCCTGAGATGCCGGGGTTAGAACCGCTCTAGTACATCTACTGGAAAAAAATATGGCGGCATTTAAACAGAAAAAAACAGGAACAATAGATGACACTTTTTTTTCAACATTTTTTTTCACCTCGAAGCCGTTGCAAAGTCCGGTTTTTTTTCAACCATGGGTGTATAGAATAGTGACGATTGAACAATCATTTTTTTTAATTCGTCGTCAACATTTCCACCCCCAAAATGGCGCTTTCCACCCCCTGAGTGACATGAAAAATTTCACGCTCGGTGTCCCAAATAAAAAGTAGTTGGATTTGGACGAAAATTGGTACTCGGAGGTTTTTGAGGTCGCTGAGTACGATTCTGTTCTCAAAATTCCGAAATTCAAAACGGCCGATCCAATATGGCGGACACAAATGCAAAAGTTCATTTGAATTGGATAAAACGTGGCACTCGCGGGTTTTTGAGATCGCTGATTATGATTCTGCTCTCAAAATTCCGAAATTAAAAATGGCGGATCCAATATGACGGACACAAATGTAAAAGTTCATTTGAATTGGATAAAACGTGGCACTCGGGGGTTTTCGAGGTCGCTGATTATGATTCTGCTCTCAAAATTCCGAAATTAAAAATGGCGGACACAAATGCAAAAGTTCATTTGAATTGGATAAAACGTGGCACTCGGGGGTTTTTGAGGTAGCTGATTATGATTCTGCTCTCAAAATTCCGAAATAAAAAATGGCGGATCCAATATGGCCGACACAAATGCAAAAGTTCATTTGAATTGGATGGCACTCGGGGGTTTTCGAGGTCGCTGATTATGAATCTGCTCTCAAAATTCCGAAATTAAAAATGGCGGATCCAATATGGCCGACACAAATGCAAAAGTTCATTTGAATTGGATGGCACTCGGGGGTTTTCGAGGTCGCTGATTATGAATCTGCTCTCAAAATTCCGAAATTAAAAATGGCGGATACAATATGGCGGACACAAATGCAAAAGCTCATTTGAATTGGATAAAACGTGGCACTCGGGGGTTTTCGAGGTCGCTGATTATGATTCTGCTCTCAAAATTCCGAAATTCAAAATGGCGGATGCAATATGACGGACACAAATGCAAAAGCTCATTTGAATTAGATAAAACGTGGCGATCGGGGGTTTTCGAAGTCGCTGATTATGATGCTGCTCTCAAAATTCCGAAATTCAAAATGGCGGATCCAATGTGGCGGACACAAATGCAAAAGTTCATTCGAATTGGATAAAACGTGGCACTCGGGGGTTTTCGAGGCCGCTGATTATGATTCTGCTCTCAAAATTCCAAAATTCAAAATGGCGGATGCAATATGACGGACACAAATGCAAAAGTTCATTTGAATTGGATAAGACGTGGCATTCGGGGGTTTTCGAGGTCGCTGATTATGATTCTGCTCTCAAAATTCTGAAATTCAAAATGGCGGACACAATGGCGGCCAATGTGGCGGACACAAATGCAAAAGTTCATTTGAATTGGATAAAACGTGGCACTCGGGGGTTTTCGAGGTCGCTGATTATGGATCTGCTCTCAAAATTCGAAAGCCTTTGGATATTTAAATACCTAAAAATACCAGATATTTAAATACCCAAAGGCTTTCGAATTTTGAGACCAAAAATATAATAAGCGACCTAGAAAACCCCCGAGTGCCACGTTTTATCCAATTCAAATAAACTTTTGCATTTGTGTCCGCCATATTGGATCCGCCATTTTTAATTTCGGAATTTTGAGGGCAGAATCATAATCAGCGACCTCGAAAACCCCCGAGCGCCACGTTTTATCCAATTCAAATGAACTTTTGCATTTGTATCCGCCACATTGGATCCGCTATTTTGAATTTCGGAATTTTGAGAGCAGAATCATAATCAGCGACCTCGAAAACCCCCGAGTGCCACGTTTTATCCAATTCAAATGAACTTTTGCATTTGTGTCCGCCATATTGGATCCGCCATTTTGAATTTCGGAATTTTGAGAGCAGAATCATAATCAGCGACCTCGAAAACCCCCGAGTGCCACGTTTTATCCAATTCAAATGAACTTTTGCATTTGTGTCCGCCATATTGGATTCCGCCATTTTTATTTTCGGAATTTTGACAACAGAATCATAATCAGCGACCTCGAAAACTCCCGAGTGCCATGTCTTATCCAATCCGAATGAACTTTTGCATTTGTGTCCGCCATATTGGATCGGCCATTTTGAATTTCGGAATTTTGAGAACAGAATCGTAATCAGCGACCTCAAAAACCTCTGAGTACCAATTTTCGTCCAAATACAACTACTTTTCATTTGGGACACCGAGCGTAAAATTTTTCGTGTCACTCTGGGGGTGAAAAGCGCCATTTTGGGTGTGAAAATGTTGACAACGACGAATTAAAAAAATTGATTATTCCATCGTCACTATTCTATGCACCCATGGTTGAAAAAAAACGGACTTTTCAACGGCTTCGAGGTGAAAAAAAATTTTGAAAAAAAGTGTCATCGATTTTTCCTGTTTTTTTTTTTGTTTAAAAGCCGCCATATTTTTTTTCCTAATGGACAAAACCCGATTTTGACCCCAGATTCTGAACGAGCACCCTTGAAAATACTAGGGAACGTATCTCTTCATTTTTTATGATTTTTTTTTATATAATAAAAATCGGGCATGAAAACGAAGGAAAAAATCGCGATTCTTGGGCGTTAATGGGTTAACCATGCACCGCAAGTCGTTGCACAGAATTATCAGTGTACCTACTTGTGTAGTACATACGTTGTGCAATTATATAATAGTGATATTAATTTTATTTTATAGTAGCAATATGATTTGTTTAATGAACATAAAATATTTGGAAACATATTACTCCTAAGATTTAACAATTTTGGGTACAAAATTTTTAGTAAACTTGCTAGGCTGTTTCATAGAAATTTATTTCGCTTTTTTGTACATTTGAATTGAAAATATAATAAAGACATTGTTGGAATTCAAATAAAAATATATTTTGAGTTAAATCAAGATTTTTCTATACGGTTAGACAAGCAATGATGTTTGCGAGAGGATTTTTCTTACTGGGTATATATATGCAGGGTGGGCCAAAAAGTGACGTCCGAAAAGAAAATCTAGATGCCCCGTATCACTACCTATCCCAATCAGTTCTATGTATGTCTACGATCTTTTTTTAGTTTTCGAAAAAAGTTTTGTATTATCGCTATGCAATGCACTGTTAAGCAAAAGATTTTTTTTAAATATGTCTGAGAGGATCAGTCACTGAGGTTCAGGTGATAAATAAATACTTATACTAGCCTAAATGACTCCAAATTCCTTTTAAGAACTTCTACGAGAAAAGTACATAGGTACACAAGAGAGACAAAAATAAGCGCCTACGCTGCAGGAAAAAAAAAACAAATTAGATTTTTTTTTCTTTCGTAAACTGTAAAAGATCGCAAAACCTACATGTGGGTGATTCGGATAGATATTGATACGAGGCATCTAGATTTTTTTCTTGGAGTTCACTTTTCGAGGCAACATGTGAATATATACGTGGGCGTGTGTGAATCTATATACAAGCCAAGTAAAATATCGTTGTGCACCCTCGGATTCTGTCAGTGTCCCGTGAATTTCTCATCCTGTGTGCCCCTCCTCTCGTATGCTTCTTTGCCCCCTTGGGCAATCCGAGGAGACGGAAAGAAATGGCAGCCTGACTAAACATAAAACTTTTCGTACGGAACGATATTTTCCCACTCTCCCTTTCTCTCTGTCTGGCTTTCCTGTATGCTCGATAAATTGTAGTACATACATACATACATTCACACACGCACACACGTCCGATCTTCATCTACCAGAGTGTCTAATATCCCTCTTTTCCACGACTCTCAACGTCTCTCTAATGGTTGGGCTAACATTTTTCCCTGCCGGATTATAGAAAAAAGAAGCACTACCCCCCCCCCCCTTCCGTGACCTGACGAATTAATCGATTTTCGTGTTATGCTCCTCCCGCACTAAAGTAAATATATTGTTGAAAAATTGCACGAAAAATCGGGATATTCGTCTTATATGTTTCGTGGGATTCATATAAGGTAAATGAGCCAATTATTGAACAGCCAAGGATCTGGGGGATTGAATTCGGTGAGAAAAAATATAAAATCAAGAAAAAACCATCGCTTTCATGTTCAAATGATACTTTGATATTTTTGCTTTCGAAAAATCACCCTCTAAATTATTTTTAAATGATTTCAAATGAAAAAAAAAAGAATAACAATGTGAAGCATGCAAATGTCCGAATTATTGAATACTGGAAGTGCCAATGTCCCTAATATTGAACAGGCATGTCCCAGTTATTGAACACTCTCGAGAATTCTTTTTCGGTTTTGAAAATATTATTTTGGGTACAATATTAAGAAATAAAAGCAAAATCAAACACTTAAATAATCTCTTATTAATCATGTAAGAATACAAAAATATATATTTGGTCTCGTTGGACAGGTTTTTGGTTCATTCGCATTTGGTTTACTTTTGCTTTTCAACTCGAACTTTATTTTATTTTTATTTTCAGCTTCCTCGTTTTTATGTTCTGTTTTTGTTTGATTTTGTCGCAGCTTGGCTCCCTGAAATATCGGAGATAAAAAATATTGAACATTACATTCGTATTTTAAGGTTACATTTAGGTTATATTCTCTTCTTACTTTTCTTTTTATGTTTATTGCACGAAAATACAAATAAAAAATATTATTATTAAAAGAATAAAGGTAAGTTTATTCAGGAACTTACAGTTTTTGTTTGAATAAATCCGATTCACATGATCTGTCACACGTTAACTGTCTCGATGTTTTGATGCGTTTAATAACGCCATCTTAAAGAATTCGAGTGTTCAATGATTGGGACACACTGCATTTAGCATGTTCCGATGATCGAACACCGTATTTTCAAACAAATAAGTAATAAAATAAAATTAATAGTTATTTGTAAGAAATTGTCTGAGGAACCTGAAACGCCTTTACTTCTTGAGTTGCGACAGTTTTTGAATGTTTTATGCCCTTATGCGAAAATAGGATAGCGATGAATACGATAATTAGGATAAGGTATTGTAAATGTTACTGCAAGTAGCAATATGCCAAATAAAGCTCTCTCTCCCCTCCCCTCTCTCTCTCTCTCTCTCTCTCTCTCTCTCTCTCTCTCTCTCTCTCTCTCTCTCTCTCTCTTACAAAGAGAGCTTTCGGGTTTAACGAAGCGCGAATTGAGGATGAAAGGTGCGGGTGTGCTCAACGTCCCTTCTGTGCTAGGCTTTGGACCGGGCTACGAGACGTTGTAGTCAGAGAGAGAAGAAAAGGAAAGTTTGAAGAATTGTGATAAGATGAGACGAAAATGCCAGTAAGAGTTTTAACGTTAAAATACGCGACGATCTATATATACGATACGGTTTGTATATACCGGGTGGTTCAGTAACTAATAGCACTTCAAATGTCTTTGAAACTATGGACGTCAGAAAAGAATGTATCCAACGAAAGTTGCATTGTAGAGCAGGGGTCAACAGATGTTGATGTTTTTGTTCCTAAGTAGAGTTGCTTCCAAGATATGATGGTCACCTTTGTTATTTCCATCCCGAGTAGAAATCTTACTCCAGCTACAATAAACACCTGATCAGGCATCCTGATTTCTTTTTCCAGGCTTGATCAGATTTTTTTTATTAAGCCCTCATCATTTTTGAAACACAATCCCTGACTTCCGTCTGATCAGGGTAAAAAATAAAGGCCTAATCAGCGTAAACTATCAAGGCCTGATCAGGGTAAAAAATCAAGGCCTGATCAGTGTAAAAGATCAAGGCCTCATCAGCGTAAAAAATTAAGGCCTGATAAGAGCTTAATTTTTTACGGCTTGATCAAAGAGAAAAATTATGATTTTTCACAGCTCAAGATGACCGATTTATTCCTGAAATAAAAAATACAATGCATACACAAAAGAGAAAAAGGCACGACTTTATAAATAACGCTGATCTTTTATTTTTTAATCTTTATATAAAATCTATCACATATATTTTTCACATATGTCTATCTGGAAAAGAAACTTCGTTTTTCTTGTATTTTTAATAGAACAAAAACTCGAAATAAACTAACATATATCACTGTATTATATTCCACTTATCATCCCGAAATAAACTAATATATTTTTTAAACCAAAACTTAAGAAACTTCGTGAATAAAGTAAACAGAGCTTAACGTTTTTATGACCAGACCTTTCTAGGCAACGAAACATTGGGCGTTCTGTTCGTTTTTTTTCCGCGACGCTCGAAACTTGTCCCATTCTTTTGCTGAATTAATCAGGCCTTGATACCGCTCCAACGGCTTGTCCAATTTGTTTCGAAAGAACTTCTATTCCGTGTTCCCTATATTTCGAAATGACAGCCACTGAAATATACGAAAATGTGTATCTCACTTAGAATTCAATGTCTACATATATATCTATATAAGGTATGCACATTATTTTATAAGGGTAGCACAAATTTGAGCTCAATGTTTTATCCTTTTTCTCACCATCCAATTAACTACTTTAAAGAAGAAAAAAATTGTTGCAAAAGCTGCGGCGGTCATTTTTTAATGAAAATTAGAATCGAAGCACGAGAGCCCGTACAGTGAAGGACAACCAAATAATGGTAAGTTGACAGCGTAGTCAGTTCAGTGAATGTAATGTCCATCCGAAGTGCATTTCTTATGGGCTAACTTGCACCGATGGACTTATTCTCACTTAACTGAACTACGCAGTCAACTTATCATTATTCGGTCACCGATGGCGAAACATTCACCAGATTGAACTACGCTGTCAGCTTACCATTATTTGGTTGGCCTACGCTGTCTCTCTTTCTCCTCTGACAAAGAAGACGGACCAAGTAAAGGAAAATAAAAGCGATACACAGAACAAATATAAATCTACTTAAATAGTGGTAGCGCCAACACATGCCAATCCTCAGAAATTTCGAGTTGTTCCTTCCTGAGAGGATCTGTTCCGGATCTGTCAAATGTATCATAATAAATATTTCAACCAATGCATATATAATTTGGCGTATGGTTAATTTATAGTCAGATTTAATCCAATTAATATTAATAGATTTAAAAATTATAAGTCTTTGAAAAAAATTAATTGTTATACTAACCTGCTGCTGTATTATTTCTTCGTTTTTTCCCTTATTTAGAGCCCGCTATTCACGCAGACGCAGTCGCTGCACAATTTTCTTCCGATTGTGTTTCTCCATCTTATTCACAACGTACACGTTATATGTAAAAATGTATGAAGTGATTAATAATATGTTTCGTGCTTCTCTCATGTCTGTGTATCATTTGACAAGATGAGGTTAGGCACGTTTTTAGCGACAAACTATAGAAGTCCAGTTACATGATGATTGCTTGAAGTTAGCTGGATCAGGCGAATTGAAGTAAGCCGTAAGTCCAGTTGCTTGACATCGCCTGAAGCTAGCCGGGTCAGGCGAATTGAAGTAAGCCGTAAGTCCGGTTGGTCGACCAATGCCTGACCCCAGCTTGATCAGGCAAATTAAGGCAGACTTAAGTAAGGCCTTCGTACTACAAGGTGATCAGGCGCAGATCAAATATTAGGCCAGCCTGACAATATTTCTACTGGGGATTTGGAAAAACAAGGTGACCTTCGTATCGTGGATGCAACTCCACCTGCAAAGGCATCACCATCTGGTGCCTTATGTACATACAAATTCTGTTGGACACATTTTTCCTGACGCCCATTGTTTCAAAGATTGTAAAAGTTGTAAAAGGATATTGGACCACCCCGTATAGATACGTATGTATATGTTTATGTATGTATGGAAATGAGAGTGTCAGTGAGGGCTACCCTCTTACGCATAGAGAGAAAGGTCGAATTTTCCACGATTCTGAAGCATGCTCTCGGCTTCCACCTCTCTCGGTCCCTTTACCTACCCCGGTCCTTTTCCACCTTCCAACACATCTTTGACCCCTTCCTCAATATTCTCTCATACATGCTTCTACCATTTGAACCCTGTTTCTCGCCCTGTTATATAGAGGCTGATGTGTGACGGCGTAGGGATGATATGAGGGTGTTCCCCCCTCTCTCTCTCTTTCTCTCTCTTTCTCTCTCTCCAATGGTGAGTCTGAATAGACGCGTTTATTTCGTACGAATTTCTACTCCTCTCTTTTGGACCCGGTACTGCTGTCTTCTGCCCTCGCGCGTTTTTGTTACAACGCTGAACCATGCACAAAATTGCTTTCTCCCGAGACCGACATTATCAGCACTCTTTACATCTTATGTGCACGGATAATTGGGTCGAAAGCATTTCTGGATTGACGGATTTCCTAACCTGGTCTCCATTAGCAGTATTCGCCGGCTTCCTGAAAGGACAGTCTTTTCGTCGAATTTGCTATAGGCAGTAAACTATAGTCCGTACTACGGCAGCGCTTAGGCTGGTTCTACAATGAGTCGCTTGTCGGTGTCGGATGTGGAGCGCATGCGCTTTTACGTTGTCGGTTGTCGTAACGAACTTTCGGTGTCGCAGCTGAAGTTGACCAACTCTCCACATTTTCCGACTTGCGACAAGCGCCTGATTATTATTTCTTTCCTGAAAAATGGATGTGAGCGAATGAATCATCAATTTGGTGCGTGAAAATGAGTACTTCTACTCAAAAACAAATTCGGATTATAAAAATGTGGCGAAAAAAAAACGTGTGTACCAAACGATCTGCCGAAAATTAAGATTCGAGAGTGGTATCGAAGTTTCAGGTTAGTTTTGTTCCAAATCGTTTATATTATTGAAGCGAGAAAAAAATGTTCTCTGTTAATTTCAACTCACCTATATGTTTTTGTTTCAGCTGAAAATATCGAGAAACGATGGGCGTCATTGTGCGATATGTTCAGCAGGGCACAGAGGAAACAGAATCTACAACCGTCTGGCTCTGGTTACGTACCAACAAGAAAATGGGATTTGTACGACAGCATGAGTTTTTTAACTTCGCACGTTAGCCATAGAAGGTTTGTTTGTTTTTTATAATCAGTGCAATAATAAAAATTATCAATTCATGTCTGGATGTTTCATAATTGTGTTTACAGATCGAAATCGAATTTCATTCGAGTAGTCGAGTTGCATCCGCGAGGCGATAGCGTGATCAGAGTCGTCACCGTTAAAACAACTCAAGGACTCTACAAGCGCAACACGAGATCGATTTGCGCATTACCCATAAGCACTTGAAATTATCGTCGACTATTCAGCGATATACGAGAATTTGACAAATTTCTCATTTAAGATTTCAATTTCTTATCTAATTTCTCAAATATTAGTTATCCATTCATACTCGTTCAACATTGAATTTAATGTAAAAGGCAAAATGGAAGCTGACGATATCTCTCTGTATTACATTCCAACTACTTGTTCAAAATTAAGATGATGATTTATAGAAGGATCGATTATAATAAATTCAATGACATGAACTACCGATTTGAATAATTTTGTTCGTTAGCACTCCCAACGGGGGGAGGATGTTTAGTGCCTGAGAGTAGTTTGCGTTTGGCCATTGCGATCTCCGTTGCTGGCCGTGCTCGACCAACTTGCGTCAACAGGGATGAAAAATCTCTTGTGAACGAGTGGGCGAGCGTGCAATATACTTTTTGGGACAGTGCAGCGCGGTCGTCCGTCGAGTGACGATCGTCGGTGACGCGCATGACGGACGGGCCCTGGGTCCTCTCCCATGCGACTCCACTGAGTAAAACACATACGACTCTCCCGAGTAAAACACAGGCAACTAGCCTATCGCAAGCGGTTCGGTGAACGGCCATACGGTCCTCGATTCTCCAACCCTTCAAACACAGGCAACTAGCCTATCACAAGCGGTTGGGTGAACGGTCATGCGGTCCTCGATTCTCCAACCGTTAAAATACATTCGATGATCACAGCGGTCGGGTGAACGGCCGTACGGTCCTTGATTCTCCGAGCACGGGTGAACGGCCATACGGTCCTCTATTCTCCGATCTGTGATCATATATCTCTTACCAAAAAAGGACAGCAACAGCTGACGAATCGTTGGTAAAGGCCATCAAACGCAAAATAGAAAACAATACAAAAAATCAATCGAAGGTTCAATACGAAATAACGCGCGAGATCGCAATGGTACAAGCCAAACGGGCTTTCTGCTTCCTATATACGCAATTAACAATCGTCGAAACGTCGTGGGTTTTATGCCACAAGGCTTTTCCCACAAGAGCCAAGAAACGTAAAAAATACGTTGGCTCAAACGCGAGTGTTTTTTCATTTCTTAAAAAACCTCAACCTCCATCCCTCATTCAATTATGTGTATCCAAAACTACGAGGTAACTTCGTAATGAAGGAGCTTCGACAATACACAGTAGAAGAACTGATTGCGGCCATCCAAGAAGTGGTTCGCGGCATTACGAACGATATGTTGGACACAGTTTTTCACGGTTTTCAAAAGAGAATTGATTTTTGTGCACAATCTGACGGTTCGCACTTCGAAAATATCTATCATTAATCACTGTACTTTTTCGTTATTTTTATAAGATGCAATAAATAGACATAAAAAATATTTGACTGGGTTTTATTTATGTGCGTTTAAAAGTGCAGTTTCCTCTATTTAAAGCAAATTGGGATTTCTGATTCTGTGCACGTGTTTTTAAATGACAGTCGATTAGTTTCAGCAACTTCCTATTGAGCACCCTGTACTATTGTACACAACTGTATATTAGTATACACAATTGTATAGGTTTATATAAAAATATATAAAATTCTATCAGGCCAATTTTTGTATACAATTGTATAGAATAAATTAATATACAATTATATATGTTTATATATATTCATTTTTACTCGGATATTTCAAAAGAAAATAAAAGTACTCATATACAGGCATATACAATTGTATATACCATAAATAAAGTTTTCACGTATATATATATAATTATATACAACATTATATTGAATTATATATAACTGTATATGATGTTATATCTAATTATATAAACTCCCTATAAAAATGGTATCTCCATATATCATTATATACAGAACTATGTATAATTTTGTCAAATAAAATTTGATGGAAGATTTGACATTTAATCGGATTACATATACGAATGTATAGAGTTATATACAATTATATATAAACATATATATATAAATATATACGATTGTATATCATTTTTATATAATTGTATCTAAGTATATTCAATCATTTTTACTCGGGCTGTTCAAATAAGTATAATGTTTTTTTTTCAGCTTGCTGTCCAAGCTCATCTGCCGTACCGCTCACTCCCAGCGCAACAATTCCAAGCGGCCGTAGCTCAAGCTCATCGACCGCAACAATGCCGGCATTTCGATCGATTCAAAAGCCATGAATCGTACCGAATCTGGATCATTTCGCAAAAAGACGCAGGAAATCCAGTACCGACATCGAAAAAGGAATCGATGCTGCAACTGAATTATTGGGAAAAGTTGTCGATGATATGGCGGCTAGTACGCCAAGGAAGGATCCGCACTGGCTTGCAGTGGAAGAAGGAGTGAAGCACGTGCCAGTAGCAGATAAAACAAAGTGCTTGATCGAAATTTTACAAATTATTGATAAATATCAAAAGGTATAAATATTGTACTTTTTACTACAATTTTTATTGTCACAAAATACATAAATATATTTACAAAATATTTTTTTTGAAACATTACATTGTACAATTTTTTTGCATTTTTTTGCTTCCTCATGGAGGAAGCCTTGTGATGTTGAATTTTTTTAAATTGATTTAATTAATTTTATAATTAAAAATTGCAGCGTATTTAAATTTATATCTGTATCTTCACTTTCTATTGGGTAATAGCTTCCCATTGCCTAGGAACACTCCCTTCCTCAGAAACTAAGTAATTTGCGAGCATGTCCCGTTGTCGTATTGCGGAGACTGTCGCATTATTCGAACTAATTCGTCCAAGTGGCTGAATTATATTATTTTCTCTCAGCATATTTCTCCAGTTTCCTAATCTCACTCGGCCGTTGAAATCTTCACGATCTATCATTGTTTCGTTCAAGTACTCGGTGTTGTTCATATTTGTCGTTATTATAAAATTTTATAGGCAGGTAATCGCTTGAATAATTGATTCCATTGTCTGTACTTTTAAAGCTACCGGCCTTTGCATAATTTGCCATCGTACTGCGCGTATGCCGAAAGCATTTTCAACAACGCGACGTGCTCGGCTCCATCGATAATTGAAAACTTTTGTTCTATCAGCCAACAAATTTCGTCTGGCGTACGGTCGCTTTGAAAAAATGTTCAGAGGGAAACCTTCGTCACCGACAAGATAACATGGCATCGAAACTTCTGTATTCGATAAATGACGGGGAGATAGCAAGTTGACTGTGTTGTTTTCGAATGCTGCATTAATTTCTGTGTTCCACCAAATTCCAGCATCGTTCAAGGAACCTACAAACAAAAGAATATAACTAAATATTTCAGATTGGACGCTTATTTCATATAAATAATCATCTTCCAAAAATATCCTTACCATAATCTCCTACGTCGATTGAAATAAAGCGATATTGAGCATCGACGATAGCTAACAATACCATGCTAAAATAGCCTTTATAGTTGGGAAATGCACTGCCAGATCGTGGTGGAGCACGAATACGACAATGCTTTTCATCAACAGCTCCAACGCAATGTGGAAAATTCCACTTCTCTTTGAATCCGTTGGCAATTTGTAGTCACTCATTTTCACTCTGAGGACATTTCAAGTACTGAGGAAGCAGTACTTCCCAAATTGCGATGCAGACCTCCGGAATTATCGAGTAAACGGTCGACTTTCCAATTCGAAATAATAGTCCTGTCGTTGCCACACTATCTCCATAAGCTAGAAAACTAGGAATGATATAAAGTTTATTTGTTTATCCGGTTAGGTGTTGAGCATATGAACAATTTTTTTCCTAATAATAGGGTAGAAAAATATTTATTAACTTTTGTATTGCACACAGTAATGTTCGATGCGTAAGTAATGTTTTCAATATCAATATAAAAAACTAACCTCAAACATACTGCAAGCCGTATTTCTGTTGACAATGGTTCCCTTCGACTTCTTTTGATTAATTTGTCTTTCAACAGATTATGTAAAAAGTCAAATTGCTGCACAGACATTCTTGTCATTTTAAAGAATTCTTCGTGGTCGCTTGTTCGGAAATATTCGAAGACGTTTCGATATGCACCGAAATTTTCGCGAACACCACAAGTTAAATGCGGTTTTACCCACCACCGTCGTGATCGCCTCCTTTTTTTTAACAACAATCTAATTTTTATTATTTGAAATAAAGCTAATAGTACATTGTTGTACATGGGGAATCGTTCAATATCCATTTTAAAAAACTCCGAAATACAACAACGGACCGATCACATTTAGGTTATGGCATACCCAAGCATACATAAGTCGTTAAGGAAATGTAGAACGCACATGTGTGTGAAGTTAGCACCGCCATTTTGTCGGAATGAAAAAAAAATGGTTGTGCTCGATTGTGCTAGGGTTGTGCTAGCTTGTGCCGCAAACTGCGATTCGATATCGCAATTAGGTTCGTAGAAAATCGCGTTTGAAAAAAATATCGCAGCACCGCCATTTTGTCGGAATGAAAAAAATGGTTGTGCTCTATTGTGCTAGGGTTGTGCTATCTTGTGCCGCAAACTGCGATTCGATATCGCAATTAGGTTCGTAGAAAATCACGTTTGAAAAAAATATCACAGCACCGCCATTTTGTTGGAATGAAAAAAAAAAATAGTTGTGCTAGATTGTGCTAGGAATGTGCTACGTTGTGCCGCAAGCCGATCTTAGAAATTTAAAAAAATGAAGCCAAAATTCGAAAAAAAACGTTTTTAAGGCCCAACACCGCCATTTTGTCGAAATGAAAAAAAAATGGTTGTGCTCGATTGTGCTAGGGTTGTGCTATCTTGTGCCGCAAACTGCGATTCGATATCGCAATTAGGTTCGTAGAAAATCGCGTTTGAAAAAAATATCGCAGCACCGCCATTTTGTCGGAATGAAAAAAAAAATAGTTGTGCTAGATTGTGCTAGGAATGTGCTACGTTGTGCCGCAAGCCGATCTTAGAAATTTAAAAAAATGAAGCCAAAATTCGAAAAAAAACGTTTTTAAGGCCCAACACCGCCATTTTGTCGAAATGAAAAAAAAATGGTTGTGCTCGATTGTGCTAGGGTTGTGCTATCTTGTGCCGCAAACTGCGATTCGATATCGCAATTAGGTTCGTAGAAAATCGCGTTTGAAAAAAATATCGCAGCACCGCCATTTTGTCGGAATGAAAAAAAAAATAGTTGTGCTAGATTGTGCTAGGAATGTGCTACGTTGTGCCGCAAGCCGATCTTAGAAATTTAGAAAAATGAAGCCAAAATTCGAAAAAAACGTTTTTAAGGCCCAACACCGCCATTTTGTCGGAATGAAAAAAAAATGGTTGTGCTCGATTGTGCTAGGGTTGTGCTAGCTTGCGCCGCAAACTGTGATTCATTATCGCAATAAGTTTCGTAGAAAATCGCGTTTGAAAAAAATATCGCAGCACCGCCATTTTGTCGGAATGAAAAAAAATGGTTGTGCTCGATTGTGCTACGGTTGTGCTATCTTGTGCCGCAAACTGCGATTCGATATAGCGATTAGGTTCGTAGAAAATCGCGTTTGAAAAAAAAAAATCACAGCACCGACATTTTATCCGAATGAAAAAAAATGGTTGTGCTCGGTTGTGCTAGGGTTATGCTATCTTGTGCCGCAAACTGCGATTCGATATCGCAATTAGGTTCGTAGAAAATCGCGTTTGAAAAAAAAATCACAGCACCGACATTTTATCCGAATAAAAAAAAATGGTGGTGCTCGGTTGTGCTAGGGTTATGCTATCTTGTGCCGCAAACTGCGATTCGATATCGCAATTAGTTTCGTAGAAAATCGCGATTGAAAAAAATATCGCAGCACCGCCATTTTGTCGGAATGAAAAAAAAATGGTTGTGCTCGATTGTGCTAGGGTTGTGCTATCTTGTGCCGCAAACTGCGATTCGATATCGCAATTAGGTTCGTAGAAAATCGCGTTAGAAAAAAAAAATCACAGCACCGACATTTTATCCGAATGAAAAAAAAATGGTTGTGCTCGGTTGTGCTAGGGTTATGCTAGCTTGTGCCGCAAACCGCATTTCGATACCGCAATTAGTTTCGTAGAAAATCGCGTTTGAAAAAAATCACAGCACCTCCATTTTTAAAATGAAAAAAAAAATCATCATCGTGCTAGTTTGTGCTAGAAATGTGCTACGTCGTGCCGTAAGACGCACTTGAAAATTTCGAAAAATAAAGCGAAAATTCGCTAAACACGCTTTTAAGGCCTAAGACCGCCATTTTGTCGGAATGAAAAAAAAATGGTTGTACTCGATTGTGCTAGGGTTGTGATAGCTTGTACCGCCAACCGCAATTCGATACCGCAATTAGTTTCGTAGAAAATCGCGATTGAAAAAAAAAAAAATCACAGCACCGACATTTTATCCGAATGAAAAAAAAAATGGTTGTGCTGGGTTGTTCTAGGGTTATGCTAGCTTGTGCCGCAAACCGCATTTTGATACCGCAATTAGTTTCGTAGAAAATGGCGAGTGAAAAAATGTGTGTGAAGTCAGCACCGCCATTTTCAAAACCGAAAAAAAAACCATCATTGTGCTAGTTTGTGCTAGAAATATGCTACGTTATGCCGCAAGCCACATTAAGAAATAAAAAAAATAAAGCGAGAATTCGAGAAAAAAAAACGTTTTAACGCCCAACACCCTTCTGTCGGATTAAAAGAAAATCGTTGTGCTAGATTGTGCTAGGCTTGTACTAGCTTGTGCCGCAAACTGCATTCCGATACCCCAACTAGTTTCGTGGAAAATCACGATTGAAAAAAATCGTAAAACCTCCATTTCTTAATTTAAAAAAAAATCGTTGCGCGAGTTTGTGTTAGAAATGTGCTACGTTGTGCAGTAAGCCGCACTTAAAAATTTCGAAAAATGAAGCAAAAATTCGAGAAAAACGTTTTGAAGGCCCAACACCGCCATTTTTTCGGAATGAAAAAAAATGGTTGTGCTCGATTGTGCTAGGGTTGTGCTAGCTTGTGCCGCAAACTGGGATTCGCTATCGCAATTAATTTTGTAGAAAATCGCGTTTGAAAAAAAATATTGCAGCACAGCCATTTTTTCGGAATGAAAAAAAAATAGTTGTGCTAGATTGTGCTACGCTTGTGCTAGCTTGTGCCGCAAACCGCATTCCGATACCGCAATTACTTTCGTAGAAAATGACGAGTGAAAAAAAGCAAAACCTCCATTTTTCAATTGAAAAAAAAAAATACAATCATTGTGCTAGATTGTGCTAGGAATGTGCTACGTTGTGCCGCAAGCCCATGTTAGAAATTTAAAAAAATGAAGCCAAAATTCGAAAAAAAAACTTTTTTAAGGCCCAACACCGCCATTTTGTCGGAATGAAAAAAAAATGGTTGTGCTCGATTGTGCTAGGGTTGTGCTAGTTTGTGCCGCAAACTGCGATTCGATATCGCAATTAGTTTCGTAGAAAATCGCGTTTGAAAAAAATATCGCAGCACCACCATTTTGTCGGAATGAAAAAAAAATGGTTGTGCTCGATTTTGCTAGGGTTGTGCTAGCTTGCGCCGCAAACTGCGATTCGATATCGCAATTAGTTTCGTGGAAAATCGCGGTTGAAAAAAAGTCACAACACCGACATTTTATCCGAATGAAAAAAAAATGGTTGTGCTCGGTTGTGCTAGGGTTGTGCTAGCTTGTGCCGCAAACCGCATTTCGATACCGCAATTAGTTTCGTAGAAAATCGCGTTTGAAAAAAAAATCGGATCACCTCCATTTTTGTAGTTAAAAAGAAAAAAGTTGTGCTAGTTTGTGCTAAAAATGTGTTACGTTGTGCCGTAAGCCGCACTTGGAAATTTTGAAAAATAAAATTTGATAATAAGGTTTTCAAGGCCCAACACCGCCATTTCGTCGGAATGAAAGAAAATAGTTGTGCTAGATTATGCTAGGGCTGTGCTAGCTTGTGCCGCAAACCGTGTTCCGATATTGCAGTTAGTTTCCTGGAAAATCGCGATTGAAAAAAAATTGCAACACCACCAATTTTGAAATGTTAACTTTTTGACGCCATTCAATTGTGCTAAACATCTGCAAGTTTGTATCTTAAACGAAACTCTCCTACGACGTACAGTTATTTATTAAAAATCGAGAATCTTTTGAAAGATGAAGCGAAATTTCGAAAAATCCGTTTTTAAGGCCCACATTTGGCGGAATGCATAAATAAATTGTTGTGCTAGATTGTGCTAGCTTCTGCCGCAAACTACACTGCACTACAACAAATGTTTTAATTGAATAAGTTTGAGTGGTCAAAAATGATTAAATTATAGAAACGATAAAAAATTTTTTTGATTGCTTCGGCGGACCGATGGGTGACCGTCACAGAATTCCCCGAGTACTTGGACCCGCTGCTTAGAGGAGAAAATTGATTATAGAACGCGAAATATAAGCTCTATTTACTCGGATACATTTAGTCTCTGCATCACTGGTCGAATGTAACGTTGACCAATGTGTTCGATATGAACTTTCTTTTTGCTACTTAAGGTTTCTCGCTTTTGCGTCTGTGTTGCTATCTCAGATTACCGTTTTAATATTAAAAATCAGTACGTACTGTTATCAATTATTTGTTGAGTAAAAAATGTAAGAGATTAAACGATATATTTGACATTCTCAATAAGAGACGCGTCTTGGCGCCAAGTATGATGAATAGTTGAGAGACGGCCAGGTGAGCGCCGTCGCTACTCTTATAAACGCCAATATGCCTTGCGCCGCGGTCTATTTGTAGTTCAATTCGATCATGTAATGAAACGAGACGACCGATTTTTATGTTTTTATTGAACCGGGTTTCATTTTAATCCGTTCACGCAATGCGGAGATCTCGTATTATACCTACGGTAATGATTTCTTGTTGGCGACGGTATTAGCCGCATCCAACGCGTAAAGCCACGCGTTGACGGCGACCGACCGCGCATGCGCAGCGGCGGGCCGCGCGTGCGCGACGGTGAGCCGCGGCAGCTGACGGCACAGCCAGGAGCGGGAGGGACACGTGATTGAGTGCGCAACCCGAACGCGGGCAGACGCGTGAGGGCAGATGTCGTTGACGGTCGTGTCTCCGAATGAAATTTTGTGGATGTCTCAAATTTTTAGCCAATACAGAATCTAACAAAAGTACGTACTGATTTTTTATATTAATTATTTGGCACCAATTCCAAAAAATACGAAGATCGCTATGAACGTTATAATTCATTTTAAGATTGATTTTAAGCGGTAGGAATCGCTTTCGGCATATAGAAATCAATCGTCATTTCCTCGAAAGCTTTATATGTTCCATCATAACGTTTCAAAATTCATTTTGTATGTATGAGTTTAGTTTTTTGAGACAATTATTTTTTTTTACTTCCCAGTTCGTCACAATTTTTTGAAGTTGGTTCAAATTTTTTTTAAACAAAACTAAATCACAAAGTGTTTTTGGTCATTTCCGATTTGCTTTTCGATCATTTGCTTTTTAATGACAGATTCATTTTTTGTTTCGTGTTTAAGATTTTTTCTTTTTCTCTGCTTTACACTCCAAGAGTTTCAAAATCCAGATTCTCGGGTATCCTCCGATCTCGGCGAAATTCCTTATACGATCATTGTTCGGTAGTTGAAGCAAATCGAGTGACAGCATAGTTTATCCATGCCTAATTGGATGTACATATCGACATTACAATTGATGACATCGTCTATGCATTCTTATCCTCCTGGTACGATAATTGACCTGGTGCAGTACTTCCAAGTAGGCATTTTTACGACTGTGTTTATACTTTTCCGCATTTTTGTCGTTGTTTTTTTATAATGTCTGTACCGTGCACGTGAACGGTGAAGATTGTTAATGTGAGCGTAAAAGTTATGAGCAATGAACGAAAAGCCTAATATATCGAGACTGTGGCAATTGCTGCAACCACCTAGCGGTCCTAATGGCGTGGATAAAAATGGTAAGGTCCTTCCACCAAGTTCGCCGGTTTTCGAAGATTTATCGAAAGCATTGACGGAAGAATATCCGACGATGACACCAAAAAACATTTACACGATAATTCTCGGCCGTAGATACAATCTGTATGATCGATTGATAGAAGCCCTTGGCATCGGCAATGCTAATAAATCCACGAACTCCGATACGCTGAACTCAACGGCAAACGACAGCTTCGCTGGTGTCATTACTGTCATCATTGATGTGACTGATTTGTGGCCGAAGATTCAACCTGAGTCGGTAACATACGAGTTTCAGGATGGAAGAAAACGTCAATCGTATGCCTTACGGAGACACTCCTGGACAAGCATTTTATACGAAAAACTACTTGCGGAGACTAGAATGCCATGTGCTATTTCTTTCAGAAACGCGAAAATTTCGAGATCTGGTATTTTTGCAACAATCTTAGGAAAATGTGTTGAATGCAAATGCGAATTTATAGGGCACATTGCCAACAAGCCTCAACCGAACGAAAAGATAAAGATGGTATGCGAAATTCGGGGCTTTGATCCAGTCATAAAGCACGTTAAGAAACGACAGCTTAAAGGCGAGGCACGAACCGCTATCGCCAAACAGTTGGTCGAAGGTAACAAACTGGCTTGCCAATGGCAACGTGCAGAAGCAGACAGGCTGATGGTACGGTTGGGTGAGAAGGAACCACCTCATCTTTACAGCGGCAAAGTTCTTCGAAAGGCAAAGCAAGAACAACAGGATAAAGTCCTAGACATTAAGTCCAACAACATTTTCGAGAGCCTTCATTTAATGATGTACAGCCAAAAGTATGGTGGTGCGATAAGAAGAATTGGCATGAACCCTTTAATGGTGATGTACTGGACCAAAGACCAGGAAGTCGTGTACGACCACTATCACGATACCGTGTATATAGACGGTACGGGATCCATAGCCAAAAAGTTTGAACTGCCAAACGGAGACCTTTGCCCGCATATATATTTGTATCAAATTGTAACACAAATAGATGAAAAGACTGCACCCGTTGGTCAAATGGTGTCTTCTGCACACAGCACAGACGACCTTCTGATGTGGCTACGCGTATTCTTGAAGGCCATCAACGCGAAACGATCGGTGATTCGTGTTCCCAAAGAATGCGTTTGTGATTTCGATAAGGCCCTTCTCGGAGCGGCAGCTCAAGCATTCGCCCAGGTTGTTAGCCTCAAACACTACCTAATAATATGCTTCGAGCTTTTGACAACTAACACTGACACAAAACGCTTACCTCCGTGTCTCATACGGCTCGACGTTTGCCATTTTTCGAATATGGTTGCGAGATGGAACTGCTTTGATGACAAACATCCACAAATACGGAAGTTTTATTTAAGGTCGGTGGCGATATTGCGCAAGCAGGAGATCTTCGAAAGATTTGCCGAAATAGCCAGGGCGATTGTGACTCTAGCATTGGATCATAAAGGTCAACCCGACGGATATGCAGAACAATCACGGAATTTCCTCGCAGCCGAGATTCGAGCCGTACCTTCGCCAAAAAAAAATCGAAAATGAAGAAAGCAAAACGGAAAGTGAGAAATGCGATGTTGACGAGTCAGAAGACGAGAAATCGCATCACGTAATCGATAAAGACTATTTGGTGAACTCAAATCTCCAAAAATGGGTGGACACGCTGTACAAAGATGTACACAACTGGATCGCAACAGAAAAAAGTACCATCGCGATAAACGGGTACCACTGCCCCAAATTTGCTAAAAAGTTAAAAGTACTGCTCGTATACTTTCCGTTATTTAGCGAAGTTATGCGCGGGGTATTTGGATACGGATCGGTCAATGCGACATCTGCGGCTGTCGAGTTCGAATTCAATGACTTAAAAAATCGCACGTTGAAAAATGTTTCGTCATCATTGCGGGTCGACAAATTTGTTGCGACGCACATCTTGTCGCTCCCGGGGAAGCTGAAACTAGCGATGGCCAGTACCGAAATAGAAGAGGCGGATGATTCAATTGATGACCGAGACAAACGCCGTCATGGACCTGATACCGTAGTGTCCTTAGAATATTCGTACCGAGAGCAAAAAACATCGACGCCCGTAGAAAAAAACGAACAGAATGCGACCGAAATCGAGTCATCTCAGGCTCACTGTAACGGTAACATCTCTATCGAAAACGGAACCTGCGAAGGGCAAACCGTGTCGCTGTCAGGTGAAAACGATTCGGTACCGATGGTACAGAACGATTCTCCAGAGCGAAGCAATTAAAAAAAATCGAGTTCCGTACCTCCGCTCATCGCTTCTGAGCGCATTGGCGAAAACGAAGGAACTTTGATTGACGTTGAAGAAATACGAGCCGAACATAATTAGCGTAACAAAAATGAGAATCGCAAAAAGTCGTTTAGATACGCGGACCCGTGCCCATGGTTTAATGCTACTACGACTTTTTACGCCGACCTTCCCATCATTCCGAATGGGAATGTTTGTTCGGTTGTGCGAGATAAGGGACAATCTATTAGTGTCCGAAACACTTGCGGCTTCGACAGTCTCTGCCAAATCCTGGCGTTTGCAGTATCACACAATGCCGCTTACAAGGACAAGGTCACATCTTCAACGTCTCCAATATTTTCCTGTGTTCATGAAATGCTCGGACCAGGTTTGTCATCGAAGTTTTTTGCGATGAGAGCGAATATTCTGAACATTCCGCAGCTGAAACCGAACAATCATCGCAACTCGATCATAAAAATAGTTGCTACTTCCAATATTGGAGACATGGCAAGTTGGATGTTAAAAGATGATCCAAGCTACGTTACAAGGAAATCCTGCCCCACTTGCAAAAAAGAAAGCGTTAAACGCTCTGTTATTATGTCCGTTAACTTTGACAAGTGGATCGAAAATGGTGCGCGCGGAATTTTAGAAGCTCTAAACTGGGGCGACTCCCGGACGAGACCATGTTGCGGACAGCTGCCGATATGTAACGTCCAGTACGGTTCGCATTTATTAATTGAGACAGACATCGGTGGTGATAAGCGAGAGCCTTTAATGGACTTTCCAGATCGACTTACAACACCAAGTCACGAGACCTATCAGCTGACCGGGGTTGTAGTGTACGAAGGGTCCTACAATAAAAATTCTGTAGGGCATTACACAGCTTATATTAACCCTTAGAGTGCATACCTCCGCCGCCAATCTATAAGTGCACCTTGAGTCCATCCGACCCAAGGCGTTTTTCAAATCGTTGTATTCCGGTAAATTTGCATTTTTTTTTTTTTTTTTAATACGTTTTTATAGTTGATTATCCATATTTTATGGTCCTAAATTTATTTTTTGACGAAAACGAAAATTAAATTCCGAAACATTCGTTCAAAGTGGGGCCCCGCGTTTTGCGATACAATCGATGACAGAACATGTTTGGGGTCAAATCGACCCAGTGTGCACTCGAAGGGTTAAAACTGCCTCTACTTGGCTGTTGTTCGATGACACTAAGGTTAAAGCAAAACCACAATATATAGACAGAGAAATTAAAGTTCAGGCACATTTGTGCATATACGTAAGAGAATAACGAGACTAAAAGCTCGATAAAAAACACACTAGTGTGATAAAACTTCGTTTTGATGTTAACGCATATTTCGTAATTTAAGTTACTTATTAAACATAATAGAAGGAAAGATTGAAAATAAAAATTAAAAAAAAAAACAAAAAATATTACGTACATAAAAAAAACAAAAAAAATCATTACACCAATAAAAAACCAAAAAAAATTAATAAATGGATAAAAAGATAAAAAAAATAAACAAAAATTATAACCCACAAAAACAAAAATGAATAAATAAATGCTCGATAGCCAAAAGCACACTAGTGTGGCAAGACTCCGTTTAAATGTTTTGTAAAACATATTTTGTAACTTAAGTTATCTATTGAAAATACAGAATGAACGATCAATAAAAGGACATGAGAATGATTCTACCAAATCCACATGGAAATGCAAAAAAAAATATAAAAAATATATTTAAAAATATAAAGAAAATATTTAAAAATTTAAAAAATAAAAAAAAAATTTTTTAAATAAAAAAAGGGAACATCTAGTAATACTAAGATTAAAGCGGTAGCCCTGGGTAGGGCTGGCGTGCCCTGGACAGTCGAAACTATCTCGTACTGGCTAATACCGCCAAATAGTTGAAATTCACTACTGCAGCAGCAACTGGTGCATTATTCTCGGCCAGCACAACTCCTTGTGATTAAAAGGAAGTAACAGTTTTTTCATGGTCTTGTGCATAGTTGTTGAAACAATAATCGTGAAATTAGGGATTTCAATTGCTCCAATTTTTGTAATGACTTGTGTTCGAATAGCACGATAACTTATCCTCATGAATGGCATGAGATAAAAGTTGATATTTCGAAAAGAGCGGTTGCAATTTCAATCGCGATTTTCTACGCATCCAAATGCGGTATTGAAGTGCGGTTTGCGGCACAAGCGAGCACAAGCTTAGTACAATCTAGCACTACAATTTATTTATGCATTCCGACAAAATGAGGGCTGTGGGCCTTAAAAACGGACTTTTCAAAATTTCGCTTCATTTTTTTAAAGTTTCTCCATTTTTAATGAGAACTGTATGTCGTAGACAAGTTTCGTTTACGACACAAAGTTGCAGATGTTTAGCACAATTGAATGGCATGAAAAAAGTTAACATCTCAAAATTGGTGTTGCGATTTTTTTTTTCAATCGCGATTTTCCACGAAAATAATTGCGGTATCGGAATGTGGTTGGCGGCACAAGCTCGCACAACCATTTTTTTTCATTCCGACAAAATGGCGGTGTTGGGCCTTCAAAACGTTTTTCTCGAATTTTTGCTTCATTTTTCGAAATTTTTAAGTGTGGCTTACTGCACAACGTAGCACATTTCTAACACAAACTCGCACAACGATTTTTATTAAATTTAGAAAATGAGGTTTTACGATTTTTTTCAATCTTGATTTTCTACGAAACTAATTGGGGTATCGGAATGCAGTTTGCGGTACAAGCTAGCACAAGCCTAGCACAATCTAGTAGAACGATTTTCTGTTAATCCGACAAAAGGGTGTTGGGCGTTAAAAACGTTTTTTTTCTCGAATTCTCGCTTTATTTTTTTTAATTTCTTAATGTGGCTTGCGGCATAACGTAGCATATTTCTAGCACAAACTAGCACAATGATTGTTTTTTTCGGTTTTGAAAATGGTGGTGCTAACTTCACACACATTTTTTCACTCGCCATTTTCTACGAAACTAATTGCGGTATCGAAATGCAGTTTGCGGCACAAGCTAGCATAACCCTAGCACAACCATTTTTTTTTTTCATTCGGATAAAATGTCGGTGCTGTGATTTTTTTTTCAAACGCGATTTTCTACGAAACTAATTGCGATATCGAATCGCAGTTTGCGGCACAAGCTAGCACAACCCTAGCACAATCGAGCACAACCATTTTTTTTAAACTCCGACAAAATGGCGGTGCTGCGATATTTTTTTCAAACGCGATTTTCTACGAAACTAATTGCGATATCGAATCGCAGTTTGCGGCACAAACTAGCACAATCCTAGCACAATAGAGCACAACCATTTTTTTTTTTCATTCCGACAAAATGGCGGTACTGGGCTTTAAAAACGTTTCTTTCGAATTTTGGCTTCATTTTTTTAAATTTCTAAGATCGGCTTGCGGCACAACGTAGCACATTCCTAGCACAAACTAGCACAATGATTCTTTTTTTTGGTTTTTCAAAATGGCGGTGCTAACTTCACACACATAAAAAAAATCACAGCACCAATATTTTATTCGAATGAAAAAAAAAATGGTTGTGCTCGGCTGTGCTAGGGTTGTGCTAGCTTGTGCCGCAAACCGCATTTCGATACCGCAATTAGTTTCGTAGAAAATCGCGTTTGAAAAAAAATCGGAACACCTCCATTTTTGTAGTTAAAAAGAAAAATGTTGTGCTAGTTTGTGCTAAAATTGTGCTACGTTGTGCCGTAAGCCGCACTTGGAAATTTTGAAAAATAAAATTTATAATAAGGTTTTCAAGGCCCAACACCGCCATTTCGTCGGAATGAAAAAAAATAGCTGTGCTAGCTTGTGCCGCGAACCGTATTCCGATATTGCAGTTAGTTTCCCGGAAAATCGCGATTGAAAAAAAAATGCAACACCACCAATTTTGAAATGTTAACTTTTTCACGCCATTCAATTGTGCTAAACATCTGCAAGTTTGTATCTTAAAAGAAACTCTCCTACGACGTACAGTTATTTATTAAAAATGGAGAATCTTTTGAAAGATGAAACGAAATTTCGAAAAATCCGTTTTTAAGGCCCACAGCCGTCATTTTGTCGGAATGCATAAATAAATTGTTGTGCTAGATTGTGCTAGCTTCTCCCGCAAACTACACTGCACTACAACAAATGTTTTAATTGAATAAGTTTGAGTGGTCAAAAATCATTACATTATGGAAACGATAAAAATTTTTTTTTGATTTCTTTGGCGGACCGATGGGTCCGCCATTTATTATTATATATTTTTTTTAAACGCGATTTTCTACGAACCTAATTGCGATATCGAATCGCAGTTTGCGGCACAAGATAGCACAACCCTAGCACAATCGAGCACAACCATTTTTTTTTTCATTCCGACAAAGTGGCAGTGCTGCGATATTTTTTTCACACGCGATTTTCTATGAAACTAATTGCGGTATCGACTTGCGGTTGGGAGTACAAGCTAGCACAACCCTAGCACAATCGAGCACAACCATTTTTTTTTATTTCGACAAAATGGCGGTGTTGGGCCTTAAAAACGTTTTTTTTTTCGAATTTTAGCTTCATTTTTTAAATTTCTAAGATCGGCTTGCGGCACAACGTAGCACATTCCTAGCACAAACTAGCACAATGATTATTTTTTTTTTTTATTTGAAAAATGGAAGTTTTGCTTTTTTTTCACTCGCCATTTTGGACGAAAGTAATTGCGGTATCGGAATGCGGTTTGCGGCACAAGCTAGCACAAGCCTAGCACAGTCTAGCACAACTATTTTTTTCATTCCGAAAAAATGGTGGTGCTGCAATATTTTTTTTCAAACTCGATTTTCTACAAAACTAATTGCGATAGCGAATCGCAGTTTGCGGCACAAGCTAGCACAACCCTAGCACAATCGAGCACAACAATTTTTTTTTCATTCCGACAAAATGGCGGTGCTGGGCCTTAAAAACGTTTTTTTTTTCGAATTTTCGTTTCATTTTTCGAAATTTTCAAGTGTGTCTTACGGCACTACGTAGCACATTTCTAGCACAATGATGATTTTTTTTTAATTTAAAAAATGGTGCTGCTGCGATTTTTTTTAAACGCGATTTTCTACGAAACTAATTGCGGTATCGACTTGCGGTTGGGAGTACAAGCTAGCACAACCCTAGCACAATCGAGCACAACCATTTTTTTTTATTTCGACAAAATGGCGGTGTTGGGCCTTAAAAACGTTTTTTTTCGAATTTTAGCTTCATTTTTTAAATTTCTAAGATCGGCTTGCGGCACAAGGTAGCACATTCCTAGCACAAACTAGCACAATAATTGTTTTTTTTTAATTTGAAAAATGGAGGTTTCCTTTTTTTCACTTGTCATTTTCTACGAAAGTAATTGCGGTATCGGAATGCGGTTTGCGGCACAAGCTAGCACAAGCCTAGCACAATCTAGCACAACTATTTTTTTTTCATACCGACAAAATGGCGGTGCTGCAATATTTTTTTCAAACGCGATTTTCTACGAAACTAATTGCGATATCGAATCGCAGTTTGCGGCACAAGATAGCACAACTCTAGCACAATCGAGCACAACCTTTTTTTTTTTTCATTCCGACAAAATGGCGGTGCTGTGCTTTTTTTTAAACGCGATTTTCCACGAAGCTAATTGCGATATCGTATCGCAGTTTGCGGCGCAAGCTAGCACAACCCTAGCACAATCGAGCACAACCATTTTTTTTTCATTCCGACAAAATGGCGGTGCTGCGATATTTTTTTCAAACGCGATTTTCTACGAAACTAATTGCGATATCGAATCGCAGTTTGCGGCACAAACTAGCACAACCCTAGCACAGTTGAGCACAACCATTTTTTTTTTCATTCCGACAAAATGGCGGTGTTGGGCCTTAAAAACGTTTTTTTTCGAATTTTGGCTTCTTTTTTTTTTTATTTCTAAGATCGGCTTGCGGCACAACGTAGCACATTCCTAGCACAATCTAACACAACTTTTTTTTTTTCATTCCGACAAAATGGCGGTGCTGCAATATTTTTTTCAAACGCGATTTTCTACGAATCTAATTGCGATATCGAATCGCAGTTTGCGGCACAAGATATCACAACCCTAGCACAATCGAGCACAACCATTTTTTTTCATTCCGACAAAATGGCGGTGCTGCGATATTTTTTTCAAACGCGATTTTCTACGAAACTAATTGCGATATCGAATTGCAGTTTGCGGCACAAGCTAGCACAACCCTAGCACAATCGAGCACAACCATTTTTTTTCATTCCGACAAAATGGCGGTGCTGGGCCTTAAAAACGTTTTTTTCGAATTTTGGCTTCATTTTTTAAAATTTTTAAGATCGGCTTGCGGCACAACGTAGCACATTCCTAGCACAAACTAGCACAATGATTATTTTTTTGGTTTTTCAAAATGGCGGTGCTAACTTCACAACATAGAACGCACTGCGATCGATCGGATGACCAATGACAAACGACAACCGACAACCGACATACGACGCCGACAAGCGACTTATTGTAGAACCAGCCTTATCGATACGCGATCTACGAGCGCATGCGTATACGGCTTCGGGTCTCTTCGCGGGATCTATTACACAGCCGTCCAGAGTCTCGATAACCTCCGTTGATCTCCTACCCAGCCCTATCTGAGACAACAACTAGACACCAAGATCATCGCAAGCAAACTCGCACCTGTCACACCGACATTTCACGCCGCACATACTCAACCTATTATCGTGGTCATTTCGCCGGCACCGTCCTTATCATCTGCCCGCCGCCTTTCTGCAGTCGGTAATGTAGTGTCACTCTATGCCGCCAACATATCACAAATGCAAAAAGTCAGTCGCCCTCGTATGCATAATATGTCCTGACTGTAATCTTTCATTTCATCCGGGTTGCGCGCGACGCTATACAAGTTACTCCAGGCTGAGTTTATGCTGTCAAAATGAACTATGCAAAATGGCAAATTCGTCTACAAACCCATCAAATGTCGCTGCAAATACGGTTGTCCCTGGTTCAGACTCTTCATTGGACAGAATCATTGATATACTTCATAACCAAGATGCAAAGTTTGCTTTTTTTATTCATAAGCAAGAGACAAATTTGACGTCTTTTGCCTCAGAACAACGCGAAGCCATTACCAAAATCAATGATTCATTAGCTCCATTACCTATACTAGTCGCTACGGTAACCGATCACACCGAGCAACTACAAAATCTGCAATTAAATAACGCCAAACTCGAATTAGACAACACTAATATGCGCCGCGAAATCAGTGATCTTAACATTAAGCTAAGTATGTCACTGCCAAAACGGAACGACATTATAATAGCCGGTTTGCCCCCAAATTTCACGGACGATCCAAAACATCTCGTTCTCAAAGTGTTTGCGTCACTCGGCTTGGCGGAACTCGAAACGCACATAATTCATACAAGAGTCATGAAGCATAAAACAGGCGCAGAAAGTGATACTACAGCACAAACATCCGCAGCTCGAGCTATTAACCTATTCTCACAGGTAGTATTACTAACATCATCAGCAGTTCGGGATGCCGTCATTAGAGCAATACGCATTAAATGCGAACTCACAATCTCCGAGGTTTTCGGTGGCAACACAAGGGGAAATATCTATATTAACGAGTTACTTCCCACGGAACAATATAAGCTACTCCGCCAAGCAAAAACTCGTGCACGTCAAACAAACTTCGAGTCCGTTTGGACCTCAGGCAACTTAATTCTCGCTCGGAAAGCGAAAGGTTAACCCGTAGTAACTATTCTTAGCCAAGATGACATCGGGAACTCAATCTGACTACCGAAATCGGATCGACTGATTAGTGTAAATGGGCAACTCTCTTCGCAACCATCTCTGCCATGCCTCCACGTTGGCTACTTTCATGCTAATTCTCTCTTAGCGCATATTGATCAGGTGAAATTATTACTCCAGGAGAACACATTCCATATTATTTCTATATCCGAAACCTGACTAAATTCTCGCATCTCTGACGAACTCGTGGCTATTAATAACTTTTATATTATTAGAAATGATCGCGAAGGCAAAATGGGAGGAGGTGTGGCATGTTATGTCAGCAACTCAATCAGGACGAATATTCTCGATATGTCGCCCTCATTTTTCTCCAACGCACCCGAGTTCATTATACTCGACGTTAAAATTGCCGAAGGTAAACCACTTTTATTTGCGTCGATTTACAGACGTCCTAAGGGACAGCTTTTCACCGAGTTCGTAACTAGCTACAATCGATTTAGCCTTGCCTATAGCAACATTTTTATAGCTGGCGACTTCAATTGTAAGATATTATCACATAATTATGAGGCTAATCATCTTAGAGACGTTATATTCTCTCAATCGCTCTTTTTGGTCCCCTCTGAGGCATCTTATCATACGTCCTACTGCGACACATGGCTAGATGCTATTTTAATCGATTCGGAAGATTCTCCATTTAACCTATGAGTGCAGTCTCCCTAAACCACTCTCACGGGTCGTCTCCAGGCGTTGTCTTAAATATTTCGACGAGCAAGCATACAATAACAAATTAGCGACGCATCTCTTAGCACTTGAGAACTCTTTTTCCGAATTAGGTAATACCGAAAATAACCTCGATGAATTGGTTCAGTCTTTTACGTATTCGATCGTCAATACATTTGATATACTCGCTCCTGTAAGAGAGTTTCGCCCATGTAAATATGCAGCACCGTGCATCACTACTGAACTTAAGAATATGATCCGTAAACGCAATACGTTGCACAACCGTCCTAAACGCACTAGAAATATCGACTGCTTTTGTGAGTATCGTGAATTTAGAGATCGAGTCACCGAGCAGTTACGAGACGCGAGAGAACGCTATGTATATTTAAAAATTACTTCAATAAGCGAGCCTTCGAGACTATGGAAGGAACTTGCAAATATGGGAATTATCAAATCCAATGTCGCATAGCCACTTAACCATTTCAGCCCAAATCAACTAAACAATTATTTCACAACAATATCGGGTGGTCACAACCGGCTCCCATATGCTGTCTTTTGTGATTCTGTACATTCTATTCCACAACCCAAACTATCCTTTTCCTTCACACTAATACCTCAGCACACTGTCACCAAGTATCTCTCACTCTTGACGTCCACATCTCTCCGGCCTGGATCTGACGGACTCTCCTCATTTTGTATAAATAAGGCAAAGTCGTCTATCTCATCAGCAGTGACTAGCATATTTAATAAGTCAATTCAAAATTCACACTTCCCTAGTGTGTGGAAAAGAGCCTTTATGAGACCATTGGCAAAAATTAAAGCACCAAGGACTCCGTCAGACACAAGGCCTATTGCAAATTGACCGGAACTCGCAAAGGTGTTTGAGCGCATTCTCCACTCACAAATATCTGACTTCCTCAAAGAGCATAATATTCTTAATGAACGTCAATCGGGTTTCAGAGAATCCTTCAGTGCACAGACAGCATTGTTAAGGATCTCGGATGAAATCCGGCGTGGGATTGATCAGAAAATGTTACCGATTCTTGTTTTATTTGATTTCTCTAAAGCTTTTGACACAATACCTCATCTAAATTTATTACTGAAGCTTAGATCCATAGGATTCTCTATTGAGACTCTAAACTGCTTTTACTCGTATCTTACGGGTAGGTCCCAAGCGGTGGTGGACGATCATGGAGGCTGCTCTGACTGGATGTCTTCCACCAAGAGTGTCCCGCAGGGCTCTGTTCTTGGCCCGCTACTCTTTTCATTATATATAAACGATATCGGATCCAAATCGCATTATTCCAGCTTGATGATTTTTGCCGATGATACGCAAATTTATGTCCACTGCTATCCGAAAGATCTCAGTACTGCTATCCAAATGATTAATTATGATGTTGGGGTCATCCCCACATTTGCAGACACAAGATGACTAGCGCTAAATTCATCTAACAAGGAACATCCCTCAGGTGTCCGCCTCCGATTTTGTTGAAACTCATATATGTGATAGAGCATCGAAAACTTTGAGACACGTATTTTTTTATGGGCGGAAAAACGGACTTAAGGGGGGAAAGCGCCCCTCAAAGAAAGGCGTGTCGAGGGGTGATTTTGCTGTTTCACTCAGAGGCAATCCACCGATCTGAATGAAACAAAAACGAAAATTCTTCTAACGAAAAGCGATGAAAAATCCACTTTGAAATTGTTAATAAAAAATTAAATTAGGGGGTAAACCACCCCTCAATTTTCCTTTTTTCACCCCACACTTAAGAGAGTTGTATGCAAATTAATAAAACAGGTATCATTTTGAAGGGCAATTAAAATTAAAGTTGACGGGTTTTTTGCGTTTTGGCCGCATAGCACATTTAAGGGGGTAAACCACCCCTAACATAAATTTATTTATCATGGTCATTTTTTCTGTGTTTAAAGTATATCCGCTGATTTTAAATATTGCTATAAGCTACAATTTAATGTTTTATCATATTTCAAAATTATTACATTCGTCTTAAGGGGTAACTACCTCTCTGACGAGAAACATCATTGAAGTATCCGCTCTCGATTTCGTTGAAACTCATATATGTGGTAAAGCATTGCAAACTATTAAACATGTTTTTTTTGCATCGGCAGAAAAACGGTGTTAGGGGATGAAACCACCCCTCAAATTTTCTCCCACAAGCAGTTCACCGATCTGAATGAACCAAAATCGAAAATTCCTCTAATATTAAGCGATGAAAAATCCACTACGAGAGTGTTGATTAGAAATATAATTGAGGGGTAAACCACCCCTCCATTTTCCGTTTTTCACCCCACGCTTAAGAGGGTTATATGAAAATTAATAACAGGTATCATTTTGAAGGGGGATCAAAATTCAAGTTGACGCGTTTTTGCGTTTCAGCGGGACAGCAAATTTAAGGGGGTAAACCACCCCTAACATAAATTTGTTCATCACCGTCGTGTTTTCTGTGTTTAACATGTATCCGCGGATTCAAAATATTCTCCCGCGTTTTTAAATTATTACGTTTTTAAATTTTTACATTTAAAGGGTAAACTCCCCCCTCTAATTGCTTTTCGTTTGAAGTTTCGCGAAACGTTTCACGAATTTCGTTAAAACTGCTTTCACTTCATCGGTAATATCAATTTTATGTTTGTGTGTGAAGGCATATTCGTTTTGAGTTTTACGAGCGGTACTTTGGGAGTGGGGACATGGGGGTACCCCTTGCTCATAAGACTCATATTTTCGTGTCGAGACGCTTCCGATTTTAATATGCACATCCATTAAGCATCTCCATAGGAATAAACATACACTTCTACTATAACATTAATTATAATAATTTCCAGAATAAGTTATAAGGCTCACTTCGTATATTTCGGAACGATGATGCGCCCGGATCAAGCGATAATATAGCCAGCGACGTAGTTTTGTGGAGAAATGTATATTTTTATTATTTTACCGCTTATTTAATTAAACATATTAATGCAACTGAGGGTTTTACAGTAGGTTAACGAACATGTTTTAAATATATTTTGACATATTTCATTTGGGAATCATATCAGCCGATTTAATTAATAGTACTTGTGAAAAGTATCGCAGTCATATGCCGTCAAATCATTTTCTCGTGACATATACTTTTTTCATATGATAACTATCAACAATCATGGCTCATAATTCCTGCAATAATGATAGTCGTCAAAAAAATGCTTTAAACACAACGACTTTTTGCACCATGCACATCTGATAATGGCTAAATTATTGCAGCCGGGTATTTCACAATGTGTGTTCGATTCACCAAAACCAAAGGTAACAGGATTTTCAAAATCTTCTGGTTTTTTAGATATATAATTACTTTTATACCATGAATATTTAAAAAGATTAAATCAAGTGCAAATTCATATCAGATTTTAATAATATTACACTGTCTGAAAAATGTCGGACGAAATTTTTCCACACTCTGAATCCAAATACATCGAGCGGCTGAATTTTTCCAGTTGTACCTTTTGGAATAATCATTGGGATTATCTTCTTATCACGAGGTGTCGCTTCATGAACAACCTTAGGGCAGGGTCCACTCCAGGAGTCTATCAATAATACGCTATGTCTCCCGACGTTAGGAAAGAAACCCTTTTCCAAACAGGTTTTAAAATGCTCTGTTAAAACAAAACACATTCAATATTTTTAAAAAATACTAATGTTGACATCAATTACATTTCATATTAAAAAAAAATCATTCATCGCAATATGTGAGCATCCGTACCAGAAGTAAGTTTTCCAGATTTGGATGCTAATACAAAGACATTTTCTGCTTGAAATAGCGCTTTCTCTACTTGTGGTCCGAATTCACCCTTCGTCTCCTTTAAAACGATGAAAAGTGGGGAAAGTAATTTCCCCTCAGCGCTTATGGTAGGCTGAATTGTATAGCTGTGAGTTATTGAAGAAACTGACTGTACAACGCATTCAACTTTCTTTTCTCCTTCCGTTGCAAGTGTTCGAGCCGAACGAATTTCCACATGAAAACCGCTTTGATCCGAATTATACACAGTTTCTCTGCCGATACAAAAAAAAACATGTTTAATAGTTTGCAATGCTTTACCACATATATGAGTTTCAACGAAATCGAGAGCGGATACTTCAATGATGTTTCTCGTCAGAGGGGTAGTTACCCCTTAAGACGAACGTAATAATTTTGAAATATGATAAAACATTAAATTGTAGCTTATAGAAATATTTAAAATCAGCGGATATATTTTAAACACAGAAAAACGACCATGATCAATAAGAGATCGTTGAAATTTCGGCTTCGGTCCGGCCAGTGAAGGACTTCCAAGGTTGTTGAAGGAAGTAAGAATTTGTGTTTCTTTACGTTTCGGCCCTGTGGTTCGGGTCCTCTTCAGAATATGTATATTTCTTTCTGTATAAATAGTGATACACAATGTTTTTACAATCACGTAATGTCTAGATGTATGTTATTTTGTGTGACAATATTGTTGGTACTGTCGGTGTGCTTTGATTTGTAAAAACAATCAAAGCACACCCCAACGCCATCAACTTTAGAACTGACATAAAAAATCTTAGCTCAATCTATAATTCAATTATATAACCATCAACACTCTCTACCCTATTTTACATTACATAACTATTCTAAAATTATCGACATATTTAACAAACTAACATATTGATATGATAAGCTAATTTTAATGACATCACAAACTAATTTTAAATACCCCTAACTTGGCGCCCCTAATTTATTCTTATTGACACGTCACTGCGAGCACGATCTCTCCCCCAATTCATAGCACAGAGACTTGAATATGCCACCAGAAAACAATACATCACTCAGTCTTTCTCGAACTTTCGTCCGCTACACATCTCAAAATGTAACGAACCAACCAAGATTTCGAGTTTTTTACTCATTTTGGAAAGATAACACACTTTTAAGAAAGAACTCAATAGGTAACTACCATAATTTTTGATTATTCACTAAAACTTTTCTTAGATCAAATTCTTTTACTTAAATTCTCAATAATAAAATATAAAAATTGACCCATAACCACTTATCCATTACAGATCAGTAAAAATCGCCCATAAACGATATTAACTCCATCTACTGAGTACCTTTTTCACAAAACATTATTTATTTTCACAAATAATGTCTTCGTTCATCTCAACATCTTTCCAAACATGTGCGTGGAAAAACCGAAATATCACTACTTCGAGGTCAGTAAACTATCATATGTTACTTATATAATTTCTCCACACTCTATACATTTCACACACCAATACTTACACATAGCAATAAGTAACTCAATAAATGATGTCATCCATACTTTATATGTATAATTATAATTAAAACAGTACCAACAATATTGTCACACAAAATAACACACATCTAGACATTACGTGATTGTAAAAACATTGTGTATCACTATTTATACAGAAAGAAATATACATATTCTGAAGAGGACCCGAACCACAGGGCCGAAACGTAAAGAAACACAAATTTTTACTTCCTTCAACAACCTTGGAAGTCCTTCACTGGCCGGACCGAAGCCGAAATTTCAACGATCTCTTATCACCTACACGGCCGCACACTTCTTCGATTCATTTCATGATCAATAATTTTATGTTAGGGGTGGTTTACCCCCTTAATGTACTATGCCGCCAACACGCAAAAAGCCATCAACTTTAATTTTAATTGCTGTTCAAAATGATACCTGTTTCATTAATTTGCATACAACCCTCTTAAGTGTGCAGTGAAAAAAAGGGAAATTGAGGGGTGGTTTAACCTCTAATTTAATTTTTTCCTAACAATTTCATAGTGGATTTTTCATTGCTTTTCATTACAAGAATTTTCGTTTTTGTTTCATTCAGATCGGTGGATTGCTTCTGGATAAAACTGCAAAATTACCCCTCGACACGCCTTTCTTTGAGGGGCGGTTCCCCCCCTTAAATCCGTTTTTCCGCCGATAAAAAAAATAGGTGTCTCAAAATTTCCGATGCTCTATCACATATATGAGTTTCAACAAAAATCGGAGGCGGACACCTGAGGGATGTTCCTTGTAAGTCTAAAGCTTTAATCTTTGGGAGCTCGCCTCATATGCGAATGATTGACCTCCAAAAATGTCCACCAGTAATAAACAACAACGAAATATTACCATTTGTAACCAATGCTAGAAATCTAGGCGTATTTTTTACTAATGATTTATCTTGGCGGCTCCATGTATTGCATATTTCCCAGAGAGTGAACAATGTCCTTTACAAACTGAAACACCACAAAAATTCATTATCGACCCGACTTCAAGCAAAACTTATCGCCGCACTAATTTTCCCACACAAAGATTACTGCTGCCTTGTATATCATGATTTAACAGAAGAACTGTACGTAAAATTACAAAGACTTGTCAATTGTTGCATACGGTTCGTGTTGAATCTTAGACGTGATATACATGTTACACAGTTTCGTCACAATTTAAACTGGCTTTCTGTAAAAAATCGACGCTTCTATTTTCTGGGTGCAACTATCTATCGAGCTATTAATATGTAAGTACCTTTATACCTTAAAGATCTTCTCCCGTTTTCCGATCCGTCCGTACGAAGTTCCACTACACGAGACACAACAATTTTCACAATACCTCCACATAGGACATCCACTTTTTAGCGTTCATTTGGCCTAGCTGCCTCTTATTTCTGGAATTCCCTACCACCAAGCATTGCTCAGGCACAATCACTAACCATTTACAAAACGAGACTTCATGCGCACCTACTTTAATCCGAAATCGGTCAGTAATTGCTCGCGATTGCGAACACTCTTGTAAGCTCATCGAAATAATTTCCGAAAGTGGCTGTCCACGCTCGTAACTTATCTTTAAATACTCATTCATACGGTAAGTATAAGCAAATTTGTAACCTATCTTTACTATTTGTAAGTAATTGTAAGTCACATTACTACGGCGTCCGTTGCTCATACATTTAAACAATTGAGTACCACTTCAACTCACATGCGTAACTGATATACAGGGTGTCGAATAGGAAGTTGCTAAAACTAAATAAGTGTCTCTTCCCTCCATGAATTCAATAGGGGTCCCTTTTTCTAAGGCGCATACCTGAGGCCCCGCAGTTTTATTCCAGCCGTGGTTGAAGCAAGTACGCGCGCGTCAAAATGAGTGAGATCACCACGGAAGAAAAAGTATATCATATTGAGTGCTTCTTCTCGAGGCGAAAAATTTATAGTAATGCGTATAGAGGGTTTCGTACTAAGTTTGGAACTCATAGAGTTGCCAGCGCAAACACTCTGAAAAGGTAAGAATTTAATATTTATTCATATTCATCTATCAGAACTTGTGTTTCAATTCAATTAAACTGCATTAAAGTAATTTTACGTTAATTTTTGTAGGATAATCGATATCTTCGTGAAGTATGGTACACTCCAGGACCGTAGACACGAGTTGCCAGGTCCATCTGTTACGGTGACTACACCAGAGAAGATCAACGAAGTTGAGAATTATTTCAAACAAAATCCAAATGATTCGATTCGGATAGCTGCTCAAGCATTAAAAATAACCAAATCATCATTGCACAACATTTTGAATTTTTTTTTAAAGTTTCATCCGTATAAAATAAACACTCATCAATTGTTAACTGAACATGCCATTACGAAACGCATCGAATTTTGTAACACTATTAGGGGAATGTTTGAATCCGAAGAACTTAATGAGAAATTGATTATTTATTCCGATGAAGCATATTTTTGGATGAATGGATACGTAAACAATATTACCGGTTTTGGGGAACGGAAAATCCCAACATATCGCTAGCGAAGTCCCTGCATCCACAGAAAGTAACGGCACGGGCAGCGATTTCAGTAAAAGGAATTTATTTGCAATTCTTGGAATCTACGATAACAGGAGAGAGTTACAAACAGCTTTTGGAAACAAAATTCTTCCCTTATGGAAAAAAGAGGGGACTGGTTAACATTTTTTACTTCATGCAAGATTGTGCGACGCTGCACCGGACTCATAAGGTGTTTGAAGCTATTCATCGCGTATATGGGACTCGAGTAATCGGTCTGGGGTACCCTAAATTTGCTCAAGGTGGACTAGAATGGCCGCTGTACTCACCGGACCTGAATCCTTGTTATTTTTTCTTGTGGGGTTACATTAAAGGTCATTGTTACGCTAAAAACCTCAGCACAGTAGAAGAACTGATAGCGGCCATCCAGGAAGTGGTTCGCGGCATTACGAACGATATGTTGGACACAGTTTTTCACAGTTCTCAAAAGAGAATTGATTTTTGTGCACAATCTAACGGTTCGCACTTCGAATATATCTATCATTAATCACTGTACTTTTTCGATATTTTTATAAGATGTAATAAATTCATCTAAAAAATATTTGACTGGGTTTTATCTATGTGCGTTTAAAACTGCAGGGTATATTTAAAGCAATTAGGCTTTTCTGATTCTGTGCACGTGTTTTAAAATGACCGTCGATTACTTTCAGCGACTTCCTATTGGACACGCTGTATATTTTTATGCGTTTAAACACGATATATTATTATACAGACTCACCTACTATATGACGAAATTGTGTCCGAAAGTTTACTAGGACAATAAATACGTTAATTTCTCTCCCTCTCTCTCTCCCTCTCTCTCTCTCTCTCTCTCTCTCTCTCTCTCTCTCTCTCTCTCTCTCTCTCCTTCCATTGCGTTTCCTTTCCGGGTATATACACAAAGTAAAGCTGTTTGTTGAGTTATTCAGTTTCGACGCCTGACGTGTCGATATACGAATAAATCAAATTTCTCAAGAGGCAAAACACGCACGCACGTCGCGAAACGTGAACTCGCGTTGCTTTGACGTCGTCGTTGTTGTCGGGGCGCTCGCGCGATCGATCTCACGTGGAACGCAAATTCAAATTTGAATGTACTCGCATATTTTCATGATAGAGTTCCGTTTTTCTTTCCCTTTTTTCTTTTTTATTGATGCTATTTTTCGCCAAGGCAATTGTCGTTTAGTCCATCATATTGTAAAACGTTAAATTCATTCCTGTGATATTTAAGTACGTACTCGACGCGTCGACTGGATCGCGTGGGGACGCGCGCTCGCTCGCGGACGTTCTCTCTGTCAACATTTTCTTTCAGCGAGTCTGACATTTTTGGCGTCAGCCACAATTCAAGAGTACATTGTTCTAAAAATATATATATTATTGTCTATACAATATACTGATTATGTACTTTTTTTTCTTTCTCCACCAAATACCAGCCATAAAAATGGTGGATGGGCGGTCGGGGCTTGACTCTGGCGGTACACCGAGGTCAGCCATCCTATGCATGGTCAATACTCGGAGTGGTGACTGCTGTGCCGTGCACCGGCTGATGCATCCATTAGTGAGCCGGAAGCTCATATTTCTGATGCCTTGGTGTAGATACTTGCGTTAAAGTCTGTGCACCCGAGAATTAGAAGAATATGACGCCGTTTATGCCAGTACAGTTTTTCCAGTTTCTCCGTACCCTCGGCAAATGCTGTATATTGTAGCTTAAGACAGACGGCTGTAGACGTAACGAAACAGAGGGTGTATTACCAAAGTGCGGGTAGAGAGTGATAGAAATGGGTTCAATTTCGAAGGGTTATACATAAAAACCCGCAAGGTTATACGTTGGAACTCCGAAACTAATTAACCCCTAATTTCATGTATGTAATTTTACGTGCGATTAGATGGGCAAGACGTTTACGCTCCGGGTGAGGTAATTTTTTGGCTATTTAGCAACAGGGTGAACCTTTTCTAAAAAACGGATAATAGCAATATAATCCTTTGGCAACACTCAGAAAAAAGGCCCCATGTTGCCGATCGTAAACCGTATATATTCAATATTGAACCATTAAGGGTAGATGAAAAATTACGAATCTTGGCGGTCGAATGAAGAACACTGCTGCCGTGCTCAATGTTCACGATACAGCCGTAGTTCGGCAACACTTAATATTAATTAATCGTAATATTAAATAATCCCGTGCCATAAATAGAAAGAGGCATAATTATAAATTACTCAAAATTTCATTCTGACAAAGTGCCAAGTATGATACAACCGGATTTTGATGGATCTCAGCTATATTGCGAGGGCACTCCCCCAGAGTACCACGCTAAAGTGATTCTTTCTAATGCGCCCTGGTTTTTCAGAAAAACGACAACAAAGTTTTATGCGCCGCTCTTATCCCCGTAAATTATGCATGCCGCCAAGCATATGAGTGTGGCGCAGCGGTAAGGCGCTCGGCTAGCAACCCATAGTGCGGGGTTCGAATCCCCCTCGGAACTTTTTTTTCTCGGTCGTTCGTGATTTTAATGAAAATGATTGATTGGGCATACTTATCTAATTTTCTAATGAAATTATTTTTACAAACGCTTCGAAACATATATTATTCGATACTGTGTAGTTCGTTTAAATAAAATTATGATCACATAAACAAAAAAATCAATATTAACGCTAGAATAAATGGTCAGGAAATAATTAACTATAACACAGTATTCGCTCATTATTTAATTTATTGCGCGATGTTATTTTTTTCGAAGAAAACTTTCAACCCGATAGAAAAATAATATTTAAAAGCTACCAAACCGTCTGCAGTGTCAATCTGTAATATTTAGGCAACGTTTGCAACCTGTGTTTATTGTCCTTGCCCTTTTTCGAACCCCGTATTATGGATTGCCAACCGACCGCCTTGCCCCTGTGCCACACTCATACGCTTGACGATATGCATAATTTACGGGAACAAGAGCGCCGCATGAAACGTTGGCGTCGTTTTTCTCAAAGACCAGGGCGCATTAGAAAGAATCCCTTCAGCGGGGTACTCTGGGGGAGTGCCCCCACAATATAGCTGAGACCCATCAAAATCTGTTTGTATCATACTTGGCACTCCCCTTGTGAGTGGTATAAAAGATTCGCGGCCGCAGATTTTCACAACCATTATCGATAATATCATTCTTTTTGAAGTTCGTAGTAAACAAAAAGTTTTTCTTATTTACGTAATAAAAATATATAAATGCATAAGTTTGCCCTTTAATTAGCTATTTTATGAAAAAATAGTATCTACAGAATAAATCTGTACGTCGTATGCATTTTTTCGGGATTGATTGAAAAAAAATGTATAAACCGTCACCTGACTCAACTGGATCGCTCCAACCTCCTTAAAGTACGTAAGCAACTTAATCTGATTACGATAACAGAAACAGTACACTCGACGTGTCAAGGGAAGAGCGCGGCGGCGCGCACCTGCTTGCGGTTTTTTTCTCTGTCAAATTTTTTTTTCAGTGAGTCTGACATTTTTTGTGACTACACAGCCCTCCGATAACTTACCGAAAAATCCGACAAACACCTGTGAAAACCAAATGAAGATCGGACCATTGCATCAGACGGAAGTTTATCGTGAACAGACAGAAAACGAACTTTCATTTATAGGTATAAAAAAGAAGAGAAGATATACAGTAGCGTGCCAAAGTTTCGGGCCACCCTATTTTTCGTGGATATTGCATAGAAATACGATGATACGGGAAATTCAAACGAGTGATGATACTTGTAATTGGCTTGATATTAAAAAATGTGGTATAAACAGTAATATCACTCTTCAACAATTGCTTATCCAACAGTTTTTATTTAATGACTGTGCAAAAGTATTGCGCCATATACTATTGCGCGTGAAAACAAAAAACACAACATTATGAAAATAACAAAACATGGTTTAGTTTTCTCTCTAGAGTCAATACTTCGTTGCCATGCCCTTAGCAGCGATTACAGCAGCACATCGTCCGGGTATAGACGTAATTAATTGCGAGATGCGATCTTGTGGCATCTTTTCCCACTCATATTGCAAATGATCCCATAATTCCGTCTTGTTGGAATGATTCTTCGTTCCAGCGCGAAAGTAGTGTAATGGGGCCAGTTCTAACCGACGATTCCTACTACCAACATACCGACTTAGTTGAGAAACGAACCAAAAAAGGTTGATTCCCGACTTATCGGCGGATGGTTAAGTAGGGTTTTGGTTAGAATTGGCCCCACGATCGACTGTCGATGTCTGTACTTACCGACCGATGGTAGGGCTGCACTGGTTATCGATCGATGGTGAGGCTGACCTGCTTACTATCCGATGGTAGGGCTCACCTGCTTACCGACCGATGGTGATAAGTCCCCCTTCGCCTCGAATGGAATTCGGCGGAATAGGGGCGGGGGGGTAAACACGGTGATACACGTCCGACTCCTAGCGAGGCCGCGCAACAACGACAAAGAGTCGAAGTGCTTTGTAGTAAAAGGGAGTTCCCCTCCCCTCCCGCGGGAAGAGGGGGTGGGAGGAAGGCTGGAGGGTCCGATTTCTCAGAAATTGTTTTAAACATTTGTGGGTGGTGAGTCATCGGGCGCTTGCCGTGGCTTGTCAAAGCCCTCCCCCATCCGTCTTGCTGATATGCGATAGTTTTGTTTATACACCGAGGTATTGAAACTAATCAGCGAATTGAGGTGTTGAATGATTATTTTCCGAGAATTTATCACTGGCGGAAGAGTGACATTGATGGGATCAAAATGGCGGCAGGATTTCGTCAGATTTCTTTTCGACGAATATTGTTTTAACATTTTGTGGGGAGGGGGTGAGTCATCGGACGCGTGACATTTTTCCGCGCTCGGACCCTCGTGCCCTCAATGCGGGGGGGGGGGTGGAAAGGAGTACATAATCTTGCGATTCAAGATCGGACGCACACATGAGAAAGAGCGCGCGTGCGCGCACAAATACGCGTGTGCGAGGTTGTATAGAGATTCCCTCTTTAAATATATTTGCGACCCCTTCGACATCGGTATTTCATTTCGATTCTTCGAGCAGTCTGGACCATAGACGATTGCGATAAAATTATCGATAAGTTGAGCGGTGTGAGGAACAATTTCTCTCACATGAATAAGTGGCAATAGTTCTGTGACGTGCACATCAAACTTTTGGGGCAAACTTTGAAAAAACCAGGGCTCAACGTCGGTCAAAAACTGAAAATTCAATCGACAATAGTGAAATTTTTATCGTTGAGGGAATAAATCATGCGTGGAGCAAGTGTAAGCAGCGCAGGTTTAAGCAGCGCTGGTATGAGTGATGCTCGCGTTAAACTAAAGTGGGTCGATCTCGAGTCGGCATTCAAAAATCGAATAAAGACAGGCTCGATTGTGAATTCCGAGCACAAAGATGTGCAAAGTTTCCTCGATGATGCGATGCGCATGATGGTTTCAGAACTGGACAAAATCGTGCGCGAGGAGGGTAAAGTGAAGGTGGATGTGACCTTGGCGTCCACATTTCACCTCATGAAGGTGAATGAAATCATTGAGGAGGAAAAGACGTTTCAAACGACAAACGCGGTTATTCTACCATCGAGTGATATTACCGAGGGGTTCATCGAGTGCGTCCAAGCAAAACTCTCCGCCAAAATCGAGGTCATTCAGGAAAAAGAGTCGGGTTGGCTGTTACACGAACTCTCCCATCTAGTTGTGAACATTAACAAGTACGAACCACTGTGAGGGAGCTTATCCACCTACACGCGTGTCCCGGGGATATACAGACGAAACGGGCCTTCGTCAATATTCAAAACAATGACCCCTATTGTTTTCTCTGGCCCGTGACAACAGCTCTCTCCCCACTACCTAGGAGACATTCTGTGTCCAGGAGTTCGAATCCTCATTACAGCGAGGTGCCCAACTACGAAGGCTCAGATTTTCCAAAGAGCTTATCGAAGATTATAAAATTTGAGCAATCGAATGGCTTATCGATCCATGTGTATGGGATTCATGGTACGACAAAAGACGGCATTAGTAAAATTGTGCCGATAGATCAGAGTAAGCAAATGTCGGATAAACCAACGATTCATCCACTCACGATCAAAGCGGAAATCGACTGAAAGGAGGAGAACGGGGAGGAGGATGCCGTTCCTAAGGTGTATTATCATTACCCGTGGATTAAAAACATGTCGCGATTCTTGAATGCGCAGGTGTCGAGGAATGGAAATCACCTATGGATTTGCGACCGGTGTTTGTGTTACTTCAGCACAGAATAAATATTGAAACGACATAAAGAGGACTGCAGTAATAATTGTCGTGTTACTTTTCCCAAAGGTGCAAAAAAAAATTGAAATTAAAAAATTACCATCGCAAGAAGATATTTCCATTTGTAATTTACGCAGATTTGGAATATTTGCTCAAACCGGTCACAGCACCACAGGCTAACACTGTAAATTATCAGAAGCATACCCCCCATAGCATTGCCTACTATAAGCATTGCAGTTTCAATGACGCTCTTTCGGAGTACAAGGCGTTTCGTGGAAAGAACTGTATCGAGTGGTTCATGCGTGAATTAGAAGGACTGGCCAGCTCAATGCACGACATTTTCCAGACAATAGTACCAATGAAACCTTTGAATAGCGACGAAAGTCGAAGTTTCAAGTTGGCTGAAAATTGTCACATTTGTGAAAAACCATTTGCGCCGACGAACGTAAGAGTCCGAGATCATTATCACTTTACGCGAAAATTCCACGGCGCCGCTCATCAAAACTGTAATTTGAATTACAAAATTGCCCACGTAGTGCTGATAGTTTTTCACAACGTGTCTGGATATGACGCACACTTTTTGATAGTAGCATTGGCTCGAACCTTCGAAGGATCTACGGGTCTTTTGCCGATTAACAAGGAGAAATATATTTCATTTTCGAAGCGTGTCAAAGGTACACGCGTGCAGTATCGATTTCTCGACTCTTTGCGATTCATGCCGAGTAACATCGAAAAATTAGCATCTTACCAGAAAAACTATCAAAAAATAGTAATACGCAAGCATTGCGCTAACGCCACGGAATTTGAATTGTTGACGTGAAAAGGCGTTTTTCCCTATGACTATGTCGACTCTTGGATGCGACTCGATGAGACGCAATTGCCTGCGAAAGATAACTTTTTCTCCAGATTGAGTAATGAAGATATGTCGGCAAACAATTACGCGCACGCGTGCAAAGTTTGGACAGTCTTTAATCTCAAAATTTTAGCTAAATATTCCGACTTGTATTTGAAAACCGATGTACTCCTTCTGACAGACATTTTCGAGAATTTTAAAGGAAATTGCATCAACACGTACGACCTCGATCCATTGCACTATTTTACCGCACCCAGTCTATAATTTTATGCGATGTTAAAATGTACCAACGTAGAACTCGAACTCTTGCTCGACGTTGACATGTTAATGTTCATCAAAAAAGGTATTCGCGGTGGTATAGCGCAGTGCTGCAATAGGTACGGGAAAGCGAATAATCGCTACACGCGTGATCACTTTAATACAAACGAGCCCGAGTCATACTTGATGTATTACGATGTCAATAATCTGTATGGTGCAGCTATGTGTGAGTTATTGACATTCGGCTCGTTTGCTTGGGTGGAACATTTCGGGGAACGTATCGAGAGTATTCCCGACGACACCGAAAAGCGCTACATTTTTTAAGTCGATTTGTAGTATCCTCGAGAGTTACACGACACCCACAAAGATCTGCCTTTGTGCCCCGAACACAACGTCCCTCCTGGCAGCACTCAGCGGAAATTAACGATCACACTGCTCCAAAAAGAAAAATATGTTGGCTAAACGTCTTGCACGCGGCGATCCTGGAATCAATCCGGTGGATGCAGCTTGCAAGGAGCACGATATCGCGTATTTGAAAAATCGTGAAAACCTCGAAGCTAGACATTCTGCGGTAAAATATTGCAGGAGAGAGCTTGGCAACGAGTTCGCGCCAGCGACGCTAGTATCGGGGAGAAAACAAACGCGCTTGCCGTAGCAGGATTCATGGAAGCGAAGAGAAAATTCGGCATGGGGATTAAGAAGAAGAGGGGAGCAAAAATTGTTGGCTTAAAGAAAATCGTCGATGCAGCGAGAGAAGCCATGGTGAAGAGCGAAGATTCAAGTGCAGCCCCTGCGTCGGCCTTAAAGGGCGCCCGAACAGCTGTCAAGAGGGTCGCAAGTGACACGCGCAAAATGCGTACGCCTTAAGCGTTGCATGTACGGTGGTGCGGCCAACATAGTCAAAGCGGTTAAGGCCGCTCAAGCAGCGAAACATGAGCTCGAATGGGTCTTTTTATCGCACCAAAAAACGTAAAGTAGAGCTACCTCACCGATCACTCACCGATGCAGATTTTCTGAAATACGTCAAAATTATGAAAATCCCTTATTTTTTTGGAGTTTACATGCGAAATCAATTCCCCAAGGGTGGACCATGAGTAGATACATACATATAGCGAGAGACGACGACGGTGACGTCACAGGTGTGGTGTAGTGGGTATCCCGCGGCGGCGCGACGTGGGGGTGTCTGGCGATCGTGGTTGCATCGCTGTGACACGTATGGGGAATTAGTGGTGGGGGAAGTCAGCGGAGTCGGAGGGGTGGGGGGATTGGGCCCTTTTTCGGGAGCTCGTGGTTAAGTAGGGGGGTGGTTGCGAGCTGCTTTTCCGAATAGACTGACTGGTGGTATCTTCTGCAGATATCGAGGACCTGTTTACCGCTAGAGCAAGCGCGTGGGAGCGCCGCCGCGCGGATCGTATTGGGGAGAAAGGTTTTACACCGTGGGGATAGGGAGCTTCGGGTAAAGAAAATACGCGATGATTTACGTGAATACATGTATCGAAGTTTTTATTCAACATTTTGTCCGTTCATAAATATTGTGTGTGTGTGTGTGTGTGTGTGTGTGTGTGTGTGTGTGTGTGTGTGTGTGTGTGTGTGTGTGTGTGTGTGTGTGTGTACATCCAGATGTGAAAGTCGGCGTCTATCACAACTACTCGAAAAATGAATGCCATAGAAATGCTGGATGTGAAATAAAGTCCTCAGCTATAAAACTTATTTTATGCAACTGTAGTAACAAAGAGGCGCGCTCTTCCAAAATGTCACTACATCCGGGTTTTGTTTTCATTTCCACAGGTGACACCGAGGTATTTATATATGCAAAGTACTCAATAATGCGTGGATGCCACCGCACGATTTTTTGTGTGAAAACCCCAGATCTTCCACAGTTATACTCCCTTTTAACTGGTTCATTTCGTTTCCATGTCTCCCCACTATTCTTATAGTATTACAATATAAGAACACTATAGTGTGGAACTATAGTGCACTCCTAAGATAGAGGAAAAATATAGAAAAAAGATTCCCGAATGAAAACGACTTCTACCACCACAGGCTTCACACTACGAATCGAGCAGTCACTTTTCCCGACATCACCTCTTGAAACTTCCATTGTGAACTCACGTGAAAATGGCTGAGAAAATTCCACAACTTGAACAAAATCTGCGCAATCAAGCCGCACTTATGAATTCCGTGGAAGAGTATATAGTATGGGAGCAACAATATGATCAGTGTGTGGAGTCATTGGAAACGAAAAGCCGAATTAAACGACCACGATTATCGCTCGGAAATCCGCAATCGTTGGTAGCAGGAATCGCTCGTTTAGAAGGTTTAAAAAATGTTCTACGCAGACGACTTTTACATGCGGGTGCGCGAAACAGTGATCGGGGTTTGATCTGGCGAGAGATTGATACGGCGTTCGAAAATCGTGTCCTGACCGGCTGCGTCATCGCTAACAACCATATTGAACCTCGTCAGTTTCTCGAAAAGGCGTGTGATATGATGCTTTCACACGTGCAAGACATTACCAACAAACACTTCAGTATAAAAGTGAATACAGTTTTCAATGGTGAATTTGAGTCAGGTGACAAACGTGCAACTAAAAGTATCAACACGAAGAACTTTGAACTTTTTACCACATCCAATTTACGTGAGTGGTATACATAACGAGTTGTTGAGCCTACTCTAGCATCCCTCGAAGATTTTCAAAAACGGGATAGCGGATGGACATTGTCGCGGATACTGAACTTAACTTTAAATATCAACAAATACAATCCAATGCGTGTCGGATGTCAAACTGTTTTGTCGCGGGAAATAATCCTGAAGAAAATGGTGGTGAATATAAAGTCTAAGGATAACGCATGTTTCGCGTGGGCAGTGGTGGCTGCTCTTTATCCAGTGGAAACAAACGTGCATCGAGTAACTTTATATCTACACTATTCAACTTTACTGCAGCTTCAGGGAATTGCTTTTTCAATGACTCTCAATCAAATAAAAAATTTGAATCACAAAACAATGTTTCGATTAATGTATTTACAACGGAAAAGAAAGGCATCGTTCCAATTCGAATATGCGCCCAAAAACTGGTTAAACAGGTCAATTTATTGTACATGGAGGATTCGTCGGACCACAGCGTGGGAAACTTTGTATGGATAAAAAATTTATCCCGGCTCGTGAGCACGCAGCTGAACAAAAAAAAAGTGAAAAACACTTCTGTGATCGGTGAGTAATAAGAAGCATACTCGAGAATACACATATGAGCAAGAATGTACTTCAATAATATAATTCTTTCCATCGTTTTGTTATAGGTGTTTGCGCTACTTTTACACAGAGGCTAAATTACGATCGCACGAGATGGATTGTGGAAAATCAAACGACTATGCCATTCGATTACCTGGTAAAGCGGATAAATGGCTAGCGTTCGAAAACTTTCAACGAAAAGAGCGACTTCCATTTGTGATTTATGCGGATCTCGAGTGCGTTTTGGCAAATGTTGACAACAAAAATATACAGCAACAGCACGAAGTGTTTAGCGTAGCGTACTACGTACATTGCTCGTATGACGATTCGTTACCGTGATACTACTCGCGGCGCGATGCCAATTGCATCCCATGGTTTGTTGAGAACCTTAAAAATTTAGCTTTGCGCTTCAACGATATTCTATCAGATAGTGTTCCCGTGGTACTTCTAACTCCAGATGAGCGGGCAAAATTTCGAAGCGCTGCTCAATGCCATATATGTGGAAAACCATTTGCCGAAGACGGCATACGTGTTCGTGATCATTGCCTTCTGACCGGACGTTATACAGGTGCAGCCCATTCTAACTGCAATTTGAATTGCCAACGGTATTTTTCATCCCCGTATTTTTTCATAATTTGTCCGCCTGTGGTGCACAGCTCATCATGGAGGAACTAGCCACAGCATTCGAGGGGGAAACCACTGTACTGCCCATAACTAAAGAGGAATACATTTCTTTCACAAAAACATTTCGAACGGCAGACAAGTCACATCCGATTCAATTACGCTTCGTCGATTCATACAAATTTCTCAATGCAAGTCTGGATGACCTGGCCTCATCTTTGACAATGGACAAAATATAAATTTTACGTTCGCAATTTCGCGACATAACAAGCGATAGTTTCGTCCTATTAACTCGAAAGGGCGTCTTCCCCAATGAATATATTGATAGTGTAAACCGATTGGAAGACTATCACCTACCACCACGAGACGCATTCTACAGTACTTTGACTGGTGATATTGTAAGTGAGAATGAATACGCTCACGCCAAGAATGTATGGGAACGGTTTTCTATTCAAACGTTAGGTGAATATAGTGACTTGTATTTGAAGACCGAAGTTTTGTTGCTGGCCCACGTTTTTGAGAACTTTCGCAATAGCTGTATGGAGCGTTACAGGCTCGACCCCGCTTATTATTATACTCTCCCCGGCTACACATGGGATGCAATGTTGAAACATACATGCGTCAACTTCGAATTGTTCACCGACATTGACATGGTATTATTTGTTGAACGGGGTATACGCGGTGGCCTGAGTCAGTGCTCAAATAGGTATGCGCGCGCCAATAACAAATACATGGAATCATTCGATCCATCAAGGTCCTTATCATACTTGGTGTATTTCGATGCAAATAATTCATATGGATGGGCAATGTGTCAACCATTGCCCTATGCTGATTTTCGATGAGTCGATGAGTTGTCGACATTCGATTTATCATCTATCACGCTAGATTCACCGACCGGTTACATTCCTGAGGTTGACTTAGAGTACCCAGAATGTCTACACGATGCACACACGGACTTACCGTTTTGTTCAACACATGGTAAACCACCCGGTGGACAATACGAAAAACTGCTTGCAACTGTGTATAACAAGGAACGGTATTTTATTCATTATCGCAATCTGCAGCAGTGTGTACGACAAGGTCTCAAAATCACAAAAATTCAGAGATTACTCCAATTCTCCCAATCGCCCTGGCTACGAACATATATCGAGCTGAACGCACAGTTCCGAACCCAAGCAAAGAATAATTTTGAAAAAAATCTGTATAAAATGATGAATAATGCGGTGTTTGGGAAAACCATGGAAAATGTGCGCAATCATGTAGACGTTAAGCTTTTGACACGGTGGGAGGGCAGGTATGGTGCAGAGGCAATGATTGCAAAACCAAATTATCATAGCCGGAGCGTTTTTTCAGACAACCTTATTGCTGTCGAATTACGAAAACTGGAGGTGAAATTCAATAAGCCAATATATGTGGGTATGTGCATACTCGACATATCGAAGACATGTTTATATGACTTTCATCATGAGTACATGGTACCTCTGTATAAAGATAAATGCACAGTGTTGTACACCGATACGGACAGCCTCATATACAACATTGAGTGTGAGGATGTGTACGATGACATGAAGCGTAATATCCATCGATTCGACACGAGCGAGTACCCGGCGAGCAATGGGTATGATATACCGCTTGTCAACAAAAATGTTCCCGGACTTATGAAAGACGAAAATAATGGTCGGATAATGACGGAATTTGTCAGGGTTAGAGCAAAAATGTCTACGGTGCGAGTCGATGGTAAAGACGTTACGAAGAAACTGAAGCGCGATGAGAGTAACATTGGGGCGAGAAAGATCTCCTCCGAGGATTACACGGAATGCTTGTATGACCAGATTGAAATGACTGATCAGCAAGCATGCATACGATCGATGTTGCATGAAGTGTACACCACCAACGAGACAAAAATTGCTCTAAGTCCGCGCGATGACAAACGGTATATCATACCTGGAACCATGAAAACGTTGCCATGGGGACATTATAGGATACAATCGTAGGGTGTATTTTTTGAAATTGTAGATAAGCTTGTAAAATAATTGTAAAAAAGCTTGTTCTGCAAATAATCAACCCTGTGAGAAACGACGTTTGTAAATTATCGCTTTTCTCTGTTGTATATAATCAATTGGTTCATGAATTTTTCAACTGAGAAAATGAAGAAGGGCCCGCTGTAGTTTGGCGTATCACCTAATTTTTCCTCACATTCTTCTGACACGCTTCTACGGGAGAGAGAGAAAGAGAGAGGTGTCATAAAATTTAAAACATTTTTATTGTCCGCTCCACATCAGGTTTGCTCATTCAGCTTTTGTGAGTATTGTCGAAAGCCAACCCCATTACAAACATTCGATTATTACGCTGCTACAATACTTTTTCATTGAGATGAATTTCGACATATTCGACATAATTTCGATATATAAGTATCTCCTGATCGTACAAATCACCTGCAACGGCTCCTTCGTTATCACCCGTCAGATGAAATGCTACAGAGTTCGTGATTTTCTCTCGATATATGGCAAATATTTTCGCTGTCCAGTTCGGTGCGTAATCCTTTCAGAATACACTCTTAAATTTACTGATTCTCAACGCTCTTTATTGTCAATTTTTACTTACATAATGATGTGGTTAAAATTGTTTGAAATGTGGTCCCATGAAACACATGTTGTTGTGATAGCTTCTCATTTTCAACGTTGATGCTACTCAGTTTCACCTGCCTTACCGTATAGTGTACAGAATCATCAGACGCGTCTACTAGGTTCTCAAGAATACCGATCGACCTATAATTACTACGTAAGCTAAATTGCATTCACATCTTATTGCTCACTGCACGATTGAAATGCTCACAAATGGATGCTTTTAAATTGCTATACCCAGAATACAGGCGAAAATTATACGTTTTTATTAGCGTTTTAAAGCGACCATTATAAAATTATTTTCCCTGATGAAAGTGAAAGTTCTGCGGTATGCGTCCCCTTGACAAGTGTTGACGTCACTGCGGTTCCTGCATCATTACCATTCTTACTCCGTAAGCGCACGGCTGAGGCAAATTTTGAGACAGTATCGATAACGGTTAGGTGAAATTTATGTTTGGAGTTTTTACACGTGTACGATGAAATATCGACGAGATCAGCTTGCCATGGTTCATCCAAGCCGCGAATGTTCACAAGTAAAAGGTCTAGTAGCGTCGAGTTCATCGACGCTTCGCACAACTAACGAGTTTTTTATTTGAAGCACGCAAAGTAACGCTACCGACTTTGTCCTTCCGATGTAACACTGGGATGACAGTGGTATACTGCACGAGGCAGTCTGAACGATAATTCGAACCATCTTGCGAGGAGCTCCCACGATCTACGCGGCGGAATGCGAGAAGTACTCGAAGCTGTCAATATTTACGTAAAAATCGGCACACAATCGTGTCAATTATCCACAGACGCTTCAGTTAAGGTAGAGCGCATCGTTGCCGTGCAAGGGCTCAAGACACCCGCCAACGAGTTTATACTAAAGGAGATATCCATCACCAAACTTCACGACAGGAACGCTGATCCGCAAAGTAGATATGAATTGAAGGCATATAAAACAATAGTTTATTAATAATAAAATTAAACAATTACATAATCATAGTGTATGCTATGCACTAAACCTTGGTGTGTGTGTTTGTTTTTTTATTTTTTTATTCATTTATTTTGAATATCCGCAGCGGTAGTCGTTCTGAAATAAACAAAACATGCATTTTTCTTATCAATCTATCAAACACAATGATATTTAGAATGATACTAAATTAAAAAGATAATACTCACAATCAGCCCTGTATACGTTCAAACAGGTTGGGCACATGTCGCGCGTGACAATTTGATGTAGCGGTCCACCGCAGTTGGTGCAAAAGATTCCGCGCATGGCTATAAAACGTTCGCTGTAGTGACCACATCTTTTGCGAAGTCCTTCAAACATTTTCCGTACATCGAAGTAGGACGAAACACAATACTTTCGGTATTGTGTTTTTCACAATCACAAGATCGATGATTTTTGGTAAAGTATATGTAATTCACGCAATATACGGCTTCCCGGTTCAGCCGATTAAGCTGACGCCGGTCCAGTAGGTCCTCTCGCAAATCATGGTATTCATCATCTGACCCACCGCCGTATGCGGAATCTGCCTGTTCAATATCACTATCCAGTTCGTCTATTTCAAGCAGTACGATGTCATCATGAGCGATCACTTCTACTTCGTCGTCATAATCGGCGGTGTCAACATCTATTTCGTCGTCACCATCAACGGCGATATCAACAATTTATACGTCGTTATCATCGGTGATATCAACAGCTTCTACTTCGTCGTCATTATCGTCGATATCCACCACCTCCATTTCATTATCAACGACTAGGTCGATCACTTCACGAATTTGGCTAACCATTATTTCGATTTTCTTCGTTCTGCGACTCTTTCTTTTCAGGATGACACCTCGGAGGTTGGAGACTGGAATGGTGAAAACTGCGTTCACGATACTTTTTGAAATTTAGGTTTTTGGATCCTCATAGGATTGAGGTATGGTGGGGATGGCCAATAGGACGTGTACACGGTTTTCCTATTCAACATGTAGGAATTAGTCGGGAAGTGTTGAAAAAAATAACCTTCCAAGATCTCGCATCCCCACCATACCTCAATCGTACGAGGATCCAAAAACCAAAATTTCAAAAAGTATCGTGAACGCAGTTTTCACCATTCCAGTCTCCAACCTCCGAGGTGTCATTCTGAAAAGAAAGAGTCGCAGAACGAAGAAAAGTGAAATAATTGTTAGCTAAATTCGTGAAGTGATCGATCTAGTCGTTGATAATGAAATGGAGGTGGTGGATATCGACGATAATGACGACGAAGTAGAAGCTGTTGATATCGCCGATGATAACGACGTACAAATTGTTGATATCGCCATTGATGGTGAAGACGAAATAGATGTTGACAACCCCGATTATGACGACGAAGTAGAAGTGATCGCTCATGATGACATCGTACTGTTTGAAATAGACGAACTGGATAGTGATATTGAACAGGCAGATTCCGCATACGGCGGTGGGTCAGATGATGAATACCATGATGTGCGAGAGGACCTACTGGACCGGCGTCAGCTTAATCGGCTGAACCGGGAAGCCGTATATTGCGCGAATTACATATACTTTATCGAAAATCATTGATCAAAGTATTGTGTTTCGTGCTACTTCGATGTACGCGAAATGTTTGAAGGACTTCGCAAAAGATGTGGTCACTACAGCGAACGCTTTATAGCCATGCGCGGAATCTTTTGCACCAACTGCGGTGGACCGCTACATCAAATTGTCGCGCGCGACATGTGTCCAACCTGTTTGACCGTATACAGGGCGGATTGTGAGTATTATCTTTTTACTTTAGTATCATTCTAAATATCATTGTGTTTAATAGATTGATAAGAAAAATACATGTTTTGTTTATTTCAGAACGATTACCGCTGCGGATATTCAAAATAAATGAATTAAAAAATAAAAAAACAAACACACACTTGTTTGTGTTTTGTCTTGAAACACACACTCGTTTGTGGGTGTCTCGAGCCCTTGCACGGCGACGATGCGCTCTATCTTAACTGAAGCGTCTGTGGATAATTGACACGATTGTGTGCCGATTTTTGCATAAATATTGACAGCTTCGAGTACTTCTCGCATTCCGCCGCGTAGATCGTGGGAGCTCCTCGCAAGATGGTTCGAATTATCGTTCAGGCTGCTTCATGCCGTATACCACTGTCATCCCAGTGTTACATCGGAAGGACAAAGTCGGTAGCGTTACTTTAAGTGCTTCAAATAAAAAACTCGTTTGTTGTGCGAAGCGTCGATGAACTCGACGCTACTAGACCTTTCACTTGTGAACATTCGCGGCTTGGATGAACCATGGCAAGCTGATCTCGTCGATATTTCATCGTACACGTGTAAAAACTCCAAACATAAATTTCACCTAACCGTCATCGATACTGTCTCAAAATTTGGCTCAGCCGTACGCTTACGGAGTTAGAATGGTAATGATGCAGGACCCGCAGTGACGTCAACACTTGTCAAGGGGACGTATACCGCAGAACTTGCACTTTGATCAGGGAAAATAATTGTATAATGGTCGCTTTGAAACCCTAATAAAAACGTATAATTTTCGCCTGTATTCTGGGTATAGCAATTTGAAAGCATCCATTTGTGAGCATTTCAATCGTGCAGTGAGCAATAAGATGTGAATGCAATTTAGCTTACGTAGTAATTATAGGTAGATCGGTATTCTTGATAACCAAGTAGACGCGTAGACCAAGTAGACGCGTCTGAGAAGCTACCACAACAACATGTTTTTCATAGGACCCCATTTCAAACAATTTTAACCACATCATTATGTAAGTAAAAATTGACAATAAAGAGCGTTGAGAATCAGTAAATTTAAGAGTATATTCTGAAAGGATTACGCACCGAACTGGACAGCGAAAATATTTGCCATATATCGAGAGAAAATCACGAACTCTGTAGCATTTCATCTGACGGGTGATAACGATATTAATAATCGAATGCTTGTAATGGTGTGATAAACGAACGTAATAATCGAATGCTTGTAATGGGGTTGGCTTTCGACAATACTCACAATAGCTGAATGAGCAAACCTGATGTGGAGTGGACAATAAAAATGTTTTAAATTTTATGACACCTCTCTCTTTCTCTCTCTCACGTAGAAGCGTGTCAGGAGAATGTGAGGAAAAATTAGGTGATTCTCCAAACTACAGCGGGCCCTTCTTCATTTTCTCAGTTGAAAAATTCATGAACCAATTGATTATATACAACAGAGAAAAGCGATAATTTACAAACGTCGTTTCTCACAGGGTTGATTATTTGCAGAACAAGCTTTTTTACAATTATTTTACAAGCTTATCTACAATTTCAAAAAATACACCCTACGATTGTATCCTATAATGTCCCCATGGCAACGTTTTCATGGTTCCAGGTATGATATACCGTTTGTCATCGCGCGGACTTAGAGCAATTTTTGTCTCGTTGGTGGTTCACACTTCATGCAACATCAATCGTATGCATGCTTGCTGATCAGTCATTTCTATCTGGTTATACAAGCATTCCGTGTAATCCTCGAAGGAGATCTTTCTCGCCCCAATGTTACTCTCATCGCGCTTCAGTTTCTTCGTAACGTCTTTACCATCGACTCGCACCGTAGACATTTTTGCTCTAACCCTGACAAATTCCGTCATTATCCGACCATTATTTTCGTCTTTCATAAGTCCGGGAACATTTTTGTTGACAAGCGGTATATCATACCCATTGCTCGCCGGGTACTCGCTCGTGTCGAATCGATGGATATTACGCTTCATGTCATCGTACACATCCTCACACTCAATGTTGTATATGAGGCTGTCCGTATCAGTATACAACACTGTGCATTTATCTTTATACAGAGGTGCCATGTACTCATGATGAAAGTTATATAAACATGTCTTCGATATGTCGAGTATGCACATACCCACATATATTGGCTTATTGAATTTCACATTCCAGTTTTCATCAAGGGAAGACGCCTTTTCGCGTCAGCAAATTAAAATCTTCTGTCGGGAGGGTTGGGAATTGTGTGCGTAAAATTTTGAGTTTGTCCTCGGTCAAGAATGATGCTAATTTGTCGAGACTGGTGTTGAGGAACTTGTATGAGTCGATAAAGCGCAATTGGATCATGTATTTTGAATCGTCTGTAATTTCAACATGCTTCGTGAATGAGATGTATTTCTCCTTCGTGTTTGGAAGCACGTTGGTTCTTCCTTCGAACGCTGTGGCTACTTCCTTGATTATAAAATGCACATCATAACCGGATAAATTGTGGAAAACTACGGGAATGAAAAATTACTGTTTGTAATTTAAGTTGCAGATGGAATGGGCAGGGCCTCTATAGCGCCCAGTCAGATGGCAATGATGTCGAACGCGTACATTTTCTTGCGCAAATGGTTTCTCACATATGTGACATTGAGTCATTGCTCGAAAACTAGCTCACTCACTAGGTGTTTGTTCGGGATTCCGCCTCGCCTTACAAGCGGGACGAGCTTCCCGAGCGGCTCGCGCCGAGGCAGCACCTCGTGGGCGCTCTCTCCTCGCCTCAGAGCGCATGCCCTGTTGGACGTGTACCGGCCGGCACGCGAGAGCGGCCATCGTCATCTTTCTGTTTTGTTCTGACCGTGCTCTGCGACACTTCGCTGCTGGTTACGTCCAAGTTTTCTTTTAACCGCCCCGCTGTTAAACCCGCACCGCTATCATAATCGTAATGTGAATTAACGTGTGCACTCTGCACTCGTCACCCGCACGATTGGCGTATAAGACGCAATCGCTACCCGCTATGTCTACATCGCATTTCCGTATATTTAAGCGCACCGCGTGGCCTGGCCAAGACCGCGTGCGTCATCAAATTTCCACTTGACCGGCCATTTTTCTACAGTCGTGAGATATCGTTACGAGATCAATAAAATCAGTGCGCGATCTCCGACTCGTCTACACCGCTTAGCTTTACTGTGAAAACCGCTCGTTCACCCGCATCGATTCCAAAAACATTGACTCCTGACTCTCAATAAACAGACAAGCGGATCCCGCGCAAACACATCGCGTCTTCGAACCACCTTTATTTTCCACCGTGTGCACGATCCTCAATATCCCGGCATTATTTCACTCATTCCGCAACAGTGTTAAATATACCATTGGTACATTATCATAGAAAATTTATTTTATCCGCAGTGCAAGATTTTTTGGTTCTTCGACAAACCACGATATACAATCAGCGCTCCGACGTGAGTGATACGAAGATAATGAATCATCATACGAACAACACACATAGTATCCGATACTAAATACTTCATGGTGTTGATACATATCTTTTGCTAGTTCCTCCCCATCGGTCTTTGCTGAACTGGAGCCACTTATTAGTGTCGTCTGGTGGTCGGATCGCACAGTCATTTATTGCTCCACAATCGATCTCGTGTGATTGTAATTTTTCCTTTGATCCGAAGTAGTGCAAACACCTACAAAAAAAAGATTGTTTTGTTTAATTCGTCTAGCATATATAATTACCTATACATATATTATAGTAACTACATACCGATCACATATATATTTTTATGCTCCTTTTTGGTCGATTGCACCCTCAAGAGTCTCGACAGGTTATTGATCCATACGAAGTGCCCCACATTGCTGTCCTCGGTATCTTGCATGTACAGCAAATTGATGTGCTTTTCCTTCTTGTGTTGAGGGACTCTTATTGGCACAATGTCCTTTTTGGTGGTGGTGGTATACCCGTTGATCGATACATTGTTTTGAAGTTCAAATTTCTTTATTACATGTATTGTCACTGGGAATTCGATATCCTTCAGATTCAGTACTGTCGAATAATGCGGATGAGAAGATGGATGGGTACTGTCTCGTTCGGTTGTGTATAGAGCAGCGACAACTGCCAATGCGAAACATGCGTTATCCTTGGATTTGACGTTAACCACAGCCTTCTTTATCATTATTTCCGGGGGGAATGATATAGAGCACCCGGCACGCATCGGATTATACTTATTCACATTTATCGTGAGGTTAATTATTTTCAGCAGAGCCTAGTCACTATCACGTTCTTGAAATTCATCGAGTGAGGTTAGAGTGGGCTCTACAATTCGTTGTTCATATCACTCATTCAAATCGTTTGTGCTAAATAGTGCACAGTCGCGCGTGTTGACACTTTTATTCGCATGTTTGTCGCCACTCGCGATTTCACCATTAAACACTTTATTCATTTTAATGCTGTTGTGCTTGTGGATGACATTTTCCATATGTTGAAGCACTAGGAGGCGAGCATCATTTAGAAAGTGTTTCGGCTCGATGTGGCTGCGATTGATGATGGAACCGGTCTATATCCGACTCTCGAAGGATGTTTCAATCTCCAGCCAGATTAGCTCATGAGCACCATGTCCTGCACCAGTGTGTATGAAACGACTCCGCACACAATTCCTCTATCCTTCCAGACGCGCTATTTGAGCTATTAGTGACTGTTGATGTCCAATTAAGAATCGGGGGCGCTTAATCCGCCTGAGCGTTTCCAGCCCTTCGATGAACTCGACGCATTGTTGCTCCCACGCAACAAAATCTTCGAACGAGCGTATAAGCACGGCTTGGTCATGCAAAATTTGCTCCATGTTGACGAGTTGGAAAAACTTTCACGATGTTAACAGACTGACTGCTTCATGCAAAGTGCGGTCAGATTTGAGCGGAGCGGATCATTAAAAAGGCTCTTCCTTCGGGGAAAAAAAAGTTCGGCCCTCTCTCGGGAAAAAAAAACATTAGAGTTTTCCGATAACGGGTCGGAGTAGATTGCTCGAGAAACATGAGCCAAAAAACAGGATGTCGGAATGCATTCGGGTCAAAAGATTTGACGGGTCCTGCAGCTCAAGTGGTCCATCGGCGCCAACGGCCCTTGACGATAGATCCCTAAAGTTTATAGTTCTTCCCAGAAATCCCGACTTGTCGAGACCTGTCTAAAGTGTTTGCAAGACTCGTGACAGGAGTGGACACGCATGCAAACATCTTGACATTATCTTTCGGAATGGAGACCTCGATGAGACTTTTCAAGAGTGCAGCTGCGCTCAAGTGGTCCATCCGCGGTCACCGCCTGTAATCCCTAAAGATTACAGTTTTTCCAAGGAACCTGTCAGGACCTGTCTCGAGTGTCGGCGAGCTTAGAGACGAGGCGGATGCAATTGACATTGTCTTTCGGAATGGAACCAAAACCTCGGTTTTTTCTTTTTTTTTTTTTTTTTGAACAACGTTTCCATGGACAGATACATATAATAAAGCATTTTTATTTGGGATTTTATGTGTTCTTGAATGAAATGCATCACCACCCGATATCTGGACCGATATTTAAAATGACGCCAAGTTGCGTCTAAACGGTAATCTGAAAGCTCTAAGATGCTCTTTATAATACGCTAGTTCAGTCTCCATGACCTTACAGTGTTCTGTAAAGATCGTACAAGTCAATGCTTGGAGAGCCTGGCCAGCTTTCACGAAAATAGAGAGGGGTATTGAGACGAAAATATTCAAATTTAAATCTCCGAATAAATATACGTTTTGGAAAGACAGTTGATACTGTCTTTTTTCGTATCTACAGTCTGACTTTTTAAAAACATTAAAGAACTCTTTTTAGATTTTGAAAAAAAATTATGATCTTTTTCGTGCAAGTACGTATTTTTCAACGTATCTCCCACTTTGAATGAATGTTTGGGAACTTAATTTTTGTCTTTACTGAATAAATTAATTTTGGCCCATAAAATAAGGGTCATTGACTAGAAAAAACGGCTCTACAAAAAATGCATATATACCGAAATACAACGATATGAAAAAACATGTGGGGTCGGATCGACCCCATATGCAGTCAGAGCTCTTGGCGGAAGTGTCTAGCAGGGTTGCAAATAATGCATTACT
>OZ023323.1:1539575-1614837 GCA_964007375.1 Ophion obscuratus | reverse complement strand
TGGTTCTATTCTTTTCCTTTTTTGCCGTCAAACTTTAAATTACATTACGATTAAACTTCGCTGTGATCGATAATTAAAATTTTGGAGCTAACTTAGCGGTGCTTTGTAATTGATCATTTTTTTCGTTACGCTTATGTTAAAAATATATTTAAGGGGTCTTCTCACTTTAAACGCTTTAAAAAAGCTATCTTCATGATTTTTCCTTCATAGGTTTATATTACAGATATTGATATAAAAGTTGTTACACTTAGTAAATACACTGTCGAAATATATTTCAAAAATATATATTTACTTAAGTCACTACTTATAGACGACAATGGTAACCAAAAAAAATTCCTAAAAAAAGTAGGTCTGCGCTGTTGATGAAATCTCGGAGATGAATCATCCGAAACAAAAGAATCAAACGGTTTTAGATTCATTATGTTAATGGCTACAGCGCATATCAAAAGATTTTTGAGATATGCAAAAATAACAAAATGGCGGACAATTCCGAAAAAAACGGGTTTTTCTCACCTTTTTGGCAAAAAAATAGTAAATATCAAAATTAAAGAAATCCTTCATATGCCCTATAGTTTTAGTTGTAAAGAATATGTGGTTAAAATTTGATAAGGACCGGTTCAGTAGTTTCGAAGATTTTATCAACAAGCAGTCGGAAAACGTCGTTTCGAGAAAAATGCGATTAAAGTTTGTTTGGGTTACATCAATACATAACAAATTTTTGAAAATTTATTTCGAAAGTGTATTTATTAAGTGTAACAACTTTTATATCAATAACTATAAAATAAACCTATGAAAAAATCAATGAAAATAGTCGTTTTTAGCTTCTGAAGTGAGAAGACCCCTTAATCAAATAATCACGGTCAAACGAATTCCAAAAGATTATAAGGGACAAAGTCGAAGTTATATATGCGAATGGACTTTTTCGACCGAACAATGCTGAGAAATTGGTCAAACTTCATTTTTCTATGTTGCATTTAAGATGATCAATCACTTGCCCGGTCAGTAAAACTCCGGCTGCACGTTTTGTTCGGAGAGGCTGTATATTGAAAAGAAAATTTAAGTTGTACTCCTTTCGTCAGAGAATAAGGTGCAACTCTTATTTTCCTCGAAATATCAAGGATGTCCAAGAAAAACGTGTATCTGCTTTTTGGTTATTTCCAAACCAATATTTTATTATATTAAATGAACATTTTCATCAATGTGTTTGTTACCTACAAATGATTCTGCATCCATCTATCCATCCATCCATCCGTCCATTTATCTATCCATCCATTCATCTATATAGTACATCCATCCATCCATCCATCCATCGATACATACATCATCTATCCATCCATATATATATATACACAATCTATCCATCCATCCATTCATCTACATAGTACATCCATCCATCCATCCATCTATACATACATCATCTATCTATCCATCCATTCATCTATCCATCCACCCATCCATCCATCCATCTATTCGTTCTTCCATCCATCCATCTATCCATCCATCCATCCATTCATCTATCTATCTATCGATTCATCCATCTATCCATCCATCCAGCCATATATCTATCTATGCATCTATCCATCTATCCATTCATATATCCATCCATCCATCCACCTATACATACATCATCTATCCATCCATCCATCGCTCCATCGATCCATCCATCTATCCATCGATACATCCATCTATCCATCGATCCATCTATCTATCCGTCCATCCATCCACCTATATATACATCATCTATCCATCCATCCATCCGTTCATCTATCTATCTATCCATTCATCTATCTATACATCCATCCATCTATCGATCCATCCATCCATCCATCCGTCCATCGCATCGATCGATCGATCGATCCATCCATCCATCCATCGATTGATCGATCGATCGATCCATCCATCCATCCATCCATCCATCCATCCATCCGTCCATCCATCCATCCATCCATCCATCGATCGGCGAAAAAGTCATGTAAAAATTCTATTACTCATTACATTACATTTTGTAATGTAAAAAAATTCCATTACCCATTACATTGTAATAGGCAATGAAAATCTTTTACATTACAAAATCCAATGTAATGAGTAACGGAAATTTTTTACATTACAAAATGTAAAGTAATGGGTAATGGAAATTTTTTACATTACAAAATCTAATGTAATGGGTAATGGAAATTTTTTACATTACAAAATCCAATGTAATGAGGAATGGAAATTTTTCACATTACTAAATGTAATGTAATGGGTAATGAAATATTTTTTCATTACACATTACAAAAGTAATGAATAATGCATTACATTTTCATTACAAATTTCGCAACCCTGGTGTGCAGTCGAAGGATTAAGAATTAAAATTGTCCAAATGCTTTGTTTTCATTGAAAAAAATCATATTACTATTATAACATAAAATTGATATTATTATTATATAACAGTAGGACGTATGTGCCACACAAGTACACTTGGAATGCTGTGTAACGACTTAGCGTGCATGGTTAAGAAAAAAGCTCGGCGAAGGATGTTGCCCTTTCCACTACTCAACTCTTAAGTTAATAAAAATATTAGATTGCCCCATGTCTCGATCTTACAAGAAACATCCCTCCGGTGACACCCTTTGATTTTGTTGAAATTTGGATATGTTATAAAGCACCGAAAAGTAAGCGATAGGTATTTTTTCCGGCGGAAAAACGGTTTTAAACGGTGAAACCACCCCTCGAAAAAAGGCATCTCTAGGGGTAATTTAGCAGTTTCACACACAAGGAGTCCACCGATTTTAATGAAACAAAAGCGAAAATTCTTCTAATCCGAAGCAATGAAAAATCCACTATAGTGACATTGCAAAAAAATAAGGGGTGAACCACCCCTCTATTTGCTTTTTTTGCACTCCACACGGTGAAATAATCATGGAAATGAACAAAATGGGGTTTATTTTAAAGAGGGGAAATATTAAAGTTTACGTGTTTCTGCGCAACCGCCGATCTGCGAGCATAAGGGGGTAAACCACGCCTTACATGAATTAAATCGGCGAGGTCGTATTTTTCTTTTCAAAATATCCGCACTGTTATAAAATACCCCTAAAATATGTAATTGAATATTTTCTCACACTTAAACCTTATCGCCCTTTTCTTAAGGGTAAACTACCCCCGCGTAATTCCATTTCATTTGCGGTTTTAGCAAATTTTCAACCCGTATGCTTTGAAGTTGTTATGGAACCCATCGGTAATATGAATTTTATGTTTAGGTATACATGTATATATGTGGATTGAATTTGGGAAGAGGTGTGTAGCGAGCTGGGGTGAAGGGGGTAAGCTACCCCTTAATCATAAGACTCATATATTCGAATGTGGGACTCCCTCGACTCTGATTCGGAAGCATTCAGAAATACACATACATTTCTATTATAACTAGTTATACATTTTATCATGATACTTTACAGAATAAATCTAAAGGGGTTATGAGCGAAAAACAATTTTTTTACTCGCCTCAAAGTATCGACTTGTATGATCATCGTTCATTACTTTTATCACGATATCCATAAAATCGTAAACGTCGTGACCCATTACATGAACAGAGCCACCAAGCGCAATTTTTCTTTTCGAACTTTTTACCGCGATATTTTCGAAATATACTTTTCAAGGCGGGTCCCCAAATATGTGCAAAACGGATCGATACATTCGGTACAAATTGTATCCCGATATTTTTGGATAAGTTGTTCCGTTCAAAACGTAACATTTTTTGCTGAGTTCTTCTTTTTGTCAGAAAGCCGGAAACTTAAAAATTCCAAATCGAAAAGTAAATGTAAATTTCAAGTGGTGCTATCGGGTTAGGTTTTTAATCATTCGACGTGGCGGGTTTTGTATGTTATATTTTAAGGAAATTTTCGAAATTTCTATTTCAAATTAATCCATTTTGTGATAATAATTGCACAAATTCATTAATTTTTTCGTCGTGTAGATAGGTGTTTCTTCTAAAAACCAGTCCTCCAAAAGCAAAAATAAAAATATAATAACAATCGTATTAATTGCGTTCAGATAATATATATGTATATAAATAATTTTACTGTGTTTATTTTTCCTCGATTGCGAACTAACGAACGTTGACTTACAAGTCGATACTTTGAGGCAAGCAAAAAACAATTGTTCCGCTCGTAACCCCTTTAGATTTATTCTGTAAAGTATCATGATAAAATGTATAACAAGTTATAATAGAAATGTAAGTGTATTTCTGAATGCTTCCGAATCAGAGTCGAAGGAGTCCCACATTCGAATATATGAGTCTTATGATTAAGGGGTAGCTTCCCCCCTTCACCCCAGCTCACTACACACCTCTTCCCAAATTCAATCCACATATATACTGAGACGTATAGGTCCGTCTCATGGGGATACCCCCGCCCCTTCCCCCCACACTACAATTAGAAATAGAACGACCATTGGGGAGTCGGGGAGGGGGAACAAGAGAAGTCAAGTAGGCAGGTACGACCTTCACAAAACAATAAGCGGAGGGAAAAAGTCGTTGGAAAGAAAACAGAGAAAGTAACAAAAAACAAACGAAGCATAAATTTATTTAAAACATGAAAAGTTAATAATAACGGGAATGATGGGTAATTAGTAAGGGAAGGGGAACAATAAACAATACAAAATGGGTATAAAAGCGGAGGAAAGCGGGAGGAACGTCACTTCGTCTTCTACCTTTTGTGTGGATCAACTAGTACCGCTCAGCGGAGTACCACCTTTTTAAGGAGGGAAAAAACTGATGAGAGGAACCTTGAAAAAACAATAAACAGAAGGAAGTCATTAGCATAGAGTAGGAGATTGTTTTTATCAAGCAGTACCGCTCAGCGGAGTACCACCTTTTTAGGAGGGAAAAACTGATGAGAGGAACCTAAAAAAAAACAATCAAAAGAAAAAAGTCAATAAATACCGGAACAAAAACCGGGAAGAGAATAAAAGAAAAATAGCACTAAAAACATTAAAGATTAATCAAAGGAGGAATAAATTATAGAGGAGAGATAGAAAATTAGGATCAGGCGAATAGAAAGTGCGAGGAGGTAGCAGAAATAACCGGCGGCAATACACACACACACAGACACTTGTAAAACACCAAATCTCGGCAAGGGCTCCCGAAAGGATCAGGAGAACCTGAAGGTCGTAGAGGCATCGAAATTCGAAATACCACACCGACACAACACACATCACGCGCGGTATACTATCATAAGCGGGTACGTGGCGCCATCCGACGGCGTCAGCCGAAGTGAGAGAAATCGATTACCGACTCGTGATAATCGATTACGCTCACGGGAGTGATTACGAGAGAGAGCGCCGTAGCGCGTCAGTCGAAAGCGCGCCGCGATCCACCGAGTCAGGGATCGATAGAGTGGGGGGTCACAGGGACCGCGGGTAGCACGAGAGCGCGCTAGGCACCGCGCGCAACGAGCGACAGTAGACAGGGAGGGGATAACGCGCCGTACGGGGATCGAGCGCGCCACGATCGATATCGCTAGGGAAAGTGGACCGCGACAGACAGCGCCACGTGCAACCTAGGGAAAGGCGCCCAGTAGACACCTCGCGCCGTAGGCGAGAGCGCGCCGTAACTCACGCACGCCGCGAGCGCCAGTATACGTAGGGGAAGGGGAAGAAAAGTACCAACCTCTGGTAAAGCAATCGCGCCTAAACATATTTACCATCCGAGCGAATCCACTACTCGAGTATTTTACCGACCGGGACACAATACACAAAATACACTCTAGAAACACAAACAACAGATAACACCTGTACACAAAAAGCGTTTAACATTATATCGAGTCAAAAACATTGAATAAATGTCATTTTATTACCAAATACCTCCAAAACAAAGAGTTTGAATTAATTTCTTCCCTGATCGAGTCCCGAACAAATAAAATTTATTGTAACAAATTACGACCCGTTACATTTGGCGCCCAACGTGGGGCTCGATCACAAGAAAGAAAAACTCGTAGGAGGTATTAATAAAAATAAAATGGCACAACAAAACAACGAAACGTCCCTTCACTGGGAATCAACGACAGCGGATGGATTAATAGAAGAAGCCCGTAGAAGAGACCGACAAAATATTGGGCGACTGTCAGAAATAGGCTCAGCCCCAACTACGAACGAAGAAACTTTTGAGATCGGTCAAAATAGAGGCAATACCGAGGTAATCGTTGAGGACAACGAAACTGAGCACAGCGCGACCACTCTGGCTCTCATCAAAGCCATGAACAGCATACGCAACGAGCAGCGTAGGGAACGCCTCACCACCCAGGCGGAAATCAAGCAACAAGATGACCAGTGCATCATAAGGACCCGCCAGTTAAACGAGGAAATCAACAAGAAAATCGAAAACAACATGAACAAAATCGAGGAACGCACGGAACGGAAAATCGTGATCGCTCAGAAAATGATCGAGCAAAGTCACGAAGAAGCCCAAAAAGAAAATAACGAGAAAATCGAGGATTTTGATACCCGAGTGGAGGCCATTAGGAGGACAATATCCCAGCTTCTCCATTCATCGAAGGAGGTAGGAGAAGTAGTCACAGATCACTCCAAACGAATTACGGCATGTGAGAAAAACATCCAGGCCCAAAACTCCGCCTCCAGAGGTAACACGACATGGACCGCAGGGCTCGATGTCAGCCAAGCATATGCGGCAAAACAGAAGCCACCAACTTATAACGGTGATGGAAAAGAACGACCAATGAGGTTTTTGAAGGACTTCAAGGAATTCTGGCGAATTACCGGAAACACCGATCTCCATTATCTCATCAGCCAGTCACTCCAGGACACGGCCAAGGATTGGTGGAGAATCGTGGAAGGAAGGGTCCAGTGAATTGAAGATTTCGAAGAAAAATTCCAAGCGCGTTATTGGAGTCAAGAGATCCAAGACAAAGTACGGAGAAATCTCGAATTTGGAGCATATGAATGGGACGGGCATCGAATGACCCGGACCGAATATGCCACTCGAATCTTTGGCAACGCCAAAGACTTAAGCCAAGGGCCGACAGAGGAACAAATTATCAGGAAATTGGCAAACCATTTCGACGAGGCATTCAGAATGGCAGTACGGGTTAGTGGTATCAGAAACATCGACACTTTCCTCGAACTGTTGGAGAGTGTGGATGGGGCAGGGCCCCTGAATGCTAAAAGATCCTTTCCACGGTGGCATGAGACCAGCCATCCAAACTGGCAGCCAAATGACCAGTGGAAGAATCAAAGATTTGGGACATACGGGGGACCCCGCCCAACGGGAACAAACCAGCAATGGAGACCAGACTATCCTAGATACTCAGGACAACCTCCACCATTCCAAGCTCGTCAACCAGGGAACAATAGCCACAACAACGTAACAAACAGAACTTTTTGGCCACAGGGACCCAGAGAAGTCAGACCCCCTTTGAACGCTAACACACCGGCCTGGAACCCAAGGCAGCACGGAGAAATGGCGAACAGCAATCTACCATCTCATGGACAACAGGAGCACCAGGCATCGCCGACCCAAAATGGGCAACCCACAGGACAACCACAGAACCAGGGAAACTACTGAACGTTGCGCCCGAATCGATGGCAATCTCCACTACGGATGAAACATCACGAGGCGCAACGGACGATGAGGTAACCCAAGAAGCCATGGAGGAAGCATGGGAGAGAAGGAAAAGAAACATAAAGAAAAGAGAACGAAAAAAGCGGAAAAGAAACGAAGTTGGGGAATAGGAGCCACCCAACAAACAAGGAATGATAAGCATTCCAGCAAAGAGGAAGGAAGAAAGTAAGACCCAAACAATACCGGAAGAAGATACCAATGAGCGACGCTGCATTGAAGAGATCAGTACGGAGAGGAGTTCAACAGGGGATGATGAAAAGACGAAGAAAAATAGGACAGAAGACAAAACAAACATATTCGAGCACCCCAGAGAATTTCTGATGGAGAACCCAGGGCGAGGTGAAGGAGCAAAAAGAATCCACCTGAAATGCCCCACACTACCCATCAACATAGAAGGGGTCCGAGTAGAAATTCTGGTCGACAGCGGAAGTGAAGTGTCGTGCATATCGGAAGACTTTTTTCTCCAACACCAGGACAATTTTAAAAACTGTCCAAGAATACCGGTAACAAGCACCGAAGCGGTAGGAGCGTTCGGCGGCAAGTCAGGAAGGATCAAACAACAAATTATGGTAGAGGCAAAAATATACCAAGCAAGAGGAAACTTACAAATGCTAATTATACCAAAAATGAGCAGGAACGCGATCCTTGGAATCGACGGGCTATTCGAACTACAGGTAGAGGTCGACGCAAGCAACGGGGTCATTAGAATCATGGACGAGGTGGTCGCGAAGTTGGAGGAGGGGAGGTGGAAAGAGCAAAGAAGAAACCTCAACAAGGAACGAATGATCCACATCTCCACGGCAGAAGAAGTGCTGGATGATGGAATTACGGAAGCCGAGATACGGGATAAAATACAAGAATGTCTGAATATAAAAGAGGAAGTAAGAAATGCTTTCCAGGATGTAATACGGAATTACCGACACATCTTCAGCCGGAGACCGGGTAGGATGCAAGCGTACACTCACAATTTGGTTTTAAAAAACCCTGAACCATACATGCACCGTTCATACCCGGTGCCAATCCAGTACCGGGAGAAAGTGCAAAAAGAAATCCAAAGGATGCTCGAACACGGTGTCATAGAACGAGCGAAAAGCCGATTCATCAACCCATTAGTAACCGTAGTGAAGAAGGATGGGTCGATTCGGTTATGTCTGGATGCGCGACAATTAAACGCATTTTTAGTCGAAGATCACGACACCGCACCGCCAACTGAGGAGATCTTTCAACGATGTGGAGGAGCACGAGTCATGTCCAGTTTGGATATGACCAGCAGTTTTTGGCAGATCCCGTTGGCAGTCGAATCCAGGCAATACACAGCCTTCCAACACGAAGGAAAATGCTATCAGTTTACAGTAACACCCTTCGGACTAAAGACGAGCACAGCAAGTTTGATCAGACGACTGGACATCGTCCTGCAAAATCTGGGGGACTCAGTCATCAACTTCGTCGATGACCTGCTGTGTGTATCGAAAGATGAGCAGCAACACCTAACCCATTTGCAACATCTATTCGAACGGATTAGTCTAAACAACATGACACTAAATTTCAAGAAGTCCAGATTTTTCCAGCAAGAGGTGACATTCCTGGGTCACATATTAACGACCTCGGGAATAAGACCGCAACCAGAGAAAATCAAGTCAATCCAAGAATACCCACGGCCCAAGAACATTAAGCAGCTTCGAGGATTTTTAGGACTGATCAATTTTTATAGTAAATTCACAGAAAAACATGCGAAGGAAACTATACCTCTTTTGGGCCTGTTAAAAAAGGGACAAGAATGGCAATGGGGAGAAAAAGAAGAAAAAGCGTTTATTAAAATCAAACTGTTATTTATCGAAACTGTCATGTTAAGACACGTTGAACCAACTCAGGGATACACACTGGCCACCGACGCCAGTGAGTATGCGATCGGAGCTGTTTTGAGTCAAGAGAGGAGCAACGGTGAAGTCGGTATAATTTCATTCGCCAGCCGAACACTAAAAGGAGCGGAAATCGGATACACCACCACGGAAAAGGAAATGCTGGCCATTGTATGGGCACTACAGAAATTCCGGACATACTTACTCGGCGCGAGAATAAGGATAAGAACGGACCATAAAGCGCTTACCTTCCTGAAAACGTGTCGATTCGTGGGGGACCGAATGCTGAGATGGGCACTGCTCATACAAGATTACGACATTGAAATCGAGCATTGGCCGGGGAAACAAAACACAGTGGCCGATGCACTCAGCAGAACAAATGACAACACGGTTAACACCCCTGGGAAAGTCGTCCTGACCGCCATACTCGCCAGGAAGCCAGACAACGATATCAAGCAAAAATTCAAAAGGATTGGAGAGATACAAAGAAACCAGGAAAACCTACGACTCATATGGGAAAATTGCAAGGAAGACACTATGCAAGAAGACGGGAAGCAGAAGTACCGGATCAACGAGGAATGCCTCCAAAAATATGACAGAGCGGGCAGATGGAAGGCCGTATTACCCGAAGAACTCCTAAGGGCATTTATAGTAGAATGTCATGAATTATATGGTCATCAGGGAGCACGAAAAACCTTCCACCTAATAAACGAGGACTTTACTTGTCCACAATTGGCAAAGCGAGTACGCCAAGTAATAGCAACTTGCGACAAATGCCAAAGGGTCAAAGTAGCTGTCCAAACCAACTATGCAGAGATGCAAAATATTCTCCCTGACGGCCCAAGCGATTTGGTCTCCATAGACTTCTATGGACCCCTGCCGAAGTCAGTAGGGGGGGTACAACACATCCTGGTGGCAATCGACGCCTTCACAAAATTCGTAAGATTGTACCCTCTAAAAAAGGCCAATACGGCGGCCACGATCAACCGGATATTCACGGATTACATCTCGAAGTACGGAAAACCAAGAAGGATCCAATTTGACCACGGAACCCAGTTTACGTCAAAAATTTGGTTGAAACGACTGGAAGACGAAAACATCCAAGGAGTGTTTTCCTCGATTCGGCATCCGCAGGGAAATATCGTGGAAAGAGTGAACCGAGAGCTAGGCCGATTCTTCAGAACATTCCTGGAAGAGAAACATTCCGGGTGGTATCGATGGGTACCCGTAATCCAGGACTGTATCAACGAAACACAACATGAAACTACAGAAGTCACACCGGCGGAACTTCAACTACGCAAGAGACCATACCGAATATGGCGGGAATGGGTACTGGCACTAAAAAAGGACCAGAAGAACGACTTGACCTACGAACAAAAAATCGAGCTAGTACGAGAAAGAATGAGGAAAAAGGGGCTAAAACGGGCCGAAAGATTCAACAACACACATGCCACAACTACCTTTGAAGAAGGGGAAATGGTCCTAGTACGGGCTTTAAACGTATCGGACCCAGCAAAACAAAAAACCGCAAAATTCATGCCCCTCTATGAGGGACCATACAGAATAAAAAAATGTGTTGGACGGGCCACATTTTTGTTGGAGGACCCAAAAACAAAAAAAGAACGGGGAAAGTTCCACTCAAGCATGTTAAAACGCTATCTAGCGGCGACTCGGGAAAACAAAATAGAAGAAAAAGAGGATACACACGACCACCTCGAAGATCGAAGACTTAATGCTGAAGGTCAAGGAGGGGTATATAAGGAAGCCCGCGAAATCGAAAACTCCTTACCGAAGTCAGCATGAAAGGAGAGAAGAAGGAGTCACGGTGGCAAGTACGAAACAGGAAAAACCGACGAAAAAAGATACGCGAGAGTCGAAACGGAACGGGCCAATCAACGGGCAAGGATACAAGAAAGGAAATCACCGAGGAAAGAATACCTAACGAGAACGAGGCACAACAAATCGACGCGAGCGAGATAAACAAACCCGGCGAGTTCGAACTTTTCGAGGTGACGGATGAAAACATTAAAGGATGGCACCCCGGAATCTCGCTCGAAGATTAGAAGGAAGGGGTAAAGGACATCGGAACATTAAGAAAAATTCATCAGTCGAGAATCAAACAGCCTACAAGCAACAATGTTCAGAAATGACGACGTGTCGACGCTCAAGGAGGTATACGAGGGCGTCATAGTGTCAGGGTTAATTAGCCCTAACGAAATATATCTGCAATTAAATGAAGCACACGGGCTCGGATCAGCAATCATAAGGACGTGGACAAACATGAGCCCCGATGAGCCAGGGATACACCGACTTCTAGAGGAAGAGGCGTTTCCCGGAGCACCCACCCTATATCGGCATGAAGAAAAATTCTACCGGGCAACGCTAGTGAAGCAGGAGGAAGAGGGCAACTACGTGGCATGGCTGGGCGACTGGGGAACTGCGGTATATGCAAACCTATGGGAATGCTACACCGCCCCCGAGATGGCGTTTATCTACCCCTATCAGGCCATCCCGGCAACCCACGGAGACCTCAAGCCCACCGACGAACTCTGGACGGAAGAGGACATATTTTATGCACGGGCCATCATCGAGACAACAACATGGACACTCCGGGTGTATGGGAGGCCCGCCAGGATAGGCCTCATCCTTGTGGACCTGTACCTAGAGGACGTGGGCCCAAACCAGGGACGTAGCCTGGCGGAAATTTATATCAGCATTGAGGTGGCACGACGGGCAAACAATGCAAACCCCCCGCAAATACAGAGCAAGGGAGGGCGTTATGGGGACGCCGCCCACCACCAGGATGCGGCAAATCAATGGGAAAACGGCAACGTCGGACACACCAATGGCGAGACAGGCACCCAGACAAACGACACCACGACCACCGACCACCACGAGCAAAACCCCATCGACACGGGAAATTGGGAGGACGAGAGCGACGGCGAAGACAACGAAGACGCCGAAACAGTGCTAAACAGCGAGTGCGACAGCGAGGAGGTCAACTTTTGGAGGGCAATGAGCTGTAACGACAACAACGAGGAAGACACCGACAGCGACGACGACAACAGTCTGGCCTCATTGTAACAGAATAAAAACACACAAAACAAAACCCCGAGTTACATTTAGAATTATTTTGCGTGCGAAGGACAGCGGTCCACCGAAAAGCGAGCGAAACATAGGATAAGGGAAGGGGAAGGAGAAACAAACGCGTCAGCGAAAAAGGAAGAAGAAGTCGTAGGGATGTGGGTAAGGCAGGAAAAATTAGTTTTGTTTTTGATTCTTCCATAATTTGAATGCCGCAAGGGCAATTCAAACAAAGAAAAGAATCAAAAAGGGGGACAATGAGACGTATAGGTCCGTCTCATGGGGATACCCCCGCCCCTTCCCCCCACACTACAATTAGAAATAGAACGACCATTGGGGAGTCGGGGAGGGGGAACAAGAGAAGTCAAGTAGGCAGGTACGACCTTCACAAAACAATAAGCGGAGGGAAAAAGTCGTTGGAAAGAAAACAGAGAAAGTAACAAAAAACAAACGAAGCATAAATTTATTTAAAACATGAAAAGTTAATAATAACGGGAATGATGGGTAATTAGTAAGGGAAGGGGAACAATAAACAATACAAAATGGGTATAAAAGCGGAGGAAAGCGGGAGGAACGTCACTTCGTCTTCTACCTTTTGTGTGGATCAACTAGTACCGCTCAGCGGAGTACCACCTTTTTAAGGAGGGAAAAAACTGATGAGAGGAACCTTGAAAAAACAATAAACAGAAGGAAGTCATTAGCATAGAGTAGGAGATTGTTTTTATCAAGCAGTACCGCTCAGCGGAGTACCACCTTTTTAGGAGGGAAAAACTGATGAGAGGAACCTAAAAAAAAAACAATCAAAAGAAAAAAGTCAATAAATACCGGAACAAAAACCGGGAAGAGAATAAAAGAAAAATAGCACTAAAAACATTAAAGATTAATCAAAGGAGGAATAAATTATAGAGGAGAGATAGAAAATTAGGATCAGGCGAATAGAAAGTGCGAGGAGGTAGCAGAAATAACCGGCGGCAATACACACACACACAGACACTTGTAAAACACCAAATCTCGGCAAGGGCTCCCGAAAGGATCAGGAGAACCTGAAGGTCGTAGAGGCATCGAAATTCGAAATACCACACCGACACAACACACATCACGCGCGGTATACTATCATAAGCGGGTACGTGGCGCCATCCGACGGCGTCAGCCGAAGTGAGAGAAATCGATTACCGACTCGTGATAATCGATTACGCTCACGGGAGTGATTACGAGAGAGAGCGCCGTAGCGCGTCAGTCGAAAGCGCGCCGCGATCCACCGAGTCAGGGATCGATAGAGTGGGGGGTCACAGGGACCGCGGGTAGCACGAGAGCGCGCTAGGCACCGCGCGCAACGAGCGACAGTAGACAGGGAGGGGATAACGCGCCGTACGGGGATCGAGCGCGCCACGATCGATATCGCTAAGGAAAGTGGACCGCGACAGACAGCGCCACGTGCAACCTAGGGAAAGGCGCCCAGTAGACACCTCGCGCCGTAGGCGAGAGCGCGCCGTAACTCACGCACGCCGCGAGCGCCAGTATACGTAGGGGAAGGGGAAGAAAAGTACCAACCTCTGGTAAAGCAATCGCGCCTAAACATATTTACCATCCGAGCGAATCCACTACTCGAGTATTTTACCGACCGGGACACAATACACAAAATACACTCTAGAAACACAAACAACAGATAACACCTGTACACAAAAAGCGTTTAACATTATATCGAGTCAAAAACATTGAATAAATGTCATTTTATTACCAAATACCTCCAAAACAAAGAGTTTGAATTAATTTCTTCCCTGATCGAGTCCCGAACAAATAAAATTTATTGTAACAAATTACGACCCGTTACAATACATGTATACCCAAACATAAAATTCATATTACCGATGGGTTCCATAACAATTTCAAAGCATACGGGTTGAAAATTTGCTAAAACCGGAAATGAAATGGTATTACGCGGGGGTAGTTTACCCTTAAGAAAAGGGCGATAAGGATTAAGCATGAGAAAATTTTCAATTGCATATTTTAGGAGTATTTTATATCAGTGCGAATATTTTGAAAAGAAAAATACGACCTCGCCGATTTAATTCATGTAAAGGGCGGTTTACCCCTTAAGCTTGCGGATCGGCGATTGCGCAAAAGTACGTAAACTTTAATTTTTCCCCTATTTTAAAATAAACCCCATTTTGTAGATTTCCATGCAATATTTAGCCGTGTAGAGTGCACAAAAGCAAATATAGGGGTGGTTCACCCCTTAATTTATTTTTGCAATGTCACTATGGGGGTTTTTCATTGCTTCGGATTAGAAGATTTTTCGTTTTTGTTTCATTAAAATCGGTGGACTCCTTGTGTGTGAAACTGCTATATTACTCCTAGAGATGCCTTTTTGAGGGGTGGTTTCACCCCTTAAAACCGTTTTTCCGCCGATAAAAGAAAATACATATCGCTTACTTTTTGGTGCTTTATAGCATATTAAAATTTCAACAAAATCGAATGGTGTCACCTGAGGGATGTTCCTTGTCAGTTGTTTACTTTGATGGCCCCGAATAAGGTTATCTGGCACACATGCGGCGCAAATCAGACATACACTTTGAAGTGCACGGTGAATCGGCACCGGATGTCTACTGGAGTAGCCAAACTCGGAGCACGGATGGGAAAAGGAAAATCGATCAGGCCTTGGACAGGTAACCTTGACAGAGCCATGTGAGGGATGCGTTGCGGGTCGACAGATGTGATTGATCCGGCAGACATACGGCGCCGATCAGGCACGGACTTCTGCGCCCGAACAAGATCCTCGCAAGTTTACCTGATTCTGGACTGATCAGTTTGTCTTTATTACACCCGTTCTCTGAATTGACTGATCCAGTAAATATCCAGCACAGATCAGGCGGGCGCTTCTACGGAATTCCGGACCGTATCTTCAAACCTGCCTGATCAGTGATCCGGCTGCCGGAATAACATTTCCGGTCGGGTATTCTCATACCGGCGTAAAAAATTCGTATCAGGGACCGTTTGTTCCACAAATCAAGGATCCGGTTGAAAATATGTTAAATGAATTGATCCTGATAATGATCAGGTGTGCTGATAGCTTATATTGCATAACGGGGTGCGCACGGGGTGCGAAGCATCCTTTCCTTATATATAGGGTGTCCCATTTATCTTGAGACATCGATACAATTTAAAACGGTGAGGTACATTGAAACATCGCACGACCCAGATCGAGTAAGTTCAAACGAGCAGTAAAACGGTAAGATAACTTTCTTATTAAGCTGACATTTTTAAGGTGATTTCAAAACAACTTGACCAAAAAATGGAAACCTATATTTTTTCAAGCGGCATCATATTCTACGCAAAAAAACAAGTAATTTTTGTCCAATTTTTTTTTTTCAATTTGGCTAATTTTTTTTTCAAACATCACTAAAGATGTTCAAGATTTTGACTAAGATTTGTTATTTTTACTCAGATCTTACTAAAAATGTTCAAGGCCTTCTATTTTCAAACATAAATTAATACGGTGAATAAACAATTGATTAAACAAAAAGATAGTTACTGTGCGAGCACTAAGACCAGCATTTCGAATAACAGTGCCCATTTTGTTCCTTATCAAATAGTCATAAAAGTAGCCTACATCGTCATGCACAAAATTGCTTCGGGTTTGTAGAAAAAAGATTTGAAAAATGTCCGAAAAAATGGCCTAATAAAAAAACAGTTCGTACAAAAGCAACCTGTCTTTTTACGTGAAATAAGATGACTTCAAGCTAAATCACTACATATGCGGTACTTGTGCATTATTAGGATTCGTATAACCGCAGCGGTGGTTCGGCGAGTATGTATTTGGTGGACGAACGGACGAAACGTCCATCGTATATTGACGGTTAAATGTGGTGAACTCTGGATTCGCGAACCCGTGCCGAAATTGAACTAGGGCTTTGGTCGGGCCCATATAGAATTTCCCTAACTTTAATGGGGACCTAATCGAGTAGTCTTGAATGGGCTGTTAGTGGTCGGTCACACTTTGCTACTGACAATGAGTAAGGAAACTTTACTCGAAAGATGCGTCGGTGGCTTCAATCAAAATAACAACGAAAGCTTCAACCAACTTATTTGGAAAATCAGCCCAAAAATCGTCTCGAGTGGAGCAATCGTTGGAAATTTAGCAGCTTATATTGCCGTTAGACTATTCAACGAAGGTTCAAAGTCATTATTATTTTATTTGAACTCAATCGGAGTGAGCTGTGGACCCAACGCGCACGAATACGCTGATAAAATGGACGAAGCACAGATTGCACTGGCAGAGAGAGGTGCGGCCGAGAGCGCTCTGGAAGGAAGAATGTTACGATTAGTAACATAGAATAGAATAGTTTATACTTATAATTGACTAAATCCATCCGCATTTTTTTTTTAAATGATCCATTTCGCCGCAATGTGGGTCACCGCAAACCATGTATATAAAAACATTATTTCATTGATTTGCCACTAAACAATGTAATATTTTTCAATAAAAAAATTACTGAAAGTTCTTCAAGATGTGTTCTTTAATATGGTATATTGATCGATTAAAAAAGTTTTGTAGTTTTCTTTTTTAAATTCATGAAAAAGGCCTTTTTCGATTAACACAGGAGTACGTGTTTCACTAAGCGGTCGCAAAAATTTTCGACTTTGGCTACTTTTGACTGGACTAAAAACTTAACATTTTTTTTATTAAAAAATTTTTTTAGAAAATTTTTTGTCATGATTTTTAGGGTTTTTTTTTCCAACATTTAATGCGTACTCAATACCCAATTGTATGAAAAGTAATGAAAAGTTTTTTTTTTCCTCTTAATAATCATGAAATTATGTCTAAGAAGGAGGAAACTTGCTCCGTCAATTTTTTTTCAAATTTTGATCAATTGGGCAAGAAAGGCCGATGAACGGATCCATTTGGAACTTTGCATGGCTCTTGGGGACATATTGAGCTAAATGACCGTCCCTAAACATTAGTGTTCATCGCAATATTTGCAAAATAGCAGTGGATTTTATAGAAACCAAGAAAACATCTTTTTTGTACTTTTTTAAAACTGAAAGTAAAAAAAATTGACTACAATAATAATCAGAGCTTGTAGAGTATGTATTCACGTTTCCTCAACTGCCGGTCGAATGCTCGTACGATCATTAGTTCCTGAGATATCGATGACTAAAGACAAAAGGGCGTTTTTTCATTCAAAGGTCGATATCTCAGCGAAAAATGGTCGTACGGAGATAAAAAATTGAAGTGAATTAAATGGGCTCAATTAACAATTTAAAATGTTCAAAAGAAACGTGGTAGTCCAGTAGACAAGGTACTCTATAAGAAACGGGGCGCTCCGGGTTTGTGTCCGGTATTCTGCTTTTTTTGTCGTTAGAACTGCACAATCTTATAAGAAATTATTTGAAGTATTTATTACTATTTGATGCATTTATTTATATTTTCTCCTTCCGAAATCGTCGTCCACGTTCTCTCCTCGAGACCAGGCAAAAATGAAACCATTCAATTCGTTGAAAAATTTCAGAACCTCAATTTTTGAGTGTGTATGCCTTTTCTGGCTACCTTTTTCCTTATGGTATTCCATGTGAAAATTGAAAAAAAAATACGAAACAAACAAAAACATTTTGTGAAAATAAATATTACTTTTTAGAAAATGTATACAAAAACTTTTAAAATAAACATGAATTCCGTATCTAATTATCATTGGAGAAACTAGTCGAAATTTGTAAAAGAACATGGCGGTAGCTGGATTCGTTTAGAAGATATTCAAAATGCTGCATGAGTGCGAGTAGCATTTTGTGTTACAATAATTTGGCCTTAAAAACTTCTGTCATTTTTAATATACTTTAATTTTTGCGTCTAGTCTAAATCAACAAGAGAAATAGGTTTAGAATTGAGAGTATCACTTACCTTATAAGACCTCAAAAGATTCACTTTTTAATATCCTTCTGAACTGACAACACTCAAACACCGTTTTTAGTTTCATTTTAATCAATCGTCGATGTCGAGATGTATATGAGCCATACCACTAAATATTGCACGTAAATCCGGCCTCGAAAGATTAAACATTTTATTTGTTTGATCTTTCGACAAGTTATGTATAAAATGAAAGGTTCATCGACTAAAAAAGGTCTTGTCAATCAATGAATACCTTTAACCCATTAACGCCCAAGAATAGCGATTTTTTCCTTCAATTTCAAGCCAGATTATTATTATGTAAAAAAAAATCATAAAAAATGAAGAGATATGTTCCCTAGTATTTTCAGGGGTGCTCTTTCAGAATATGGGGTCAAAATCGGGTTTTGTCCATTAGGAAAAAAAATATGGCGGCTTTTAAACAAAAAAATAGGAAAAATCGATGACACTTTTTTTTCAAAATTTTTTTTTACCTCGAAGCCGTTGAATAGTTCGGTTTTTTTTCAACCACGGGTGCATAGAATAGTGACGATTAAACAATCAATTTTTTAAATTCGTCGTTGTCAACATTTTCACCCCCAAAATGGCGCTTTTCACCCCCTGAGTGACACGAAAAATTTCACGCTCGGTGTCCCAAATGAAAGTAGTTGGATTTGGACGAAAATTGGTACTCGGAGGTTTTTGAGGTCGCTGATTACGATTCTGCTCTCAAAATTCCGAAATTGAAAATGGCCGATTCAATATGGCGGACACAAATGCAAAAGTTCATTTGAATTGGATAAAACGTGGTACCCGGGGGTTTTTGAGGTCGCTGATTATGATTCTGCTCTCAAAATTCCGAAATTAAAAATGGCGGATCCAATATGGCGGACACAAATGCAAAAGTTCATTTGAATTGCATAAAACGTGGCACTCGGGGGTTTTCGATGTCGCTGAATATGATTCTGCTCTCAAAATTCCGAAATTCAAAATGGTGAATCCAATATGGCGGACACAAATGCAAAAGTTCATTTGAATTGGATAAAACGTGGCACTCGGGGGTTTTCGAGGTCGCTGATTATGATTCTGCTCTCAAAATTTCGAAATTCAAAATGGCGGATCCAATATGGCGGACACAAATGCAAAAGTTAATTTGAATTGGATAAAACGTGGCACTCGGGGGTTTTCGAGGTCGCTGATTATGATTCTGCTCTCAAAATTGCGAAATTCAAAATGGCGGATGCAATATGACGGACACAAATGCAAAAGTTCATTTGAATTGGATAAAACGTGGCACTCGGGGGTTTTCGAGGTAGCTGATTATGATTCTGCTCTCAAAATTCCGAAATTCAAAATGGCGGATGCAATGTGGCGGACACAAAAGCAGAAGTTCATTTGAATTGGATAAAACGTGACACTCGGGGGTTTCCGAGGTCGCTGATTATGATTCTGCTCCCAAAGTTCCGAAATTAAAAATGGCGGACAAAAGTGCAACTGTTCATTTGTATCGGATGGAATATAGAACTCGGGGATTTGCGAGGTCGCTGCTTATGATTCTGCTCTCAAAATTCCGAAATTAAAAATGGCGGATCCAATATGGCGGACACAAACGCAAAAGTTCATTTGAATTGGATAAATTTGAAAGCCTTTGGGTATTCAAATACCTGAAAATACCAGGTATTTACATACCCAAAGGCTTTCGAATTTTGAGAGCAGAAATATAATAAGTGACCTAGGAAACCCTCGAGTGCCACGTTTTATCCGATACAAATGAACGTTTGCATTTTTGTCCGCCATTTTTAATTTCGGAACTTTGGGAGCAGAATCATAATCAGCGACCTCGAAAACCCCCGAGTGCCACGTTTTATCCAATTCAAATGAACTTTTGCATGTGTGTCCGTCATATTGGATCGGCCATTTTGAATTTCGGAATTTTGAGAACAGAATCGTAATCAGCGACCTCAAAAACCCCTGAGTACCAATTTTCGTCCAAATCCAACTACTTTTCATTTGGGACACCGAGCGTGAAATTTTTCGTGTCACTCAGGGGGTGAAAAGCGCCATTTTGGGGGTGAAAATATTGACAACGACGAATTTAAAAAATTGATTGTTCAATCGTCACTATTCTATGCACCCATGGTTGAAAAAAAAACCGGACTTTTCAACGGCTTCGAGGTGAAAAAAAATTTTGACAAAAAAGGGTCATCAATTTTGCTGTTTTTTTGTTGTTTAAAGGCCGCCATATTTTATTTCCTATTGGACAAAACCAGATTTTGACCCCAGATTCTGAAAGAGAACCCTCGAAAATACTAGGGAACGTATCTCTTGATTTTTTATGATTTTTTTTATATAATAAAAATCTGGCTTGAAAATGAAGGAAAAAATCGCGATTCTTGAGCGTTAATGGGTTAATAAGTTATAAAATATTTTTACCAGGACATTTTTTCATCGGATTTAACTTGTTTAGAAATGCTTAAGGATGTATGCAGGAGACTTTTCGGATGAACATTTTATTGGATGAAAATGATTGTACTTCGTGATTTAATAAAAATCATGCTTAACAACAATAATCAATATTAGTATCACTCAAAAGTTATTACCAAATTGTTTTAACAATTATTTATTTAATAACATAACGGTGATCCCTTGTTTTTCTTATGCGAATTGAATGTGTTAATTTTTCTGAACGCTTACGAGTTATTTCAAAGTTTTTCTACGATTTTCAAATTCCCTTTTTCAAATGTTTAGAATGGCCGTATTTATGCATTGTTCAGCCTAGTGTCTTTGAAACTTTGCAAAACTAATGATAAACCTGTCCGTAAAAACACATCCACAATTTACATTTTTTAGTTTATATTTCATAACAATTTTTTCAAAATATTTCAAAAACGTAGGAAAAACTGTTTTTATTCTTTTTGTTTCTTGAAAATTGTTTCTCAAGTCTATAGTTTTCGCGAAAAAATTCGTTCCGTTTCAGAAAAAAAAGTTGACGATGGCGGCCATTTTAATCTACTGAAAATTGTTTACATGAAATTAACCTCATATATTTATAGTTCAAACATCAAGATCACGATTCTCATTGGTTTTAGGCATTCAAAAGAATCAATAGAGAACGAAAAATCGTTTAATACAAAAATATGTCATCGAAAAATGCCGTTTTTTAGCGCATTTTCGATTTTATGGTTTAATTTTTTCTGGCACAGTTTCAACCATCACTATTCGGAAGAGCACACTCAAAAACATCGGAAACCATGGTTTCCGATTTTTTTCTCATTGAATTCATCACAAGGCAACAATTCAAACTCAGAAGTCGAAATTGCGTCCTCTGAGCATTAATGGGTTAAAAATGATAAAAGCGCCTTGTCGAGAAGTCTTTAAAGTTTCTAAAACCCTTTTTTATTTCCTTTGCGACCATTAGTCTCCGAGTAATCGGTTATCAATGTAAAAAGTGCAATTTTCGTTTGATCATCGAAAACTCATCGAGAAAAAAATCGCACAGAGCTCAAATTAGAGGGGAAGACACCGGCTAGTCAACCTTTGTAAAGAAATCAGTTCAAAATAATCATTGGAGTCCGTACACACTGTGAAAGATAAGCGAAAATTCTGAAAAATTTTTTGACTGATTTTTTAATGGCCACTGAAAATTGGTTAATGAGAAAAACGTTTGAGCTCAAGATCCCAAAACTAGAGACTTGTAGCTTCAATTTTTTTTTTTTTTCATTAATGTACGACCATTTTTCACCAAGTTACAGCTATTTGAAATTGACGCTATAATTGACGGACTTTTTCAATATCCGAAAATTGTTGTGCGTAGTATATTTTTGTTAGAGTTATCGAGTCCTTCCTGGGGTTTTGAAATTTCCCGCGGACCGCGAAGCTACGGTAGCGCCGACGAGGTGGCGCATCGGGCAGCGGGCGCGTCGGAGAGTGGCCGAGCGGGAGCCGCGTGGCCGTGACCGGAAAAGAGGCCATTAGGTCAGTCGGGCATCGAGCGTGAGTGCGAGAGTCCGTGAGCACAAAAAAAGGGTTAAGAAAAAAAAGGGTGCCGTCCTTTATCGATAGCCGAGTCTGCGTACGTGCAACCGGCGTGAGCGTCGACCGAGCGACCGCGATCGCCGGCGTGAGAGGCAAAAATCTAAAGGGGCCACCGCGAAAAGGGCCGTGAGAAAAAGAGAGAGAGAGAATCGCGAGTGAGAGCAACGCATGGACGGTTTTGGAGTGCGTGTGCGTGTGGACTTGCCCTTAGGGCGATCGGTAAAGCGTTTAGCATGTATTGTCTTGAATGTGCCGTTTGTGTGTGTGTGTGATCCTTGCCGTGACTTTTGTACATAAATTTAGTTGAATATTCCTTCGGAGCATTTTTGGGCCGCGCTCTTATTATTACAAATAAAACCATACTTACGTAATACTTACCGTGTACCAATCCGAGACCTTCCTGCGAAAGACAAAAAAAAAGAAAGGGGAAAAGGGAGTAAGGAAATAACATTTTGTAAAATATTTAAGGGAAAAGAAAAAAAATCTATTGATATATGTTAAATTGTCAAAAAAAAACATGATCCACACCGTTCACACATTCCGTAATTAAGAGTCATATTCTAAACATTTTTTGCTGAATTTTAACTGAAAATTGGACAGGTTGATAGATTTTCCAGATTCGGCCATCTTCTAGGTCTATCTCGCCTGGCCTACGAGACGGGCCTCGTTGAGTGCAGTCGGATCATGCACAAAAGTTCCTCTCTCTAATCTCTTACGCGCCCATCACCCAATCATAGTAGCGCGTGTCCGTGAGCGAGCAACGCTCGGACATCTTCAGAAAGAGCCGAGCGCGCCGAAGTTTCCGACCGCGCCTTCGGCAGCTGCACCAATACATGGACGCTGAGCATGTTCATGTGCGGCCAAGCCGAAATGAAGGCTTCGAGGGAAAAGCAATCGGAGGACGACTCGCGCGTGACGTCACCCGACGGCACACGCGAGGCTTTTAGATGATTTCAATGCTTATTTAACTCTTGATTCTCTGCGTTTTAATGTAAACAAAAAAATGTATCACGCACTCTGATCGCTTATTTTTATAGTTTATACGTTAATTTAAATATAATTATAAATCTACATTACAACTTATATATCTTCTAAAAAACTGTTTACGCCTCACTCACACCCGTCCCTATGCCAAATAAATTGTAATTCATAAAAGTAAGCGGAAATATATTTATATTCGTATTATTATATTCGTTTTCGTAAGTTACGATTCGCGGCCGGCTTGATGATTGGCTTGTTTTTAGGGATAATGCTTTATCGCTTGATGAATGTATATAAGAATGGTTATAATACTACGAATATAAATATATTTCCGCTTACTTTAATGAATTACAATTTATTTGGCATAGGGACGGGTGTGAGTAAAGCCCAAACAATTTTTTAGAAGATAAATAAGTTGTAATTTAGATTTATAGTTATATTTAAATTAACGTACAAACTAATAAAATAAGCGGTCAGAGTGTGCGATAAATTTTTTGACACTAAAAGATAACTAATTAAAATAATAATAATAACTAATAAAAATAACTAATCAAATAAGAATGAATATGGAACGGAATATGGAATATGGAACGGTCCCGCGCCCCTGCGGACCGAAGCCAGAAACGCTATCAACGGAAGCACCTCATCACTTGTAGAATATGTGCATTTTCTGGTACTTACGATTCGCGGCCGGATGGATGATTGGCTAGTTTTTGGGGATAATGCTTTATCGCTTGATGAAAGTATAAGAATACAATAATACGAATATAAATATATTTCCGCTTACTTTTATTAATTATAATTTATTTGGCATAAGGACGGGTGTGAGTAAAGCGTAACCAATATTTTAGAAGAAAAATAAGTTGTAATTAAGATTTATTATTATATTTAAATTAACGTATAAACTCAAAAAATAAGCGATGAGAGTGTGCGATACATTTTTTTATATACATTAATAACGCAGAGAATCAAGAGCTAAATAAGCATTGAAATCATATAAAGGCCTCGCGCGTGCCGTTGGGTGACGTCACGCGCGAGTCGTGTTCAGATTGGTTTTTCCCTCGAAGCCTTCGTTTTCCCTTGGCCGCACATGAACGTGCTCAGCGTCCATGTTCGGTGTAGCTGCCGAAGGCCCGTTCGGGAAACTTCGACCGCGCTCGGCTCTTTCCGATGACGTCTGAGTGTCGCTCGGTCACGGACACGCGCAACTATGATTGTGTGATGGGTGCGTAAGAGTCAAGAGAGGAGGCAACTGTTGCGCATGATCCGGCTGCACTGGCCTCGGCAAGCGGGCTCACCTAGCGATCGGTAGCGCCATCTATTGGCTTCATCTAGTAACAATGTGGTTTCCGAAGCGTTCACTATTTTCACCGTTCTACTTTCTTGCCTCTCGCTGCTTAGATTGTTCGTTGAGCTCACCCGTCGCTATATTAAATTCGAAATTGTGAACGCCCGTAGTATTCGCTAATCTTACTTATGGAGACTCGACCAGAGTGTGTTCGATATTAGAGTTGATTCGAAATTTCAACCTTGGCAATTGTACGCACTTGAGTATTTTTTTCGATACACATTTATTTCGAAATTTCCGTGTTTGTTATTTTAATTTTCGAGTTTAAAGATGTTCAAACAAATGGCTCATCTTTATTCCAACGTTCGTTAATTTTTCATTTCGATATTCTTGTCATTCGATCGATTCATGATTCAAAGTTTTCACCCCGACCCTCGAAGTAGCACCTGGCTGCAAGCGGAGGCTCTTTTAGCTGCATTTTGATTAATTTACTCTTATCTTGATAGCAGCGCCCACTTGCAGTCAGAGGCTCGTTGTGCTGCGCTTCGTGAGGATAAATTTGCTTTCAACTCAGCGTGTTGACATGATTGATCCGTTCATTATCGAAATAGCACCTGGCTGCAAGCGGTGGCTCTTTGAGTTGCAGTTTGATTAATTTACTTGTATCTTTAAAGCTGCGCCCACTTGCAGTTAGAGGTTCGATGAGCTGCGCTTCGTGATCTTAAATATGCTGCAAACCCAGACTGTTGAAATTATTCAACCGATCATTATCGAAGTAACACCTGGTTGCAAGCGGAGGCTCTTTGATCTGCAGTTTTATTCATTCACTTGAATCTTCACATCTGTCGCAGCTTTGTGATCGTAAATTTGCTGCAAACTCAGAGTGTTGAAATCATTCAACCGTTCATTATCGAAGTAGCACCTGGCTGCAAGCGGAGGCTCTTTGAACTACAGTTTGATTAATTTACTCGTATCTTAAAAGCTGCGCCCACTTGCAGTTAGAGGCTCGATGAGCTGCGCTTCGTGATGTTAAATTTGCTGGAAACCCAGAGTGATGAAATTATTCAACTGTTCATTATCGAAGTAGCACTTGGTTGCAAGTGGAGGCTCTTTGAACTACAGTCTGATTAATTTACTCGTATCTTAAAAGCTGCGCCCACTTGCAGTCAGGGGCTCGATGCGCTGCGCTTCATGATGTTAAATTTGCTGCAAACCCAGAGTGTTGAAATTATTCAACAGTTCATTATCGACGTAGCACCTGGTTGCAAGGGGAGGCCCTTTGAGCTGCACTTTTATTTATTCACTTGTATCTTAAAAGCTGAGCCCTCTTGCAGTTAGAGGCTCGGTGAGCTGGGCTTTGCGATGTTAAATTTGCTGCAAACTCAGAGTGTTGACATTATTCAACTAGTATCTTAATAGCTGCGCCCACTTGCAGTCAGAGACTCGTTGAGCTGCGCTTCGTGAGGATCAATTTATTGCAAACTCAGAGTGTTGAAATTATTCAACCGCTCATTATCGAAGTAGCACCTGGCTACAAGCGAAGGCTCTTTGAGCTGTAGTTTAATTAATTTACTTTTATCTTTAAAGCTGCGTCCACTTGCAGTTAGAGGCTCGATGAGCTGCGCTTCGTGATGTTAAATTTGCTGGAAACCCAGAGTGATGACATTATTCAACCGTTCATTATCGAAGTAGCACTTGGTTGCAAGCGGAGGCTCTTTGAACTACAGTCTGATTAATTTACTCGTACATTAAAAGCTGCGCCCAATTGCAGTCAGAGGCTCGATGAGCTGCGCTTCGTGATGTTTAATTTGCTACAATCTCAGAGTGTTGAAATCATTCATCCGTTCATTATCGAAGTAGCAACTGGCTGCAGGCGGAGGCTCTTTGAGCTGCAGTTTGATTAATTTACTTGTATCTTTGAAGTTGCAGTTAGAGGCTCGATGAGCTGCGCTTCGTGATGATAAATTTGCTGCAAACTCAGATTGTTGAAATTATTTCACCGTTCATTATCGAAGTAGCACCTGGTTGCAAGCGTACGCTCTTTGAGCTGCAGTTTTATTAATTTACTTGTATCTTAAAAGCTGCGTCCACTTGCAGTCGGAGGCTCTCGTTGAGCTGCGCTTCGTGATGTAAAATTTGCTGCAAACTCAGAGTGTTAAAATTATTTAACCGTTCATTATCGACGTAGTACCTGGCTGCGAGCGGAGGCTCTTTGAGCTGCAGTTTAATTAATTTACTTGCTTCTTAAAAGCTGCGCTCACTTGCAGTTAGAGGCTCGATGAGCTACGCTTCGTGATGTTGAATTTGCTGCAAACTCAGAGAGTTGAAATTATAAAACCTTTCATTATCGCAGTAGCACCTGGTTTCAAGCGCAGGCCCCTTGAGCCGTAGTTTGCTTAATTTGTTTGTATCTTAAAAGTTGCGCCCACTTGCAGTCAGGGGCTCGATGAGCTGCGTTTCGTAATGGTAAATTTGCTGCAAACTCAGACTGTTCAACTTATTCCATCATTCATTATCGAAGAAGCACCTGGTTGCAAGCGCACGCTCTTTGAGCTGCAGGTTCATTCATTTACTTGTATCTTAAAAGCTCCGTCCACTCGGAGTCCGAGGCTTGTTGAGCTGCGTTTCGTGATGTTAAATTTGCTGCAAACTCAGAGTATTGAATTTATTCAACCTTTCATTATCGAAGTAGCACCACGCTACAAACGGAGGCTCTTTGAGCTACAGTTTGATTAATTTACTTGTATTTCAATAGCTGCGTCCACATGCAGTCAGAGGCTCGATAAGCTGCGCTTCGTGATCTTAAATTTGCTGCAAACTCAGAGTGTTGAAATTATTCAACCGTTCATTATCAAAGTAGCACCTGGTTGCGAGCAGAGGCTCTTTGAGCTGCGGATTAATTAATTTACTTGTATCTTGAATGCTGCGCCCACTTGCAGTCATTGGCTCGATGAGCTGCGCTTCGTGATGTTAAATTTACTGCAATCTCAGAGTGTTGAAATTATTCAACCGTTCATTATCGACGTATCATCTGGTTCCAAGGGGTGGCCCTTTGAGCTGCAGTTTTATTCATTTACTTGTATCTTCAAAGCTGCGCCCACTTGCAGTCAGATGCTCGGTGAGCTGCGCTTCGTGAGGTTAAATTTGCTGAAAACTCAGAGTGTCGAAATTATTCAACCGTTCATTATCGAAGTAGCACCTGGCTGCAAGCGGAGGCTCTTTGAGTTGCAGTTTGTTTGATTCACTCGTATCTTGAAAGCTGCGCCCAGTTGCAGTGAAAGGCTCGGTGAGCTATGGTTCGTAACGTAAAATTTGCTGCAAACTCGGAGTGTTAAAATTATTCAACCGTTGAGTATCAAAGTAGAACCTGGCTGCAAGCGGAAGCTCTTTGAACTACAGTTTGATAATTTACTTGTATCGTAAATGCTGCGCCCACTTGCAGTCAGAGGCTCGAGGATCTGCGCTCCGTGATGTTAAATTTCGTGCAAACTCAGAGTGTTGAAATTATTCAATCGTTCATTACCGACGTAGCACCTGGTTGCAAGCAGAGGCTCTTTGAGCTGCAGTTTTCTTTTAGTTGTATCTTCAAAGCTGCGTCTACTTGCCGTTAGAGGGTCGTTGAGCAGCGATTCGTGCTGTTAAATTTGCCGCAAACTTAGAGTGTTGAAATTACTCAACCGTTGATTATCGAAGTAGCACCTCGCTGCAAGCGGATGCTCGTTGAACTACAGTTTGATTAATTTACTCGTATCTTAAAAGCTGCGCTCACTTGCAGTCAGAGGCTTGGTGAGCTGTGCTTCGTGATATTAAATTTGCTGCAAACTCAGAGTGTTGAAATGATTGAACCATTCATTATCGAAGTAGCACCTCGCTGAAAGTGGAGGCTCTCTGAGCTGCATTTTGATTAATTTACTCGTATCTTGAAAGCTGCGGCCCCTTGCATTCGGAGGTTCGTTGAGCTGCGCTTTGTGACGTTAAATTTGCTATAAACTCCGGGTGTTGAAATTATGAAATCGTTCGTTATCGAAGTATTACCTGATTGCAAGCAGAGGCTCTTTGAGCCGCAGTATCATTAATTTAATTTTATCTTAAAAGTTGCGTCCACTTGCAGTTAGACGCTCGTTGAGCAGCGCTTGGTAATCTTAAATTTCCTTCAAACTCAGTGTGTTGAAATTTTTCAACCGTTTATTATCGAAGTAGCACCTGTCTGCAAGCGGAGGCTCTTTCAACTGCAGTTTGATTAATTTACTGGTATCTCAAGACCTGCGCCCAGTTGCAGTGAGAAGCTCGGTGAGCTACGGTTCGTGATGTAAAATTTCCTTCAAACTCAGAGTGTTAAAATTATTCAACCCTTCAGTATCGAAGTAGCACTTGGCTGCAAGTGGAGGCTCTTTGAACTACAGTTTGATTAATTTACTCGTCTCTTAATTGCTGCGCCCACTTGCAGTCAAAGGCTCGATGAGCTGCGCTTCGTGATGTTAAATTTGGTGCAGACACAGAGTGTTGAAATTATTCAACTTTTCATTATCGAAGTAGCACTTGGTTGCAAGCGAAGGCTTTTTGAGCTGCAGTGTGATTAATTTACTCGTATCTTGAAAGCTGCGGCCACTTGCAGTCGGAGTCTCGGTAAGCTGCCCTTCGTGATGTTAAATTTGCTGTAAACTCCGAGTGTTGAAATTATGCCACCGTTCACTACCGAAGTAGCACCTGGCTGCAAGCGGAGCCTCTTTGAGCTGCAGTTTGATTAATTTACTTGTATCTTAAAAGCTCCGCCAACTTGCAGTCAGCGGCTCGGTGAGCTACGGTTCGTGATGTTAATATTGCTGTAAACTCCGAGTGTTGAAATTATGCCACCGTTCATTACCGAAGTCGCACCCAGTTGCAAGCAGAGGCTCTTTGAGCTGCAGTTCGATTCATTTACTTGAATCTTACAAGCTGCGGTCATTTGCAGTCAGGGGTTCGTTGAGCTACGCTTCGTGATGTTAAATTTGCTGGAAACTCAGAATGTTGAAATTATTCAACCGTTCATTATCGAAGTAACACTTGGCTGCAAGCGGAGGCTCTTTGAGCTGCAATTTGATTAATTTACTTGTATCTTAAAAGCTGTGCTCACTTGGAGTCCGAAGCTCGTTGAGCAGTGCTTCGTGATGATAAATTTCCTGCAACCTCAGACTGTTGAAATTATTCAACCGTTCATTATTGAAGTAGCACGTGGCTGCACCTGAGGCTCTTTGAGCTGCACTCCGATTAATTTACTTGTATCTTAAAAGCTGTGTCTACTTGCAGTTACATGCTCGATGAGCTGCCCTTCGTGATGTTAAATATACTGGAAACTCAGAATGTTGACATTATTCAACCGTTCATTATCGAAGTAGCACCTGGTTTCAAGCAGAGGCTCTTTGAGCTGAAGTTTAATTCATTTACCTGTTTCTTAAAAGCTACGCCCAGTTGCAGTTAGAGGCTCGATGAGCCGCGCTCCGGGATGTAAAATTTCCTGCAAATTCCGAGTATTGAAATTATTCACCCGTTCATTATCGAAGTAGCACCTGGCTGCAAGCGGAGGCTCCTTTTGCTGCAGATTGATTAATTTACTTGTATCTTAAAAGCTGCGCCCACTTGCAGTCAGAGGCTCGATGAGCTGTGCTTCGTGATGTTAAATTCAGTAGCAGCAGAAATTATTCAACCATTCATCATCGAAGTAGCACCTGGTTTCACGCAGAGGCTCTTTGAGCTGAAGTTTAATTCATTTACCTGTTTCTTAAAAGCTACGCCCAGTTGCACTTAGAGGCTCGATGAGCCGCGCTCCGGGATGTAAAATTTCCTGCAAATTCCGAGTATTGAAATTATTCACCCGTTCATTATCGAAGTAGCACCTGGCTGCAAGCGGAGGCTCCTTTTGCTGCAGATTGATTAATTTACTTGTATCTTAAAAGCTGCGCCCACTTGCAGTCAGAGGCTCGATGAGCTGTGCTTCGTGATGTTAAATTCAGTAGCAGTAGCGCCTGGCTGCAAGCGGACGCTCTTTGAGCTTCAGTTTTATACATTTTCTGATATCTTAAATGTCCGCTCGCTTGCACCAGAGGCTCCATGAGCTGCACTTCAATATGTTAAATTTGCATCAAATTCAGAGTGTTGAAATTATTTAACGGTTGATTGATTATCGAAATCGCACCTGTCTGCAATTGGAGGCTTTTTGAGTAGCACCTTCATCAATCATTATTTGATTAATGCACTCGTCTAAACAATCAAAAAAGCATTTTTTAATAAATAGACGTTGGATAAGTTGGAAACAGTGGCGAAACAATCGATAACAAGAAACTCTGAGAAAAAAAACTTTCATTCTTTCTTGATCGTTTCAACACATTTTACATTGGATACGTGTCTATGCCTAAGGCAGCTTTGTGGTCACAAGAGCCTTGTGGCTAAGATATCAGCGTCCGGGCTCTGAGTACGGACGGCGCGGGTTCGATACCCGGCAGCAAAATTTTTTTTTCTGTTAAACATATATGAATTAAATTTAATTGTTAATCCGTCATGCCGCCAACTCAGCCACGACGCTCATTGCAGATCACGAAACACGTATGATACACTCTTATCCATAATGTTTACTGTTGAAACTAAAACGCCGAAACGAGCGCGGCAATGGCTCAAGATTTCTTTTTGAACCTTCCACGGTCGTTTCGGCGTTTCATTTTTCAGCGCGGTTCGTCGATAATTTTTTTAATTCTGCATTCTCGGCATCCACGTCCAACCAGGAGACAACAATGATTTCGATACATGTTTTTTACTCTGAAATCCATTTAATGCATATTCCAATGCGCAGTACGGCCACACATATATGCCGATATCGATCGGACGGAAAACCTCGCTCTGTTCGCCTGTCGAGTAAACATGACTTGCGAGGGGTGGAGACTTTTCCCCCGCCGAGCTACCCGTTCGTGTTCACGCTGATTGCGATACCGACTTGAGCGGTGATCACGACTCGCGCGGCTACAAGGGAATCTGCAACCTCGACAGAGGCGATGATCACACAATTATATTCTCCAACTCGCCGCCGCGATTTAGCGCCATTTCCGAGGCACGCCGAAAAGGGAAGCATTGTACATCTCCCTACTAATCTCTGGTTTCCAGACCTATTTGCGAGACCGTGGTCGCGAGTCGGCGATCGCGGTGTCGGTGTCGCGCGTGATCTTAGGTGTTGAGAGTAACCAATCGTGCCGGTGGGGTCGCGGCGCGTTTGAAAACTCGCCTTCGCGGGACCAGGGTAGTGCTTTGACAGGTCGGAACATGGACTGAAATCGGCGTGTCTGTGTAGTGTTCAGAACGTGTCATTAAGGTAAGTGATAATCATTGACAATAAATGTTGGTAAAAATAAGATGTAAAAATTACAGGTGTGGTGTTTTGTATACCCTTTCCCTTGTAGTGCTTGAATGTTCTGATCACCTATTTCTCCGCGTAAGTCGTAGTCTTTTGACTCAGTATAAAATAAAGAAAGGGTTGTTCTTTCATGTATATGCGCACAATAGTAATGCTCATTCGTACTTTTTACAGGTAGGCGCCGAGAAACCATCGGAGGCTCGACGGAGAACAGCACAAGGGACGACGTAAGCAGTAAGTATAAAAATTTCTTATGTGACTGTTTTGTGTATAGATAAACATTTAAATAAATAGGTAAACGTGTATTAATCAATTTTACCCTTTTTCAGGTAGGCGTCGGAAGTCGTACGACGGAGGAACTCCCTTCGATAAGGCAAGCGTTGGCGTTCCGCGTTTCGATTTTTGGCATATGTGTAATGAGTAATATGGATAGTGAATAATGTTAACGCATTTATTATTTTTTTTGTTTCAGATTCCGAAGGTGCATCGACGAATATGACGGTAAAAATAAAATGTGCGCAAAGTGGCGTACAACAGCGGAAGTTCTCCGGATGAGACAGATCCCCTTTTAGGGGGAGTAACACCATCCTTCCCTCTGTGAGGCACGGAGGGATTGGCACCGTCCCATCGATGAACGACGAGAAGATGCGGACCAGATAATTAGTCAGATTTCAATCCCATCCGGCCCGGGAGCAGCGTGATTTTTCATGCTACTCAGCGCCGTCTCAACCTGAGCCCGCGTTACTGGAAGACAGTCGCCACGCCGACTCGGCAGTTGCCGGCAAAACGCGTCGAACCGCCCCAGAGCTGGAGTGCCTCTTCAAAATGACACTGCTCACTAAACAGTTCTCACCAAAACCACTCCACCTAAACAGTTGTTGGCGATTTGCCGGGGACAGGCGCAGGTGTTTAGAACTAGCAGGCTAGGTCAGAGCGGAAAAGGGCATTATCGAACACCCGACACATCCGTCTTTCTGGAGATTGTTTTGCAACCTCTGGGTTACGGACCTTTTCCACATAGCATTCCTTCATAATAAGAAGGATAGGTTTGTGCAATATGTAGTGACGGCATTTCAATTGCGAGCAGATCGTTCAGATTTTAGGGGTGAGAGCCCTCTCCGCCGTAATTAAGTCTATCACACACTGAACATGGGATGCCTGCCGCCGCGCTTCATTCAAAAGCCGCGTGAAATACAGCCCGGTTCAACCTGAGGAGATCAGCAGTCTCATAAATTGCTGCTGCAAGGAACTCATTTGCCGCTTCTAGGCAACCAGGTTGGAGAGAGCATTTCCCCGTGATTCGTTCCCTCCTTATTCCCCGGTCCTCTGTCAAATTGACGCGCCAGGGTGGCGGGGGGGGGGGGGAGGGGGGTCCGACTGCCGGGGGACCGATCTTGATGAATTTCGCAATTCATGATTATATTATATTTGCATCATAATTTTTCAAGATGTAATGAATTTGCAATCCATTACCCTCTCTCCCTTGTCCTATCGCTTTCACCTCCTATAGTATCTTTGTCGGATATAAATTTCAATACGAAACGTGAATATTGCATGCTGAATGAAATGAAAAATCAATTACCCGGAAATTAATGAAAAGTACAAATTAATTGTTTATCGATTTTGTCTCCTTTGATCTATATTCTTGGTGGTTCACATATTTATTGCTTCCCCACACAATTCATTAGAAAATATATCTATCTTGTTATTTCTCGCTTTTTATCTCTCTCTTGCTCTCGCATTGCTTTTCTTTGTCTGAAAAGGACCTAAAGGATTTCGTCCAGGCTTGATTCGCCCCAAGGTTTGCGTTATTCACCACTAGTTCCGGCTTTTTGTGCCTCCCTCCTCCACGCTTTGTCCTTCAACTTTTAAGCGAGCGACCCCCTTGTCGCAAATTAGCGCAGCCCCTCCGACTTGGCAGCCATCGTCCTCCGCATCCGAGCTAATGAAAACGAATAATGAGTTGACCTGATTAATTTCGCCCCAACCTCTTATCAATTCGCCTTCCTCTCACGTCCCTGAAGACGTCCCTTCCGGCGCCCCTGGAATTACCTCGATAACCTACAAATATTTACACCGAGGGCGCGGACGTGCCCTTGCGCCCTTTTTTCGTCACTCATTGCTTAATCGAAATATTTGGAAATCCAATCGTTTCAGCCTAATTCTGGCTGATGGCGGGGGAAAGCGCCTTAAATTTGGGGTCCATTTGAATCCTTGATATAAGCGATTTTTCAAACGAGATCCAATTAACAACCGATTGCCCTCGGTCGTTGAGGGTTCTGCATAAGCTTGGGGCCCAAAAACTGTTTGATTATTAATATTTGTCGGGAATAACAGTATTGAAATGTAGAGAGGGAAGTTTTATACATAATTAGTACATAGTCGGGCCAAGTAAGAGTGTTTTTTTATTTTCAAAAAATTGATAAGCAACGGTGTGATGAGTATTTATTTTCATTTTTGCTTTCTACATATTTAACCTTTATAGTTCCATCGTACTTTTCCTTTTTTACGTGTCCGTCTTATTCCATTCTCCTTTCGCCACCTCGCAGCCGCAGCTGACAGCCCCCCCCCCCCTGTATTCTATTGACTACGGTATATCAGCCATGGGCATAGGGAAACTGCGGAAAACCTATGCCAATAGAGCTGGTCCCAATTTTGGAGCTGCTGACGTGTCGTCGAGGAATGAATTTGGGGCTACAGGTTCATACGCACACGATACACACATGTACCGGTCGGTGTGTACGACGTCAGTGTACAACTCGAGCTACGTCACGCCGGTATTAATTTGTCCCCAAGACAACGAGGCTAGGATTCGACCCCGCGACCTCGCGATGCTTTGGTTTAAAGGCAAGCACGCTAATTATTAGACCAAGCATACCGGTTTGAGTTATAAGTAGTAGTACGAGGGATATTATTGCAATCCTCACTCCTATCCCCACTCCTAGAGATACCTGTGGTGGGGGCAGCCGAAAGTGGTTGGGATAGGAGTGCGCAGGAATGGCCGTTACGCCATAATGTAACGGGTTACCCCTTATTACATTAAATTTATGTGGATTCGGGGCGCGATAAGGGAATAAATTAATGTAAGCCTTTATGTTCCACCAATAAACGAAGATTTCTTCAGATTTCGCTTTTTCGTATGGTACAAATAAGTTTTGAATCGCCCTGTATCTTGGCTTCGCGCGGTTGATCGGTTTAGCTGTCGCGGCTCTAGCGTACTGGGGAGGCGGGGCTTACTACGTCTCGAAATATCGCGAGCCTCCGTTGCCCGGGTAACGAATCACTCCTTTTCTATTATGGCCACCGTTTGGTGTTTGTATACGTTTGGTGTATGTACATCTTTCACATGTATGTATTTCACATTCCTTTCGAAATTTTAAATGCTGCTATTGTGTGTCTATGTGTGTCGCGCGGTTTTCGCGATTTCGCCGGTTCGGCCTTGCTCTACCACTGCCCCCTTTGTTGTTGTTCCTTCTCTCTCGCTGTCGTTACATGTTGTTATCTAGGCTTTCAGCTGGCTGTCAGCTTTAATATTCTGACGTTTATTCACGCGGGATGCTTATTTGTTTCGAGTTTCGTGATTCTATGCTTTCTCCTTTAAATTACCGAATTTTCTCTTTCGAATATATACGAGATTATTTATTTCATTATTTTTTTCTGATTCTCACACTTTTTCTAATCGGATGGTGCCAATTCTTTCCTTTCTCTACTTGCTCCTCTTTGCCACTTTCCTTGTTCAGTCGCCTTCCTTGTCTTTCGGGCTCGGACATGCGTTTATTTCACTACTAATGGCAAAGTACACGTTCCATATTCGTAAAAGGGTGGCATCTCCGCTCGAGACTCGTGTGAAAATCGTTTGACAAGAGATTCCCAAAAATTCCTTTCTACCTTCTCTTTTATTATTTCGGCTCCTTTCCTCAACGGTCACTTTCCCTGTTGCAATCAGTGGGTATTTGCGTCCGGTACTAAGGCCTTCACAATAAATAAGATTCTCAAATTTTATCGTGCTCACTAGCTTCGTCTTGTCCAATGCTTACCCTAGTTCGATATTTTCCACGCTTAAAAAGCCTGTACTAGTATCTCGTTTCGGTACTCGCTTTGAAGCTAATTTGAAACAAGTAGCTTTTCCCTTTCCCCTTCCAAGCATCCTTTGTGAAACAAACGTTACCTTGATTTTCTTATCCAATCTGTTTTTATTTATGTCTCGATTTCCTCCAACGTCCGAGGGATGGCGCCACATGGCCCTTGTCTCGGTCTGTTCTTTTGCCGAATACCACCTGGAGGCAGTGACCGTGCTTGTCAACATCGACGGCCTTGTCGCGTCTCCGCGTCGCTTGCTCGTCAGACGGTTCTATCTGTCTCATTGCCCCCCCCCCCCCCCCCCCCGAAATCTATGAACCTTTGTAAATTTTGTTCTTATAGCAAATTTCCGGAGGTTTCACAGATTGAAAATGAATTTTTCTCAAGCTTCAGGTTGGCTTGTTTATTTTTATTGTGTATGGCTGATTAAAAAAAATAGGATAGTTTCCTTCTCCTTTAAAAAAAAAAACGCTCTTATGGTATGCTTTTCGTTATCGCGAAAAAACGGTAGCATTCTCCCATTTTTACAAATCAAAAATGTATTTGGTGTGGTAACTATGCATTTTCCTTGCCGGTACAAAAAAATAACAAAATATAACAAACTGTCGCACGCCAAAATAAAAAAATACTCCGCGCTGACACTAGATTTGTTTCGTGCGATTGCCACATAATTATTATTTTTTTTTCGTCGAGATATTCCGCACCCTTTCGCAATAACAATGGTATCTCACATGAAAATGTACTTGTCTCGCACTATAACCGAGGAGTTTCTATCTCAATATATATATATATATATATATATATATATATATATATATATATATATATATATATATATATATTAGACTGATTCAAAAAAAAATTATTTTTTTTCCTTCTGGATTCTCGTGCTATTGTTGGGCACTAATAAAAGAAAATTTCTCTAAAAAAATGGGCGCGGTCACTGAATTTTTAGAGGTGGCTGTCTCGACTTCTTTGTATTTGAATTTTTGTTAACGAACGTATTGCATTTAAGCATAGTCATGGCTTCGGATTACGGATAAAAATCACATCCAGCAGCTATTTCGTAACAAAAGTAAACTCGAACAATTTGAAAAGATTGCAATATTCACAATTCAAATCCAGGTAGATCAATAGTGGCGTCTATACTGCTCACGTTATTCATGTAGATTTATTTATACGCATTAACATTTCGCACTTTTTACGAAAAATTAAATTATAAGCTTTTATTCATAAATCATGTATTTACATTTTCAAAATGCTACACTTATATTATCTTCAAACTCATTTATATTTCTTCCCAGCTACTGTGCATAACATCGCGCATGCCACTGCCCATATCACTGCGCATGTCACTGCGCATCCGCGGCGCCATTTTGTATTGGCGCAGCGCACTTGTAAGTGGTGAGAATGTGCAACGTTGAACAGTTTGTTCAAATCTCTCTTAAAGTTACGCTCCTTCAATATTTGTGACGGCAAATTCTTTTAACCCGATTTTTAAAAAGTTTTTTCCAGACTAGATGGAGTTTTATCAATTTCACGATTGCGTTATTCAATCGACGCGTTGGAATTTCAGCACATTTCCATTGTTCGAAAAATTCTTTCATCGTTTCGTGTGCACTTCGACGTATGGTCAGTTTTTCTCTCTTATGTTTGTAAAAGAACAAACTCAAAACTTTCCGATTGACGGTAAATGACGGGTACTTATTTTCGGAATTTTCTTTCCAATTAGCCAAATTGTGTTGTCTTCGTTTTCCCGAGCCATTGTTTAAAATTGTCTTTACTTGAGACACATTAAAAAAAAAAACAACACCACTTACAAATGCGCTGCGCCAATACATAATGGCGCCACGGATGCGCAGTCACTTGCGCAGTGGTATGCGCAGTGGCATGCGCGATGTTTATGCACAGTGGCTGGGAAGAAATATAAATGAGTTTGAAGATAATATAACTGTAGCATTTTGAAAATGTAAATATACGATTTATGAATAAAAGCTTATAATTTAATTTTTCGTAAAAAGTGCGAAATGTTAATGCGTATAAATAAATCTACAAGAATAACGAGAGTAGTATAGACGCCATTATTGATCTACCTGGATTTGAATTGTGAATATTGCAATCTTTTCAAATTGTTAGAGTTTATTTTTGTTACGAAATAGCTGCTGGATGTCATTATTATGACTATGCTTAAATGCAATACGTTCGTTAAAAAATTCAAATACAAAAAAGTTGAGATAGCCACCTCTAAAAATTGAGTGACCGCGCTCATCTTTTTAGAGAATTTTTCTTTTACTAGTGCCCAACAATAGCACGAGAATCCAGAAGGAAAAAAATAATTTTTTTTTTAATCAGTCTAATATATATATATATATATATATATATATATATATATATATATATATATATATATATCAGTGTTGGGCAGCACTAATTACTTAAAGTAATTAATTACATTGAAATTACTAATTACATTGTAACTTGAAATAATACAAATTTTAATTACAAATTACAAATGTAATTAGAATATTTTTTTCTTTCTAATTACAAATTACAAATGTAATTAGAATATGTTTTTTTTTCTAATTACAAATCATAAATGTAATTAGAATCGATTTTCTTTTCAATTACAAATTACAAATATAATTAGAATTGATTTTTTTTCTAATTACAAATTCCAAGTGTAATTCGAATCGATTTTTCTGCTAACTACAATTTACAAATGTTGATAATGTAGATTTTTCTTATGATTAAAAATTACGAATATCATTAAAATAAGACTGATCTGGCTTAAACAAAAATTTGAGACAAAACCAAGTTACGACTGATTGTGAGTCTCGAAAAAATTCGAGCCCAATCTATGGTCTCGATCGCCTCCCGGTCTCGAATAGTCTTATCAGTTTTGTTGGTGTTGGCTGAATTCAAAATAGTGGGGCAAATATAGAGGATCGAAAATGAAAGTTCATTTAATTTTATTAAAAGTCGGCTCTTAAAGTCGTTTATTACGAATCTCTCTTTCAAATTCAGAATAAAAAACGATCTAATGTGGCAGACCTAAATACAACAATTTATACGATTCGCAAAATAATTGGTAATAAGGGGTTTTCAAGGTCGCTTATTACGAATCTGCCCTACAAATTAAGAAATTCAAAATGGTGGATCCAATATGGCGTAACGAAATGCAAAAATTGACTACAATCGGATAAAACTCGGTACTAGGGGGTTTTTGGGACCGCTGATTACTAGTTCAAACTCACGATACATACATTCAAAACAGTGTCTCCAATATGGCAGACCATGATATAATAATGTATTCGATTCCCATGGGAATTGGTATTACAGGGTTTTGGAGGTCACTGAATACGAATCTGCCTTCAAAATACATAAATAAAATAGTGGGTCCAGCATTGCGCATGAATTACCAGAATTTACTTGGTTCGAATGATAATTAGTAGTAAGGGATTTTTGAGGTCGATAATTATGAATCTGCCTGTACAATTTGAGAATTCAAAATGGCGGATCCAGAGTACCAAGTTTCCACGGATTCCAGTCAATGTTTCCGTTTTGATACGCGATAGTAGATCTGCTGTTTTTGAATTCTGTATTTCGAGACCAGATTCATAACCAGTGACCTCGAAAACCCCTTGATACTAACTATCGTGAGGATGGAGTAAATTATTGTATTGTAGTTCACCATGATCGATCCACAATTTTCAATTTACGCATTTTGAGGACAGGCTTGTAATCAGCAATCTCGAAAATTTCCGAGTGCCAATTTTCAGTCAAATTGAATCAATTTTCAGTGTTAAACCGCCATTTTGGATCCTCTATTTTTAATTTTGCCCTTTAATTCATAATCAGTAGACTGCGGAAACCTCTGAGTACCAAATTTTGCGAAAGTCAAGTCTAACCAATCACGAAATACTGTATGTAGGCCATATGGCATCAATAAGCTGCATACGGGGTCCGACTACCTGCCGTTTTGGATTTATGAATTTGAGGATGGATTCATAACCAGCGACCTCGTACACCCCGTAATACGAATTATCGTGCGAATCGCGTAAATTTTTGTATTTTGATCCGCCATTTTGAATTCCTGAATTTTGAGGAATGTGAGTTTTGTTAATTATGAAAAACAATGAATACCAATCACATTTGTCATTTGTAATAAGAACAAAAATCGATGCTGATTAGATTTGTAATTAGAAGAAAAAATGATTATAATTACGCTTGTCATTTGTAATTAGGAAAAAAATCGACTAATTACACTTGTGGTTTGTAATTAGAAAAAAATATATTCTAAATACATATTTCATTTGTAATTGGAAAGAAAAAAATATTTTAATTACATTTATTATTTGTAATTAGAAAAAAAAACAGTCCCCAATTACATTTGTAATTTGTAATTAGAAAAAAAAACGTTCCCAATTACATTTGTAATTTGTATTTACAGTTTTTATAATTATGAACTATAATAGTAATTTGTAACTAAATTTTTTCTAATTACAAATGACAATTGTTATTAGTAATTGTTTTCCTTCTAATTACAAAATGCCATTGAAATAAGCAATTTTTTTTATTAATTACAAAATATCATTGTAATTAGCAATTTTTTTTTTACTTATTACAAATTACATTTGTAATTTGTAATTAGAGTATCATCAATTTAAAAAACGCCCAACACTGATATATATATATATATATTGTGACGGGGATTATTTTTACTTACCATGAAACCGAGAACGTGAATACGAGAGCTAGGTGCGGGAACCGTCACCTTCGGCCGTCCACCCCGCATGAGTGCATCCGCACTACTCGGGGCGCCAGAGAATTTTATTTCACCGGATTTCTCAACCGGTATGCCCTGGGGCCAGGGGGATCAGCCCTGACCCACCATCGGAGCTGGAGGACACCGCGATTTTTCTTTCACCGGAATCCTAACCGGTATGACCTGGGAGTCGGGAGACCTCCGCTGATTTTTGTTTCGCCGGAATCATAACCGGACTGCCTGGATGCACTTACCCGGGCGGTGGCGGTAGAGCACGGCCGCTCAGGCTGTGAGTCATGGTAGAGGGGTCGGGATTCACCAGGAGTAGCGTACGAGACGTCAGAAACGCGGGAACAATAAACAAAATAACAAAAAAAAACAAATTATTTTATTTGATTTTGCGGGAGCTGGTTGTTTTCAAACCACGGAAACTTATCTCCGTCCGGAAAGATCCACCTTCCGTGTACGGAATCGCGAACAGGACCCGTGGAGGGATACGTCCGTCTCACACGGCGTCAGGAGTAAAACTCACCGACGGACCTCGTCCGAGAGCAAAATCGGTCGTCAACTATACCTCGCGCGGCGAGGGCTAGCGAGCGAGATCATTGTCGAGCGCGATTACCGAAAAAAATGTAAATACACTCGCGCGCTCATCTCATGCGAGAACGCTGCTCCAAGCGAAAACATTTTCTTATAATATTCGTGAGCTGAAATATTATTTCGGGAGCTAGAATATTCTGGAAGAATTTTCCTTTCGGAACCTATATTACTTGCCCGAGTACCCTGCAAGCGGAACGGTAACAGATCGGGACCTTTCCTCCTAGGTAACATGGAAGCTCTCGGGGATCGCATCCTCGAGTCACCATGCGAGAGCGGGCTAAGCTTCTCTCTAGAAGCGCGTTGTGGAGGTCTCCCGCCTCTGCCCGTAACCCAAACGGCCCGCTCTTCAGCACGATGCACCACTGCGGTGGGGCACCGGAATCTCAGCCGGGCGTGCACCGATTCCCCGAAAGCCTCGTTGGGTGCGTTCCTCAGTCAGAATTACTCGGTACGTTGAGCGACACGTCGCTCGACCGAGTTTCGCACGCCAACCTCACCCGAAACGACAACGAAACCCAAAACTAAAACGTCACAAAACAAACGTACTGGAGGAAGGGTCCGTAACATATACGAAGGGGTCGTAACCCGGGCATCGAGAGCACGACTAAATCGTCGGTAGCCTTGCTGTGACGTGACTTTAAAAAAATCACGTCACAACTCCCCACCCCTTAAGGGTGGTTACGATCAGGGAACTACACGATCTCTGCTGAACAAGCGCCTTAGCTAAGATGCATACGGTAGCAATCATTGTCCTTCCCATTTGTAGTCGGTAGCTCAAAACCGTGGGAAGGACCAAGATCTACTGCGGGGTACCAAGTACCCGCAGCGCGAGAAAGAAAACCAGAACACAAACAATTATTCGTATTCAATTGCTAAATTTGTATCTCTCCCGTTACAGTCGGTAGCCTTAAGGTGGGAGAGACCGGGATCTACCGTGGGCGACTAATCGCCCCACAGCACGGGAAAATGTGATCGCACAAAAACAAACATAAAATTTTTTTGCGTAAACGGTAGCATGGTCGTTTCTTCTCGTTACAATTTGGTAGCTAAAATATGGGGAAGAGACCGAGATCTGCCGCGGACGAATAAACCTACGGGAATTGCTCCAAGTTTTCCATCCCCTTCTCCAGAGTAATTGGTGCCGAGAACCGAGTCGCGTCGTCGCGACTCACGGGAACTATGATGTTTATTTTCCCCGCCGGGGAATCAGGGGCTTAGCCCCCTATCGCGGGAACTGCGGGACATCACGGTCCTGCACGAGAACTGGGGCCATAGGCCCCTCATGGCGTGAACTGCGGGGCGATGCTGCCCCGCGCGAGAACCCAGGCTAACGCCTATATTGCGAGAACTGTGGGGCGTTGCCGCCTCACACGAGATCTAGGGCCAAAAACCTCACCGCAACTGTAACATGCCCGCTCGAGAGCGGGTCTCCGCCGACGGGATGCCCCGCCGCCTGGGGGCCGGCGGTCAGTCACCGGGCCGTCACCCGCGCCACCGTAGGTGGTTCAGGTGCCATTCCCTGGTTGAGGAACTGGGGAGTGGTTGCACCGAAAGACATGTTCGGTATCCTGCAATCAAAAATGATGATTAGTGCGGTATCATGGGGTTCGATAGGGTTTTAAGTCCTGCACGGCAACTTTCCCTTTCGATCGCCCGTCGAGATCGGTTAGTCCGTAAACTACCCGCGAGAGCCGTTTCGAGATCAACAGAGGCCCCTCATACGGGGGGTCGAGAACAGCAGTCAATCGCTTGGCTGAAGACGAGAGCCGATGCGCACAGCGCAACGCGAGATCGCCAACCTGGAACGTATGATCTCGGCGATGGAGATTATACTGTTTCGATTGCTTCTCGAACGCTTCATCGCCAGCATGCGTGAAAGCCGTCCACAACGTGTCGAGTCGGGTCATACGCCTCACCCACTCCTCAGAAGGACCTGGAGCGATGTCGGGATCGCCCTCGGCCTCCCGTCGCAGCGACGTCGTTGGCGAGGGTTCGCGGCCGAAGTTCGCGAATGCAGGCGTAGCCTGTCGAAAGCTGTGATGAGCCGTATTGTACGCAAACCGGAATTCGTGCAGGTGTACGTCCCATTCCCGATGGTTACCCTTCAGGAAGGCGCGAATCATGGTCTTCACCATGCGATTCACCAGCTCGGTAGGATTGGCCTGGGGGTGATACGGCGGGGTGGTGCAATGCCGTATCCCCACGCGTTCAGTCAACTCGCGTATGTCGCGGTTGATGAACTCCGTGCCATTGTCCGTGATCAGCACCTTGGGCGCCCCCCAACGGGCGACGACCACGTCATCGAGAGCCTTTGTGATAGCTTTTCCGTTTGCCCTGCGAAGGGGCTGGACCTCTATCCACTTGGTGTAGAGATCCTGGATTACGAGCACATATGAGTGGCCAGATCGCCCGGGAGTGATCGGCCCCATAATGTCGGTAGCTACGGTCATCTAGGGCTCTTCGACAATGCGATGGCCTGTGAGACCGGCGGGAGCTCGCTGCTCGACTTTGCAGCGTTGGGAGGTGTCACACTGCCGTACGTGAACCACCACGTCTTTAAAAAGACACGCCTTCAACAAGACTAAGAGCACGCTGCCGGAGCTCGCGGGGAAGCACGAGCTTCCACGCATCGAAATCCTCAAACTCGAGATTCGCCAAGTAGGAGGGTCGATGATAGTACAGTCGACCCTCAACTATCTTCCAATCCGGGAACTTATCCGGGACCCGCTCGACATCGCGGACCCGGCGACGCTGGGGCAACAGCGCATCGAGCATCTCCGGAGCGTCCTCCTCGCAAGAGGAGGCCGTTTCGTGAGCGATCGTTGCCGGGCTCTGCATGAGGTAGAAGCCGGAGTGGCGGGATACACGCGGCATCTGCCACGGCTCACGGTAAGCGTACGCCGGGAAGAGGGAGGCTTCTGGCTTCGGCGGTACGCGGTACGTGCTCATGCTGCTCCGGATTCTTTCCTGACATGCAGCCGCCCGCTCGAGATCTTTCATCGTCCAGTGGTCCTGCAAAGGAGTGACCAGACGGAATGACGGTAGCATGTTACGATGAGCAGAGCGCACCTGCTCTCGCTCCGTCCAGGCTGGGTCCAGACGGGAGAATAGGCCGCTCGTGCAGCTCAAGTAGACGAGAGCAGACTCGGACTCGCCTTGAGTCCGGCACGAAATCTCTTCGCGAAGCGCGATCTGGTGATTAGGGTCCGCGAAACTCTCGCGAAATGCGACCTTCGCGGCCTGCCATCTCGAGAGCGTGCCTCGGGCTTGACGGTACCAAGTCCGCGCTATACCCTTGAGGCAAAACGAGAGCGTTAGGAGCAGGTCCTCATCCTGAATACGGGCCAGGACGCACCTCTCGTCGATGAGTGAGAGGAAGTCCTCTACGTCCCCACCGTGACGACCCGAAAATGTGGCCTCCCATCAGCGTACCTCTGGGAGGACTCGGTGAGGAGAGAAATCTCCTACCCCGACGCGGAACCGGTTCGTCACTCGACGACTCGAAATCACTCCGGTTTAGGGGTACAACCCTGCGACCGGGTCCGGTAGTTTGGGGTCTTTCGCCCCCTCGGAAGCGTGGGGCGAGAGGGGGTAAGTCCCCTGTCAGCCTCACCGAAGAGCGCCGGGTCCTGTCGGCGACGCAGACCGGGTCGCTCCACCAGGAGCTTCGGGGCCGCGCTGGACGTCGCCTATCGGTGACGCGGACGCGATCCATTCGGGTCGGCAACCCTGCGGCGCGTGCCCGTGGGCCCAGCGTCAGGTCCCCAATCGGGATCACGTTATCTGACGAATCGTTAGCGTTTTCCGAGAGTCGTGATGGGACCTTCGGTATCGCGCCTCCGGCGTCCTGAAGAGTGTCCTTGGAGTACTCGGAGTGTGATGGCGTACCGACTTTAAACGGGAGCTAGGGAGATTTTACCCCCCGAGAACGAGGAACTTCTATTTCCTCCCGTCGAGGGAATTCAACGGGGCCAGAGCGAGTGAGGGATTTTTTTTTGAAAAAGGAAAAAGAGAAAAAAATTTCAATAATAATTTCCCTCGATCCGAATTATTCTATTCGGACCCGCGAGAGCGAGGGAATTCGACGGGGCGCGAGCGAGTGAGGGCAATTTTTTCAAAAAAAAAAAAAAAAATAATATATAAAAATTTCAATAACAATTTCCCTCGATCCGAATTATTCCATTCGGATCCGCGAGAGCGAGGGAATTTTAATCCCACCCGTCGAGGGAATTCGACGGGACGAGAGCGAGCGACGGAAATCCTTAAAAAAAAATTAAGAAAAAATTTCAATAATAATTTCCCTCGATCCGAATTTTCTATTCGGATCCGCGAGAGCGAGGGAATTTTATTCCCTCCCGTCGAGGGAATTCGACGGGGCGAGAGCGAATGAGAGAAATTTTTTCCGAACAAAAAAAATTAATGAAAAATAATAATTAAAAAAAAATTTCAATAATAATTTCCCTCGATCCGAATTATTCTATTCGGATCCGCAAGAGCGAGGGAATTTTATTCCCTCCCGTCAAGGGAATTCGACGAGGCGAGAGAAAGCGAGGGAAATTCTTTTAAAAAATTTTAACAAAAAAATTCAATAATAATTTACCTCGTTCCGAATTATTCTATTCGGATCTGCGAGAGCGAGGGAATTTTATTCCCTCCCGTCGAGGGAATTCCACAGGGCGACAGCGAGCGAGGGAAATTCTTTAAAAAAAAAAAAATTTTATAATTTAAAAAATAAAAATAAATTTCCAATAATTATTTCCCTCGATCTAATTCGGTCCGGGAACGGTGGTGCCGGAGGACTCGTCCCACTTCTGGAACACCCGAAATGTCGTACTGGGCGCTCCACTTCCGGGACACCCGATATATCGCGTCGGGCGTGTTACACCGGTGTTCGAGAGCCGCGGCGGCGTTTCGGGGTCGCTGGTTTCCCGGAACCCCCCGGTAGACGAGATCGACGAGGCCGAGCTAGCCCCATCTCGTGAACTCCTCGTATCGAGCGAATGAATAAAGAACGCAAAACAAAATCACATATTTAAAAAAATAAGAATGAAAAAAAATGTCTGAATCAAAACACTCTCCGACTACGTCGGGACTTACCAGCGCTGATCGGCTAATCCATTTTAGCGGCGATCCGCGGTGGCGGGAGCGAGGGCACAATAAAACTCACGTAAGCAACACAGAATGGCACGGACAGCACAAAACACACAAAACAGAGAAAAAAAATTTGAACTCGTAGGGAGCGCACTTCTCCTCCCCTTCAGGGAGGGAAGCCAGCGAGAGCACTTTCCTCCGAAAAGGAGGAAATTTCGCGGGAGCATCTTTTCTTTTTCTGGGTTTTCTACAGCGTGAGAAAACCCAACGGGAACACCAGCGGGGTGGGAAGACCACTCCGCGAGGGAAGTCCTCTTCCGATCGCGGTTACGCACACTTCGCTGCGAGATCCCCTCGTTTTTTTTCTTCTATCCGACGGGCGATCGAAGAAGGTGGGTCAAGAACGGAACTTAAAAAAAAAGAATTCGCGAGAACTCTGTCGAGAACTTACGTTTCTTTTGGGTACTCGAGAGCTCGTCGAAGGGTGTCGCGGATTTTCCGATGTTGATCGTTCGAGAAATCGCGTATAATGAGCGCGATCGAGCGATCCTTCGACTCCCGAGACCGTGAGGAAGGGCTCGGGGGGGAATCTTTGGAAATTCGTAACCTGGTGGAAAAACTGTTACGATTCCCGAGAGCGCCAGCGCTGCCCGCACCGCGTACCGTGGCCTCCCTAGGCCTAGCGCGTCAAGCCAGCGCGAAGCTATAGCCCGGGACCTCATAATTTTCGGGAACGAAAATTTTTAGAGATCTCGGACTCTTCACGAGAACATATTCGAGAGCCTGCTGAGGATGAGGGGCGGGACCGGGAATGGAACGCTCACGCGAGAACAATCTCGAGATGAGATTAAAAATCGAGAACAAGAAAGGCGGAAAGAACGGAAAGAAAAGAATAATTAAATTTTTTTCTCTCGTTTTTCCCCTTAAACCTTACCGAGAACTGCTACTCGCTGGCGTGGCCCTACGTTGGGCGCTATTTGTGACGGGGATTATTTTTACTTACCATGAAACCGAGAACGTGAATATGAGAGCTAGGTGCGGGAACCGTCACCATCGGCCGTCCACCCTGCGTGAGTGCATCCGCTCTACTCGGGGCGCCAGAGAATTTTATTTCACCGGATTTCTCAACCGGTATGCCCTGGGGCCAGGGGGATCCGCCCTGACCCACCATCGGAGCTGGAGGAGTCCGTGATTTTTGTTTCACCGGAATCCTAGCCGGTATGACCTGGGAGTCGGGAGACCTCCCCTGCATTTTGTTTCGCCGGAATCATCACCGGACTATCTGGATGCACTTACCCGGTGGGACGGTTGCGGTAGAGCACGGCCGCTTAGGCTGTGAGTCATGGTAGAAGGGTCGGGATTCACCAGGAGTAGCGTACGAGACGTTCAGATTCAGCCACGGGAACTTATCTCCGTCCGGAAGGACCCACCTTCCGGGTACGGGATCGCGAACAGGACCCGTGGAGGGATACGTCCGTCTCACACGGCGTCAGGAACAAAACTCACCGACGGACCTCGACCGAGAGCAAAATCGGTCGTCAACTATACCTCGCGCGGCGAGGGCCAGCGAGCGAGATCATTGTCGAGCGCGATTACCGAAAAAAAATGTAAATACGCTCGCGCGCTCATCTCAGGCGAGAACGCTGCTTCAAGCGAGAACATTTTCTTATAATATTCGTCAGCTGAAATATTATTTCGGGAGCTAGAATATTCTGGAAGAATTTTCTTTTCGGAACCTATATTACTGAGTACCCCGCAAGCCGAACGGTAACACATCGGGACCTTTCCTCCTAGGTAACATGGAGGCTCTCGGGGATCGCATCCCCAGGTCACCATGGGAGAGCGGGCTAAGCTTCTCTCTAGAAGCGCGGCGCGGAGGTCTCCCGCCTCCGCCCGTAACCCAAACGGCCCGCTCTTCAGCACGATGCACCACTGCGGTGGGGCGCCGGCATCTCAGCCGGGCGTGCACCGATTCTCCGAAAGCCTCGTTGGGTGCGTCCCTCGGTCGGCATTGCTCGGTACGTTGAGCGAACGCCGCTCGACCGAGTGTCGCTCGCCAACCTCACCCGAAACGACAGCGAAACCCAAAACTAAAACGTCACAAAACAAACGTACTGGAGGAAGGACCCGTAACATATATGAAGAGGTCGTAACCCGGGCATCGAGAGCACGACTAAATCGTCGGTAGCCTTGCTCTGACGTGACTTAAAAAAATCAAGTCACAATATATATATATATATATATATATATATATATATATATATTGTAACGGTGAAATTTGACACTTCTAGCCTTGAGATAAGAAGCTCCTCACAAACAACTTGCTCTTTCTCGAACGCCAAGCGAAGTGACCAAGTATTTCAATATGCGCAATCGAGATCTTGAACGTTCTTAAAGACGCAATCACAATACTATAAAAAAGCCACGCCTGGTCAGACACAGTCAGTCACTCATCAGCAATCAACCAGACGCCGTCACTCTGTTGCTCGATATTCCATTTTCTAACGACCGACGTTTCTCTATTGAACGAATACGACGAAAACCGTAGGGTGGGTTAGGGCGTATTCCAACAATGAGGCGGCGGGGGAGGACAAAACAAAAAAAAAACTTTTTTACAGATAAAGATATTTATTTTTATCTCAACAAGGCAAAAAGAAGAACAAAAATAAATTCAATTTAACGGAATTGGAAAAATAAATGATATATGTATTGGTAGGTGCAAAATAACCGATTAAATATCTACGAGCTAACTAGGAAGGAAATCTGACACGTTTCGGCGGATGGCAAGGATGCCACCTTTCGGCGGTCAGGAGGGGGTTGCCACCTTTCGGCGGTCAGGAGGGGATTTGCCACCTTTCGGCGGTCAGGAGGGGATTGCCACCTTTCGGCGGTCAGGGGAGGGTTGCCACCTTTTGGCAGACAGAGGGGACTGCCACCTTTCGGCGGACAGGAGGGGGTTGCCACCTTTCGGTGGAGAGGAGGGGATTGCCACCTTTCGGCGGTCAGGAGGGGGTTGCCACCTTTCGGCGGTCAGGAGGGGATTTGCCACCTTTCGGCGGTCAGGGGAGGGTTGCCACCTTTCGGCGGTCAGGACGGAGTTTGCCACCTTTCGGCGGACAGAGGGGACTGCCACCTTTCGGCAGACAGGAGGGGGGTTGCCACCCTTCGGCGGACAGGAGGGGATTGCCACCTTTCGGCGGTCAGGGGAGGGTTGCCACCTTTCGGCGGACAGAGGGGACTGCCACCTTTCGGCGGACAGGAGAGGGTTGCCACCTTTCGGCGGTCAGGAAGGAATATAGGCTTAGGGAGCTTTGCTAGCGCTGGGAGGATTCGCCCGCAAAGATTCTGAGCTCTCGGGCTTCGCGTCTCGCCTTTTATACCCGTCGGCGGGGTTCCAGCAAGTTCCAGCAGCGTCGGGTAGATAAGTGCTCAGCTTGAGCCACGGGGCGCTTGCGCCGTGGACAATTTTTCGAATCGGGTTCGGTGAAACCCCGCCGGCGGCGCACGTGTCGCTAAGTGCTAAATTCCCGGCGTCGGTACGTCGAAGACGCGTTCCGAGTTCACGGGTTTAACCTCGGAACGCGTTTGACAGTTCGCGTAGAAAAATGTGTATTTTTACTTCCACAGGTAAGTGTAGTGCAATTATTGCTAATACGTGTAATGTGTAGGTAATATTGTAGCTAATTGTCTCCTTGTTATCTTTCAGGTATTATTTTCTTGCAGGTTTCATCAGAACGCGAGATCTCACGCCCGGCCGGTAAGTGTCACTCTCGGTGACTTCTAATGCTTTGTTTCTTAATTTATTATTATCATTATTATTATTGTGATGAAATGGCATTAAAGTTAATTAAATTCATTATTACTTGTTTATCTAATTCCTTATTTTGGTATTTTACAGCGTCTCGACGGAGGATCGACGGAGGCCTGAGATCTGGCGCGCCGAAGACAGCGTAAGAGGTAAGAATTCACATATAATACTAATTATATCTGTTATATAATCTAAATCAATCGTTCATTGATTTACTTATTAATTTTTACTTTTTACAGGGAGACGCCGGATGCCCAACGGTGAGATTTCTTTCGCTACGCTAAGGAGCCGAGGGACAGCGGAGGACTGAAATCTGGTGCGACGCAAGAGGTAAGAATTCCTATATCTGTTAATTTGTCTATTTTTCTTAATACTCTGTTAAAGAACTCACTCCCGCATCAAGATAGCCAATACCTTTTTTTTATTAGCACCAATATGTATATAATAGTTGGCTTTATTCGCACTTAAATTAAGATAACAATGTAAATAAATTATTATAGGCTAATTTTCTCGCGTATAATCGGAGCAGTTCCTTTTGGAGTAACAGCACGCAATGGCGGCCGCTCAGTCTCTTTTCGCGCGCGTTCGCGCTATCACACATTAATTCCGCGGACAAAATGACATGCACTAAAAATCCATGCACACGAAATCCATGCAGAGGAAAATGATCGTACACCATGCACTCGAGTTCAATAGGTTCCGTAGTAATCTTCGGTAATACTCGCGCACTACTTCGGCCTCGCGTATCTCTCTCTCTCTCTCACTCGCTACTCGCGTCGCTCGCTCCGTTTCGCTACTTCTCTCTCAATACTCGCTCGCACGTGCGTTCGCTCCGACTTCACGTTTCTCTCTGCCTAGACTGCGTGGCGTCGGTGCCACCGTCTCGCTCGCGTTGCCACCCAGTGGCTTCGCCTTCTCGCCGCTGTCGTCGTTTGCGGCGCGATGTTCGCCTCGGGATTTAACACTCGGCCATCCTGGTCGGCTCGTCCTCGAGCGTCGACGCGTAATCCCGCCACCAGGCCGGGGGTTGTCGTTTCCGCTGACTCCGTCGTGGGCCGTCGTCGGGCTGACTCGTGGTACGGTCTCGCGTACTCGGCTCCACGCACGTCGCTGGTGACTCCTGGGTCGTTGGCTCCTCGGACGCTACCTCGCGCCTCGTTCTCGACTCGCCCGCCTCCTCGCTGTCGGTCTCAGCTTCGGAGTCGTCTTCCTCGTCGTCTTCCTCGTCGTCCTCGGGCGTCCACAATTTTAATTGAGTTACATGCGCTGTAGAGGCGTATCGACGCCCATTGCTCTCGTCGCCCAGGCCGCAAATCCGGTAAGTGTCGCCTGGCAGCTTGTCGGTGACTACCAAGGGCCCTCTAAATTTGGCCTGTAGTTTGGCGGACTCGTCCGTGGCAGTAGCCGCCGTTCTCGCGTAAACGATGTCTCCCGTTTGGAAACCCCTCTGCTTGAGACGCCCTGCGTCGTACCGCTCCTTCATGGCCTGTTGTTGTTGCTCTAGACGCGACCGCGCAGCTTCCCTCAGTGCGGTTGGGTCGTTGTAGTCGCTCTGATCCTGAGGTGTGGTCTGCCGAAGCGGGCCTTCACCGCGTCGTGGCACGTACCCCAGCAGAAGCTCAAATGGGCTCCTTCCCGTGGTTGCGTTCCGCATCTCGTTGAGATCAGCCTGAATCCTCCGCAATCCACGATCCCACGTTCGCTCCCCGTCGACGTCCGCGTTCGTCCGCAACGCAGCTAGGATCGTCGCGTTGCTGCGCTCCACCAATCCATTCCCCTGCGGGTGCCGGGGGGAATTCAAGGTGTGCCTGATCCCGTTCTTTTTGCAGAATTCCTCGAATGCTTTTGAGGTAAAGCAGGTGCCCCTGTCCGTTACGATCCGCGTGGGCGCCCCGTAGTTGTCGACCAGCTCCTCTAGATGGCGCAGCACGGCTCGCGTGCTGGTGTCTCGCACGGCCTTCAGCATCACGTAACGGGTCAGCGTATCTGCAATCACAAGAACGTACTGGTTGCCACGACCAGTCGTGACAAAAGGGCCCAGATGGTCCGCGTGCACGAGGTCGAACGGTCTCTTTCCCGGCGGAATCGGGTGTAACTCGCCCGGTTGTCGTCCTCCCTTGGGCTTGAACTGCAGACATGACGTGCACGCTGCCACGTGCCGCCGAACATAGGCCTTCATCCTCGGGAAGTGATAGTGATGCCGTAGGCGGGCCACGACCCTCTCGACGCCTTGGTGGCTTCGCTGGTCATGGAACCGCACCACTAACGGCTTCCGCATGGCGCGGGGTACCGCGTACTTTCGGCTTTCCCCGACGATTCGATAGATAGCTCCTCCCTCGAGGACGTAGTCGCTGACGTGACGTTCCTCCGGGTGCCCCACCGGAGCCCGACTGAGTGCGTCCACGTGAGCCATCCGCGTCCCTGGTCGGTGCACGATCCTATAATCGTATTCGCACAGAGCATCGCTCCACCGGATCACCTGAGGATTTAACGACTTTTGTGTATCTAAATAGGTGCGGGCGCTGCAATCCGTCACGATCGTGAATGGGATGTTGGCGATCATGGGTCGAAGCCGCGCGACGGCCCAGACCACCGCGAGTAGCTCCAATTTGCTGCTATGATATGATCGCTCTGGTCCGGTCGTACGACGACTGATTGCATACACCATTCGCAACCGTCCGGCTTCGTCCCGTTGAAGTAGCATCGCCGCGAGCCCCTCAGCACTTGCGTCGGTGTGCAGCTCGGTTTCCGCCGCTGGATCGTACGTTTGTAAAACTGGGCGCGCCAGCAGGTGGTCCTTGAGCGTGGTGAACGCTTGCTCTTGGGCCTCCGTCCACCCAAAATCGGCTCCCTTCCTCAACAGCCTCGTCAACGGCTCCGCTAGCTGGGCAAACCGCGGGACGAAACGGCGAAAGAAACTTGTCAACCCGAGATACCTGCGCACCTCGTGGACGTTCGTCGGCCTCGGGAACTCCTTTACTGCACACAATTTAGACTCCCCGGGTTCGATGTCTTCCTTGGACAGCTCGTACCCTAGGTAAGTAACCTTCGTGTGTAGGAACTTACATTTAGCCAGTTTAATCGTCAGACCCGCGCCTCGGAGGGCCTCAAACACCTTTTCCAGAGTCTCGCGCATCGACGGCCAGTCTCGTCCGGGAATGAGAATATCATCCAGGTAATAAAGGACGACGTGGTCCTGTAACGGGCCCAGCGCCCTATGCATTGCTTTCGCAAAAAAGGCTGGCCCGTTCATGAGACCGAATATCATCCTGGTGAATTCGGCCGTCTCATCCGGCGTGATGATGGCCGTCTTCTCCCTCGCGTTCGGTGTCAGCGGGATCTGTAAGTAACCGTGCGCCAGGTCGAGAACAATAAATAGTGTACTCTGGCGTATTTTCGTCAAATGTTCGTCTATACTAGGTAACGGAAAATGCACACGCTCCGTTTCCCGGTTTAATTTTCGGAAATCGACACAAAGTCTTGATTCGCCATTTTTTTTTTTCACTAAAATTACAGGGCTTACGAAAGGGGATTGAGTGTCCGTCACGATCCCTGCCTTTCTCCACTCTTTTAAAATTTCACGCATTTCTAGTTTTTCTTTTTCAGTGGCCCGGTAGGGTTTCGACGACACCGGCTGAGCTCCATCCTTCAACTGGATGTCCATTGTTACGGACGTCGCGCACCCCAGATCGTGTAGACCCGTCGAGACACAATCACGGAAACGATTCACTGTGGCGCAAAGTTCCTCTACGACTTCACGTGTCTGCTTCGGACCCACATCTACCTCGTCCGGACGTATCGGTGGCAGGTCGTGCAGCGGTCGTTGGATGACAGGTAGCGGAGCGATTTCTCCTCGGACCACGCTTCGATTCGTTTGCTCAATCCGCTGCTCCCTTCCTCCCAGGTTCAATATTGGCAAGGCGTATTCCTCCTCCGCGTGTGCCAGCCGCAGGAAGCTCACGGAGTGCGCAGGGATTGCCAGCGCTTCTGAGATGTTCGGGCTCGGGGCTGCACTCGCTTCTGATAGCGGAAGGTCCGTCGCGAGTTTAAAGGTAAGCGCCGTGCCTACTTTATAATAGTCCACCCTCGGGTGGTCGGTGTATGTACGACCTATTAGTGGCTGTGCGTCGTCCGGCACCACCCTGAATGCTATCTCCGGCACTTGGACCCCATCAATGGATACTGCCGCTCGGACCACACCTGGGCTGGTGACGACACAATCGGGCGGACCAAAACCCTTGAGTATTTGAGGAGCGACTTCCATCCGGAACCCTCCTTTTAATGCCGTCGTCGCCAGCATTGTGCATTCAGAACTGCCCGGATCTACGAATACCGTCAGGTCTCGGTCTCCTACCCGCGCTCTCTTCGTGTACTTGACTGCCGCTGCATCGTGCGCTCTACCGAGCGTCTGAACGGCTGCTTGCGCGGTTGCCGGACACCAGCGACTTATATGACCCGTCTTGCCACACTTGTAACATGTAATGTCTCTTTTCGGCACCGGGCAATCGCGGGCCAGGTGCCCTAATTTATTGCAATTAAAACACTTACGTTCTATGTCGTGCGAGCTCCTACCCGGTCCCGACAACCTTGCCTCACCTCGTCGTGGCGGGTCTTCCCCGGTCGACAGCCGCCTTTCTGTCGACGTATGCGCCGTCATTGGCCTCGGTCTCGGTGTCGACGTCGATGTGGTGTCTCGCGCCGATCGCACCCTCTCCGCTCGTTCACCCAGGATCTTCTCGTAATAGATTAGATCATGCAGCAGGTCGTTCAGTCCATACTGCGCTGCCGGCATCACCACTGCGGCGAGCTCCTTCGACCATACTCCGACGAGGATCTCGGCCTTGGACTCGCGAAACGTCAATCCTAAAGCAGCACATAACTTCGCTTTCGCGTGAAAGTAAGTGGGGATCGGTTCCCCTTTTCCCTGGGAGCGCGCCTTCATCCGGGCCCAGCGAACAGACAGATCGTCACGCACGACGAAGGTGTCGCGAAACGCTTCGCGAAATGTTGCCCACGAATTTATTTCGCGCGACTGGCTCCGATACCAGTCGCGTGCACCCTCCCGTAGGTGCATCCGCGCCGATTCGAATAGATATGCTTCCGGCCACTCGTGTAAATCACTCATTGACTCGAGGTTTTCGAGCCATTCTGACGCGCGCGCACTATCGTCCGTGCCGGTGAAATAACCTATGTTCCGCGATAGGTCGGGGATCATGTGAAACAATGGTATTTGTTTCTCGACAGTTGACGGAGCTGGCACCGTTACCGGACGGTTTCCGGCCCGTTCCGTCAACAACTGCACCAGGAGGTCGTCCTTATCCCCGGCGGACAGGAGTCGGCGAAACGCGGCGGCCATCTCCGACTGCGCGGATTCGTTCAACGAGGACTGTTGGGGAGGGGGATCGCGCGGCCCACTCGCACTACCCGACTCGTTCGGTTCGATCTCCTCGCCGGTCGTACGCGGCGCACGCGCACCGGCCACTTCCGCGTCCGTGGTCACTAATGGCGGCTCGGACGTCGTCCCCATGCGGCCCGCGCGTGGCACCGACGCGCCGCCATTTTGCGCGCTCCCGCGTGCTCTCCCGGGAGCCGGCACTTGCGTATTTGTGTCCGTTGCCCGTCCGCGTCCCCTTCCGAGGGTTCGGTCGAGCCCCATCGCGTCCAGCTTTTCACGCACGAACTTTTCGAACCGCGATTCGTCGACCATTCGTTTTTATTTTTGACCGTATCTTTCGCGCACACTCGACCAATCACCGTTCATGTCTATCCCACTTCTGACTTGTTAAAGAACTCACTCCCACATCAAGATAGCCAATACCTTTTTTTTTTATTAGCACCAATATGTATATAATAGTTGGCTTTATTCGCACTTAAATTAAGATAACAATATAAATAAATTATTATAGGCTAATTTTCTCGCGTATAATCGGAGCAGTTCCTTTTGGAGTAACAGCACGCAATGGCGGCCGCTCAGTCTCTTTTCGCGCGCGTTCGCGCTATCACACATTAATTCCGCGGACAAAATGACATGCACTAAAAATCCATGCACACGAAATCCATGCAGAGGAAAATGATCGTACACCATGCACTCGAGTTCAATAGGTTCCGTAGTAATCTTCGGTAATACTCGCGCACTACTTCGGCCTCGCGTATCTCTCTCTCTCTCTCACTCGCTACTCGCGTCGCTCGCTCCGTTTCGCTACTTCTCGCTCAATACTCGCTCGCACGTGCGTTCGCTCCGACTTCACGTTTCTCTCTGCCTAGACTGCGTGGCGTCGGTGCCACCGTCTCGCTCGCGTTGCCACCCAGTGGCTTCGCCTTCTCGCCGCTGTCGTCGTCTGCGGCGCGATGTTCGCCTCGGGATTTAACAACTCTAATGTAGTTTAAATAATAGGGCGTAATTATAAATAGGTTGACTTTTTACAGGGCGGCGCCGGACGACCGACGGAGGAACCTTCTTTGCCAAGGTAAGAACAAGGGACGCTGGCGTTCCTCGTTCCATATTTTAGTGTATTTGTGATTATGTAGTGTAATTTATGAATTTTCAATGTTGTGTTTGTTTTTTGTTACAGGTTAAGAAGGTGCAGGGACGAAAACGACGGCCAAAAATTTAGGTGTACGCCAAAGTGGCGTACAACATCTCGAGACGGTCAAAAAAGTCTTCGGTCTATCGAACATTCGACAACATTCTAAGGGGATCTCAAGATTGTAATTAATCATTAAATAAATAAATAATCTGCACAATTAGTGTCGTCGGAGTTTTTATAAATATAGTGTTCACCGCGAGCGGTGTAACATTATAAATTGGTGGCAGCGGTGGGATGCCTAAACAATAAGGGCATCCTAATAAGTGCTCAAACAATAAAGAGCACTTCGAATTCAATCGGTGGTTAATCTCATCAAGACTCAAGTATCAAGGGTCTTTTCTTCAAAAACGAGAAAAAGTCAACGGATTATACCTGAGAGATATCCAAAGGCTACTCGACATTCAAGACACCGATTCATCAAAGGATTCGAAGTAGTCCAATTTACGTGGAATACCAACGAGGATCCGGGAGGATCTTTCTGAGGAAAACAACTCGAAGGTACTACCTAATTCTGGGAAGTCGTCTATCCATATTCGGGATCAATACGTAATGATTGAAGCCCATTCAAACGACGACACATCGTTGTGCTAACACGAAATCTGGGTACAATTCGGAGTGATTGGTGCCTCATCCACTCGATCATCATTCGACATCCGAGCTACGTCAAGAAACGACTCATCCTCTATCAATCGAGATCAATCTTCGAGAATCTTCAACATCCGGGCTACGTCAAGGAACGACCCATCTTCTATTGATCAAGATCAATCGCTGAGAACCTTCTACATCAGGACCGAACGCATCAGCATCAGTGCACAAGAACTTCATAGTGGCTCAACAACAATAGTCAACTCTTCAAATCTTCGTTATCAACATCGTCATCAGAGCATCGCAACCTTCGAGACATTTTATACGTCGACCGATATTACAAATCCGGTAAGAAAATGGAAAATATCGAGGAACTTCTTCAAAATCTTTTCAAACGCTTAGAAAATATACAACTTAAAATTCAGAATAGATCAGAGAATGATGAAATCGAAATTTCCGAAGATGAAAATGAAAACAATTCAAAAATTTCACTCATAGAATTACTAATCACAATATCCGAATTTGATGGAGAAAATATGCCAGTTGAAACATTTATTCATCAAATTGAAAGCGCGAAAAAAATACAGATCGAGACAAACAAAGCCTCTTGTTAGCAATGATACTAGGATCAAAATTAAAAGGAAGAGCAAAGGTTGATATTAGAACTGACAATATCGAGGATTTCAATGAATTAAAAAACATGCTACGAATTAATTATGGTAGTCACGATGATGTCACCATTTTCCAAATTCAAAGAATGAATTGTAAACAAAGACAGAGAGAATCGATACATAATTATTCCCAGAGATTCATCGAAATCCACGATTTGGCAATTGAATCAATTTTAAATAAAACCTCAATACCGCAAGCGCATTAATCAATTCTCATTGAAGAAGAAAAAAAGAGGATTAATAGATTTTCTAGAGGGACTTGAAAGAGAAATTCGTCTAGATGTAAAAACTGAACATCCCAAAAGTATTCGCGACGCAATAACATCTGCTATGAAGGCCGAAATCACATTTAGAACTCGTTCAACGAATAATTGGTCTGAAAAACCGCATCCGAGCTTAACCCATTAACGCCCAAGAATCGCGATTTTTCCTTCATTTTCAAGCCAGATTTTTATTATATAAAAAAATCATAAAAAATGAAGAGATACGTTCCGTAGTATTTTCGGGGATGCTCTTTCAGAATCTGGGGTCAAAATCGGGTTTTGTCCATTAGGAAAAAAAAATGGCGGGTTTTAAACAAAAAAAAACAGGAAAAATCGATGACACTTTTTTTCAAACATTTTTTTCACCTCGAAGCCGTTGAAAAGTCCGGTTTTTTTTTCAACCATGGGTGCATAGAATAGTGACGATTGAACAATCAATTTTTTTATTTCGTCGTTGTCAACATTTTCACCCCCAAAATGGCGCTTTTCACCCCCTGAGTGACACGAAAAATTTCACGCTCGGTGTCCTAAATGAAAAGTAGTTGGATTTGGACGAAAATTGGTACTCGGAGGTTTTTGAGGTCGCTGATTACGATTCTGTTCTCAAAATTCCGAAATTCGAAATAGCCGATCCAATATGGCGGACACAAATGCAAAAGTTCGTTTGAATTGGATAAAACGTGGCACTCGGGGGTTTTCGAGGTCGCTGATTATGATTCTGCTCTCAAAATTCCGAAATTAAAAATGGCGGATCCAATATGGCGGACACAAATGCAAAAGTTCATTTGAATTGGATAAAACATGGTACCCAGGGGTTTTCGAGGTCGCTGATTATGATTCTGCTCTCAAAATTCCGAAATAATAAATGGCGGATCCAATGTGGCGGACACAAATGCAAAAGTTCATTTGAATTGGATAAAACGTGGCACGCGGGGGTTTTCGAGGTCGCTGATTATGATTCTGCTCTCAAAATTTCGAAATTCAAAATGGAGGATGCAATATGACGGACACAAATGCAAAAGTTCATTTGAATTGGATAAAACGTGGCACTCGGGGATTTTCGAAGTCGTTGATTATGATTCTGCTCTCAAAATTCCGAAATTCAAAATGGCGGATCCAATGTGGCGGACAAAAATGCAAAAGTTCATTTGTATTGGATGGAATGTGGCACTCGGGGATTTACGAGGTCGCTGATTATGATTCTGCTCTCAAAATTCCGAAATTAAAAATGGCGGATCCAATATGGCGGACACAAATGCGAAAGTTCATTTGAATTGGATAAAACGTGGCACTCGGGCGTTTTCCAGGTTGCTGATTATGATTCTGCTCTCAAAATTTGAAAGCCTTTGGGTATTCAAATACCTGAAAATACCAGGTATTTAAATACCCAAAGGCTTTCGAATTTTGAGAGCATAAATATAATAAGCGATCTAGAAAACCCTCGAGTGCCATGTTTTATCCAATTCAAATGAACTTCTGCATTTGTGTCCGCCATATTGGATCCGCCATTTTTAATTTCGGAATTTTGAGAGCAGAATCATAATGAGCGACCTCGAAAACCCCCGAGTGCCACGTTTTATCCAATTCAAATGAACTTTTGCATTTGTGTCCGCCATATTGGATCCGACATTTTTAATTTCGGAATTTTGAGAGCAGAATCATAATCAGCGACCTCGAAAATCCCCGAGTGCCACGTTTTATTCAATTCAAATGAACTTTTGCATTTGTGTCCGCCATATTGGATCCGCCATTTTGAATTTCGGAATTTTGAGAGCAGAATCATAATCAGCAACTTCGCAAATCCCCGAGTGCCACATTCCATCCAATACAAATGAACTTTTGCATTTTTGTCCGCCATATTGGATCCGCCATTTTTAATTTCGGAATTTTGAGAGCAGAATCATAATCAGCGACCTCGAAAACCCCCGAGTGCCACGTTTTATCCTATTCAAATGAACTTTTGCATTTGTGTCCGCCATATTGGATCCGCCATTTTTTATTTCGGAATTTTGAGAGCAGAATCATAATCAGCGACCTCGAAAACTCGCGAGTGCCATGTTTTATCCAATCCAAATGAACTTTTGCATTTGTGTCCGCCGTATTGGATCCGCCATTTTTAATTTCGGAATTTTGAGAACAGAATCATAATCAGCGACCTCGAAAACCCCCGAGTGCCACGTTTTATCCAATTCAAATGAACTTTTGCATGTGTGTCCGCCATATTGGATCCGCCATTTTGAATTTCGGAATTTTGAGAACAGAATCGTAATCAGCGACCTCAAGAACCTCTGAGTACCAACTTTCGTCCAAATCCAACTACTTTTCATTTGAGACACCGAGCGTAAAATTTTTCATGTCACTTAGGGGGTGAAAAGAGCCATTTTGGGGGTGAAAATGTTGACAACGACGAATTATAAAAATTGATTGTTCAATCGTCACTATTCTATGCACCCACGGTTGAAAAAAAACCGGGCTTTTCAACGGCTTCCAGGTGAAAAAAAATTTTGAAAAATAAGTGTCATCGATTTTTCCTGTTTTTTTTTGTTTAAAAGCCGCCATATTTTTTTTCCTAATGGACAAAACCCGATTTTGACCCCAGATTCTGAAAGAGCACCCTCCAAAATACTAGGGAACGTATCTCTTCATTTTTTATGATTTTTTTTTATATAATAAAAATCTGGCTTGAAAATGAAGGAAAAAATCACGATTCTTGGGCGTTAAGTTTTAAAATGAAAAGCAAAAATGAAAATCAAAAACCATTCCAAAGAAACTTAAAACAAAAATGTAACTGTTGCAAAAAACCAGGGCACATAATTTCAGAATGTAGAAAAAACAATTCAATAATCAAAATCGACAATCTTACAAACGGGATTTTCGCAATGCCCCTCAACCCATAAAGGATCCACCTCAAAATGAAAACAATCATATCGAAGAAATTTCAGAAGAATCTATAGCATCAGGAACATCAGAGACGAGGAATGTAAACTCGCTCACATTTTTCTGAAATTTGAAAATACAAAACAAGGAATTTTTCTAATTGATCCACGTTCACCCCTATCCCTAATCAAAGAAAATCTCATCGATAATCCAAAATCAATTCTTCCAAAAAATAAGAAAATTAATACCATCGCAAGCGATATTTTAAGTACAAAAGGAACTCTCGAAACCAAACTCATCTCCCAACCAGTCACACTCCATGTAATTCCATCTAATTTGCCAATGAGAGAAGATGGCTTAATTGGACTTGATATGTTGCAGCAATTTAAAAGTAAATGGGTCAAGGAAAAACATATTCTAAAATTTGGACCAAAAACTTATTGAAAAATCCCCCGAAACGAGAAACAAATATGCCTGCTATTACAGATTGCTTAAGAACATTTGACATAGAAGGAATCCAAAGTGGACAAGTCAAAATTTCACTGAAAGATTATGATGTATTAGTTATTGTTGAAAATGGACAAGCAACATTTCCGATTCCAAATCGGACAAATCAAGATGATTGCATTAGAACCTTGAAAGCTGAACCAATAAATCATCTTGATCTCAAAGAAATAAAAATGCCAGAATTAACGAACAAAAGAGAAAATTTACTTGCTCAAAACACTAAGGAAAAGATGAAATTTGGAAAACTATCAAAATATATCATGACATTTTCGTTCTACCCGGAGATCCTCTACCAATTACACAATATCGATATCCTCCAATCCATCAAGAAGAAATTAAGAAACAAATTAAAGAAATGCTCGAGAAAGGAATTATTAGAGAAAGTGAATCTCCATTCAACTCACCATTATGGATAGTTCCGAAAAAGTCCGATGCATCCCAAAAAAAAGGCGCATTGTAATTGATTATCGGAAACTCAATGATAAAAGAAAGCAAGATGCCTATCCTCTTCCAAACATTGATGAAATTTTAGATAATCTCGGAAACTCAAAATATTTTTCCGCTTCTGACCTTGCTTCAGGATTTCATCAAATTGCAATGAAGGAAAAAGATAAATTCAAAACAGCATTTTCCACAAAAGATGGACACTTTGAATATAACAGAATGCCATTTGGATTAAAGAACACTCCCCCAACTTTTCAAATAATGATGAACAAAGGACTTCAAGGACTAAATGGCAACAACTGTTTCGTTTATATGGATGATAACATTGTTTATGGAAAAACTCTTAAAGAACCCAATCAAAATCTCGAAACACTATTCCAAAGACTGCGTGAAGTTGAACTTAACTACAACCTAACAAATGAATGTGAATATTTAAAACCTTTTTAAAATCCTAAAACCGTTTAAATATTTAAAAATATTTAAAACAGTGAATATTTAAAACCAGAGTTAGCCTATCTTAAACACATAATATCGGATAAAGGAATCAAACCAAATCCCGATCGAATTGAAAAAATCGTCAATTATCCAAAACCGAAAAATCAAAAAGAAATCAAACAATTTTTAGGACTTGTCGGATATTACAGACAATTCATTAAAGATTATTCAAAAAACGCTCTACCACTGACTAACTTATTAAAAGAAAAGATACAATGGCAATGGACATCAGATGAAGAAAATTCATTTACAACATTAAGAAACGCATTATGCAGTGAACCCGTTCTTGCATATCCAGATTGGAGTAAGCAATTCATTTTATCAACAGACGCTAGTAGTAAATCGATAGGAGCCATTCTTTCACAAGGTGAACTTGGAAAAGACAAACCTATTTCATATGCCTCAAGAACTTTGAATCCCGCTGAACAAAATTACTCAACAACAGAAAAAGAACTACTTGCAATTTTCTGGGCTGTAAAATATTATCGACATTTTCTTTATGGAAGAAATTTCAAAATCATAACTCATCACAAACCATTAACCCGACTAATGAATCTTAAAGATCCATCATCTCGACTCATGCGATGGAAATGGAAATTAAATGAATATGACTTTGAAATCATCCACCGAAAAGGAAAATCTCATAATAACGCAGATGCTTTATCTCGAATAAACGCACTTGACGATGAAGCTTTAGAAGAATTGTTGAACGAAACATTCCCAAGTTACGATGATTATCAAAATGAAAAGAACTCGTACGAAAAATCCGAAAATATTTTTGTTAAAGAAGGTCGTGCAAATGAAAAAGGTCTTATCATAACAGATGATGAAAAAGGAAAAGGAATCATAATCAATTCGACAGATGATGAAATAATTTGTTGAAGTTTGTTGTTGAAGTTTGATTTGTGAAGAATTTGATGAAGATGAAAAAGAATTAGTAATATTTATAACTCAAGTAAAGGATCCTGTTGAACAAAAAGAAAGAGACAGAATAATGAAAAAAACTCCATGAATCGACTATTGGTGGACATTATGGACCGCAAAAGACTATCGAAAAACTGAGGCAAAAATACAACTGGCCTGGTATAACTAAAGATGTCGAAAACATTATAAAAAAATGTCAAGTTTGTCAAAAAGAAAGAATAACGTCACAAACAACAAGCCCTCCACCAGGAAATCCGGATATTCCAATAAATCCAAACGACAAAATTTCATTAGATGTCATGGGATCATTACCTCCTAGTCGAAATCATAAATATATCCTCGTTATTCAAGATTACTTAACGCGATACCTAGTACTTGCTCCACTTAAAACAAAGAATTCACAAGAAATTTTAGAAAAATATTGGGAAAATCATTGCAAAATCTTCGGAATGCCTAAAGAAATCCTAACAGATAACGGAATTGAGTTTAAAGGCAAATTCTCTGAAATCATGAAAGAAAAATTGAAGGTCAAATGGACAACCACGTCCATCTATCATCCTCAATCAAATGGTAAAAATGAACGCGCACATCAGGAAATCCTCAATTACGTACGTATTTTCATGATGGAAAGTACCGAATGGATTGACCAATTATCAGGAGCAATGATATCCAACAAATCAACAAATAATGAAAAAATCGGAGTATCGCCATTTGAGTTCCTTTTCGGATATCCTTCCAACGTTCCCCTCAACGCAGAAGAACTCGAAATGAGTATAAAAGAAAAATATGATTCACTTAAGCGATATCGTGAAAAAATAAGGAAAAAAGCGAAGGACAAAATCCAACAATCTCAAGAAAGAACTTATGAACGATTATCTATCTCCAAGATTCCCAGACGATTAATTATAGGACAAAAAGTATTAGTGAAATGGAAACAACCAGGTTCATCAAAATTACGAATTCCTTGGGATGGACCATATGTCATAGAAAATATTCCTAATGAACAAAGTGTAGTTATAAGGAGAGGCAAGGACCTCGTTACCTATAATAAAGTAGATATAAAACCATATTTTTCAGAGAATGAAGACAACGACGATACTATTAACGACACTTCTGTTCCCGATGATCCAGGGCCAAGTACAAGTTACTAAAATCGAGAATGGAAAATCAGTATACCTAGAAAATACTGGAAAAGCGCACGTATATCATAAATCATGGAAAATCGTCGTTGGAATCGAATTTACACATTTACTAATAGAAGTGCAAATGATAAGTAACAAGACACGAGAACTATATAATATTTGTTTACAATTTCAACCAGGATTTATATGTCATAATAAGAAGCAAATCGAAATGCAAATCAAGAGAAACGAATTATTAGAGAATCAACTTCGAAGTCTTTATTATCTTTTTGGACAACGAGTGAGACGAAGGTTATTTAATATTATTGGAGAAGGAATTAAGATCTTATTTGGAACACTATCAGCCTCGGATGCTACTTATTTTAACAACGAAATCGATAAATTAAGAAATGATAATTTACTAATTGCGCATCTCGTTTAAAATCAAACAACAATATTGTTGAATCAATCAAAAGATAATCAAAAAGCATTTTTCGAAGTAGGCATGCAATTTAAAATACTGAGTGCAAATTTCAAAAATTTATCCTCAAACTTTACCTCCTTCATTAATTTTTCGAAGTCTACGAAATCATACACACGCACATTATCACTCCTACTTCCCTGTTCCCTTAAAGAAAGAATATTTCTCAACATTAATTGACATAAGTCATCTAACAGTAGCAGTTATTACAGAAAAACTAATCTATATTCTGGAAATGCCTATTCTAGAATAAGAAATATACGAAATATTGCACCCAATACCAATTCCGAATTATTCAATAATCAAAGGTTATATTCTATATCATATAGATACAGACTATATAGTCGTCAATGAAAATCGAACAAAATTCTTTCCATTACAAGCAATCGAATTTCAAAAATTAAAAGAGGTAGAAAATACATATTTAATCCAAAGAAAATACTCCGATAATTCAACACAGTCAACAACGTCATGCGTAATAACAATGATTCTTGCAAAAAGAGAAATTCAGTGTACACCAAAATACATTCAATTACAAACATCTCTTTACATTCAACTGAGTAGCGCGCAAGACTGGATAATAATCCCCGTAAACACCGAGATACTTAACATTCTATGTCCTGACAATATTCCGCGAACTATAAAAATTGAAACAATTGCTCAAATCCATCTCGAATCAGGATGCATAGCAATGGCTACACATGCTATATTAAAAGCATCAAATATAGCTGAGACAATCAAACATGATATAATACTTTCTAATATATTTGATGAAACAAAAATCAAAAATTCGCTAGATAACAGTGAAATGGAACGACGAGAATTGAATATAAGCATGATTTACTAAAATCACATGAATCCTGAACGTCTACAAGAACTAGGAACTAATCTAGAAGAAATAAATCAACAAATCAATGAATTAGCTTTGCGAAAAAGAACAAAGACATTCACAGAACATCTTCAAGATGGACTTCGATATTTAGGATACATAACAATAATTATAATCACTATCTATACCGCTTATAGATCATTGTAACTTCGGAAAACATTCACAAACAATAGACAGACCTTAAATAATACATCTGAGAGAAAGACCAAGGAACAATCCAAGTATTTCAGAAATCGAAATAACAGAAGAATCGCCAAAAATTATTAAAAAATTCTTCCAACCGAAACAATCCGCAAGTCAAATTTAATTTATGGGGACCAAAATCTTTTAAGAGGGGAGGAGTGTAACGGGGACATTTGACACTTCTAGCCTTGAGATAAGAAACTCCTCACAAACAACTTGCTCTTTCTCGAACGCCAAGCGAAGTGACCAAGTATTTGAATATGCGAAATCGAGATTTTGAACGTTCTTAAAGACACAATCACAATAGTATAAAAAAGCCACGCTTGGTCAGACACAGTCAGTCACTCATCAGCAATCAACCAGACGCCGTCACTCTATTGCTCGATATTCCATTTTTCTAACGACCGACGTTTCTCGAGACGGTCAACAAAGTCTTCGGTCTATCGAACATTCGACAACATTCTAAGAGGATCTCAAGATTGTAATTAATCATTAAATAAATAAATAATCTGCACAATTAGTGTCGTCGGAGTTTTTAAAAATATAGTGTTCGCCGCGAGCGGTGTAACAATATATATATTGTAACGGGTCGGAATTCGTCACAATTAATTTTATTTGTTCGGGACTCGATCAGGGAAGAAATTAGTTGAAACTCTTTGTTTTGGAGGTATTTGGTAATAAAATGACCTTTATTCAGTATTTTGACTCAACATAATAAAAAAATTCCGGTGTACAAATGTGGTGTGTTGCTTGTGTCGCTATAGCGTATTTTGTGTGTTTCAATGTATCGCTCGCGTATGTTTTGTGTGTTTTAATGTGTCGCTGGAGTGTGTTTTGTGTTGCTGGAGTATATTTTGTGTGTTTTGATGTGTCGCCGGAGTGTGTTTCGTGTGTTTTAATGTGTTGCTGGAGTGAGTTTTGTGTGTTTTAATGTGTCGCGTCTCGGTCGGTATAATACTCGAATAGCGGACTCGCTCGGATGGTAAGTGTGTTGGAACGCGATTGCTTTACCGTGAGTCGATAATTTTTTCCCCCTTCTCCTACATGTTTTGGCGCTCGCGGCGTGCGTGAGTTACGACGCGCTCTCGCCTACGGCGCACGGAGTCTGCTGAGCGCCTTTCCCTAGGTTGCGTGTGGCGCTGTCTATCGTGGCCCACTTTCCCTAGCGGTATCGATCGTAGCGCGCTCGCTCGATCTCAATTCGGCGCGTTTCCCCCTCTCTTCCTACTGTCGCTCGTTACGCGCGGTGCCGAGCGCGCTCTCGTGCTAACCGCCCTCCCTGAGTCCCCCCACTCAATTGAGTCACGACGCGGTGGATCGCGGCGCGCTTTCGACTGACGCGCTACGGCGCGCTCTCTTGTAATTACTCCCCGTGAGCGTAATCGCTTACCGCGCGTCGGATGGCGATCGATTACTCTGACCGTGGCTGACGCCGTCGGATGGCGCCACGTGCCCGCTTATAATGATATTACCGCTTGTTACGTGTATTATGTCGGTGTGGTGTTTGAATTTCGTGATGCCTCCTTGACCTTCAGGTTCTCCTGCTATTTTCGGGAGCCCTTGCAGATATTTCGCGGTTTACAGTTGTATGTGTGTATGTGTGTATTGCCGCCTGGTATTTCTGATACCTCCTCGCAATTTATATTCGCCTGATCCTAATTTTCTATCTCTCCTTTTGTAATTTATTCCTCCTTCGATTAATCTTAATGTTTTTTAGTACCCTTTTTTCTTATTCTTCTCCCGGATCTTATTTCCGTCTTGATTGATTAAAAAAAATGTATGTTATAACTTCTCCTTTTTAAGTTTCTCAAGGTTCCCTTTCTCAGCTTTCCGCCCTGAAAAGCGGTACTTTGCTGAGCGGTACTTTTTTATCCACTTAAAAAGTCCGACTTTCTTAAGACGACTTCTTCCCGATTTCGTTTTTTCAATGTTTTCCCCCTCTCAGCTTTCCACCCTAAAAAGAGGTACTTTGCTAAGCGGTACTTATCGATCCACGAAAGGGAAAGAAGAAGTAGAAGAAGTGCCGTTCCTCCAACTTTCTTCCTCTTTTATACCCACATTTTATTGTTTATTTTTCCCCTTCCCTTACCAATTACCCACCGTTCCCTTTATTGTTAACTTTGTTTATGTTTTAAATAAATTTATGCTTCCTTTGTTTTTTGTTACTTTCTCTGTTTCCTTTCCAACGACTTTTTCCCCTTCCCTTACTTTTTAACCGTCGTTAACTTTTTCTACTGTTTTTGTTCTTTTCTGTTTTTTCTTCTCTCACTCGTCTTACCGTCCGCTTATTGTTTTGTGACCTTGAAGGTCGTAACTACCCACTTGACTTTTATTATTTATTATTCCCCCTCCCCGACTCGCCTACTGGGTCGGTTTGTTTGAATTTGTGGTGGGGGGTATCACCATGAGACGGACCTATACGTCTCATTGTCCCCCTTTTTATTCTTTTCCGATTTGAATTGCCCTTGTGGCATTCAAATCTTGGAAGAATCAAAAACATGACAGCAAAAAAAAACCAAATCTTTCCTACCTTACTATCGTCCCTACGGCTTCTTCTTCCTTTCTGCTATCGTGCTTATTTTTCTTATTACCCCCTTCCTTATTTTATGTTTCGCTCGCATTTTTCGGTGGACCGCTGTCCTTCAGGGTTCGCTCGCAAAATAATTTCAGAACATAATTTGGGTGTGTTTTTGTGACTTTATTATGTTACAGCGAGGCCAAGCTGTTGCCGTCGCTGTCTATTTGTTCGTCCCGGTTATCGTATAAGTCCATGTCCTTCCAAAATTGTTCCTCCTCGCTGTCGTACTCGTCGTTGATTATTGTTGCGGCGTCTTCGTCTCCGTCGTCATCGTCGTCGTTGTCGTCCTCCCCACTTTCAGTGTCGCTGTTGTTGTTTTCGTTGCTGTTTGTGGTGGCGGCATAGGTAAAGGCGTTGGACTCGGTGTTATTATTCTCGTCCGACACCCATCTACGTACTGCCCCCTGGTGATAAACAATATCCCCGTGTCGACACCCGTTGCTCTCGATGGTCGGCGGATTTGCCTTTTCCGTCCTCCGGGCTAGTCTTGATTCGACTAGGAGGTCCGCCAGGCAGCGACCTTGGTTTGGGCCCTCGTCCTCAAGATATAAATCGACGAAGACGAGGCCAATGGCTGCTGGCTTCCCCCATACTTGAGCTGTCCACGTAGTTTCCCGGACTATTTCCCGCGAATAGAAAATGTCTTCCTCGGTCCAGGTATCCTTCGTCGGCGCTAGGTCCCCGTGAGTTGCCGGGATGGCCTGGTAGGGGTGAATATAAGCCATTTCCGGGGCGGTGTAGCACTCATCTTGGTGTGCCATCACCGTCACCCCCCAATCCCCTAGCCAGGCTACCAACTCGCCTTCTTCCGTCCGTCTGACCACCGATGCTCGGAAAAACTCCCCATTGTGGCGGTAGAGGATGGCCGCTCCCGGGAATGTTTCTTCCTCTAATAGGCAGTGAATTCCAGGTTCGCCAGGACTCATCCTCTGCCACGTCCGGATGATTGCTGCTTCTCGCCCCGATCGTTCATTTAAATGCAGGAATATTTCGTTGAGGTTTGTTATTCCCGAGACTGTGACACCTTTATCCGTTCCTCGTAAATTTTCTACCTCGCGATTTTTGTACATGGTTTGTCTGTGATATTTGACTGTTGACTGACGAGTTCTCTTAATTCTCCGAAGTCCTTTATCCCCTCCTTCTAATTTTCGAGCGATATTCCGGGGTGCCATCCTTTAATGTTTTCGTCCGTCACCTTGAAGAGTTCGAATTCGCTGAGTTTGTTTGTCCCGCTCACGCCGTCTTGTTGTGCCTCGTTCTTGTTATGTATTATTTCCTTGGTGATTTTATTCCTTTTATCCTCGTCCAGTGATTGGCTCATTCCGTTTCCTTTTTGAACTTCTGTTCGGCTCTGCCTTTGTCTTCTCCTTCTCGCCCATCGCCGCCATCCATCCCTTGGTAGGTTTTTACTGTTTTCTTTCATGCTGCTTTCGAATTTGTAGTTTTTCTGGTTCACGGGCTTCCTTATATACCCCTTCCAGACTTTCGGCATTGATTGTTCGATTCTCGAGATGGTCGTGTGTATCGCCTTTTTCTTCTCTGTCTTTTTCCCGAGTTGCCGCCAGATAGCGTTTTAACATGCTCGAGTGGAACTTCCCTCGTTCCCTTTTCGTTTTTGGGTCTTCCAATAGAAAAGTGGCTTGTCCAACACATTTTTTTATTTTATACGGTCCCTCATAGAGGGGCATGAATTTTGGAGTTTTTTGTTTTCCTGGATCCGACACATTTAATCCGCGTACTAGTACCAGCTCACCGTTTTCAAAGATTGTGGTTGTATGTGTGGCATTGAATTTTTCCGCCCTTTTTTGTCCTTTTATCCGGATTCTTTCTCGAACGAATTCGATCTTTTCCTCATAGGTTAATACCTCTATTTGGTCCTGTTTTAGGGCGTGGACCCATTCTCGCCATGGCCGGCGTGGTTTCTTCCTCGTTTGCAGTTCCGTTGGTGTAAATTCTGTAGTTTCGTGTTGTGTTTCATTGATGCAGTCCTGTATTACTGGTATCCGCCGATACCATCCGGAGTGTTTATCATCCAGGAATGTCCTGAAGAACCGACTTAATTCTCGATTGACTCGTTCCACGATGTTTCCTTGTGGGTGTCGAATGGAAGAAAATACTGCTTCTATGTCTTCTCCTTTCAGGCGTTCCAACCATACTTTAGATGTGAATTGAGTTCCGTGATCAAATTGGATTCGTTCCGGCTTTCCGTACTTCGGGATGTAGTCCGTGAAGATTCGGTTGATGGTTGCCGCCGTGTTCGCTTTCTTCAATGGGTACAGTTTTACGAACTTGGTGAAAGCGTCAATTGTCACCAGGATGTGTTGGACCCCCCCCCCCCCCCCCCGACTGATTTTGGCGGTGGTCCAAAAAAATCTATCGAGATCAAGTCGTTCGGGCCGTCCGGTACAATCGTCTGCATTTTCGCGTAGTTTGTTTGTACGGCCACTTTTACTCTCTGACACCTATCACACGTTGCTATAATCTGACGTACCCTTTCTGCTAACCGTGGGCACGTGAAGTCTTCGGTAATCATGTGAAAAATCTTTCGGGCTCCTTGGTGACCATATATTTCATGACATTCCTTAATGAAAGTATTGATTAGTATTTCCGGTAATATGATTTTCCACCGGCCTGTCCTATCATATTTCTGGAGACATTCCTCATAGATTCTGTATTTTTTTGTTCTTCTTGCATATCGTCTTTCTTGCAATTTTCCCTAATCACCTGTAGATTTTCCTGTTTTTCCTGAATTTGTCCAATTTTCTTGAATTGTTGTTTTATTTCTTCGGCTGGTTTTCGTGCGAGGATAGCCATGAGAACGACTCTCCCGGGCTTGTGATGGTCTTCATTGTCCGGGCCCATGTCTGGTCTGCTCAGTGCGTCGGCTACCTCATTTCTTTTTCCAGGACAATGTTCTACTTCGATATCGTAGTCCTGGATTAATAGTGCCCACCTCAGCATTCGGTCCCCCACAAAGCGACATGTTTTCATGAAAGTCAGTGCTTTATGGTCCGTGACAATTTTCACTTTGGCACCTAATAAGTATGTCCTGAATTTGTGCAGCGCCCATACTATTGCGAGCATTTCCTTTTCTGTGGTCGTATATCCAATTTCTGCTCCCTTAAGTGTCCGACTTGCAAACAAAATAACCCCTACTTCGTCCTTGCTGTTTGTCTGGCTCAGGATGGCTCCGATCGCGTAATCGCTTGCGTCGGTGGTGAATGTGTACCCTCGGATTGCGTCTGCATGTTTCAGCATTACCGTCTCGATAAAGAGTTGCTTGATTTTTATGAAGGTTGTTTCCTCTTCTTCGCCCCACTTCCACTCTCGTCCTTTTTTCAGCAGGCCCAGAAGCGGTACGGTTTCCTTTGCGTGTCTTTCGTTGAATTTGCTGTAGAAATTAATCAATCCCAGGAATCCTCGCAACTGTTTTATATTCCTTGGCCGTGGGTATTCCTGAATTGTCTTAATTTTCTCAGGCTGTGGTTTTATTCCGGACGTTGTCAACACGTGTCCCAAGAAGGCGACTTCTTGCCGGAAGAATCGGGATTTTTGGAGGTTCAATGTCATGTTGTTTATACTGATTCTCTCGAACAATTGTTGCAAGTGTGCCACATGTTGCTCCTCATCTTTCGACAAGCACAGCAGGTCGTCGACGAAATTGACGACTGAGATTCCCAGATCTTGTAAGACGACGTCTAGTCCTCTGATTAAGCTCGCCGTGCTTTTCTTAAGTCCGAAGGTTGTTACCGTAAATTGGTAGCATTTCCCCTCGTGCTGGAATGCCGTGTACTGTCGTGATTCGACTGCTAATGGGATCTGCCAAAAACTGCTAGTTAGGTCTAGGCTAGACATGATCTGGGCTCCTCCGCATCGTTAAAAAATCTCCTCGGTTGGTGGTGCCGTATCATGATCTTCAATAAGGTAGGCATTCAGTTGCCGAGCATCTAAACAGAGTCGAATTGATCCATCCTTCTTTACTACGGTAACCAGTGGGTTGATAAAGCGACTTTTTGCTCGTTCTATGACGCCATGTTCCATCATCCTTTGGATCTCCTTTTGCACCTTTTCCCGGTATTGAATTGGCACGGGATATGAGCGATGCATATATGGCTCCGGATCCTTGAGCAATAGACGATGAGTGTAGGCATGCATCCTGCCCGGTCTTCGACTGAAGATGTGTCGGTTTTTTCGGATAAGGGCTTCAAATGCCTCCCTGACATTTTCTTTCAGATTTGTGCATTCCTGCAACTTCTGTCCTATTTCTTGTTCCGTTATTTCGTCAGATGTTCCTTCCTCGATTGCGGCAAAATGGGTCGGTGATTCTTTGGTTGTTTGTTTGCGTCACCAGATCCACCTCCCCTCTTCGAGTTCCGCCACTATTTCATCCCTGATTCTGATCACACCTTGACTCGCGTCTACCTCTGCTTGTAGTTCGAATAGTCCATCGATACCCAGAATAGCGTTCCGGCCCATTTTCGGTATGATTAGCATTTGGAGACTTCCTCGCGATTGGTAAAGCTCGGCCTCTACCATCATTTGCTGCTTAATTCTTCCTGATTTGCCTCCAAATGCCCCAATAGCTTCTGTGCTCGTTACGGGTATTATAGGACTTTTTTGAAACTTCCTTGCTGGTGTAAGAAGAAGTCCTCCGATAAGCATGACACTTCACTCCCGCTATCGATCAGGATTTCGACACTGATTCCCTCTATTTTGATGGACAGCGTCGGACATCGTGGGTGTATTTTTTTACGACGCTCCTCTTTCCTGTGTCGTCCATCAGGAAGTCCCTTGGATGCTCGTACACGTTCGTTTCGAATCCTATGGGCTTCTTCTCCTTATTTCTTGATTTCTTCCTGGTGCTGCCGCCAATGATCACTTCTTCAAGTAGGAACGTTTGCTCGTCCATTCCTGTACTTCTGCTGCTTTCTCCCCATTTTCTCTCCCCTCGCTTTTCTTTCTAGGGACCGTCAACATCCCCATTTGAATCGTTTGCTGATTTATTTGCTCTTCCGTCTCGTTTGGACTGCGTCGCTTCTTTCTTGACCTTTCCTTCTTCTTCAGGTTTCTTTTCATCCGTTGACGTGCTTCTTGGGCTGCCCAATTGGTGTTGGCGGCGCTTGTGTCTCCACTTGACCTCTGATCGGTATGTTCATGGTCGCCGGTCCCCCGGACTGAGTCGGATTCCATGGTGCTGCTGCTGGGTTCAGAGGGGGTCTCGTAGTCCCGTATCCGCACTGCATCCACGGCCCTCGCGTCGCGTTAGCTGACCCGTATTCTCCACCCCTTGACTGTTGACCTTGGAATGGTGGTGGTGGCCCCGAATATCTGTGATATTCCGGTCTCCATTGTTGGTTCGTCCCCGTGGAAGAGATTGTTAATAGTTTTCCCTGGAATTTGGGTAGAGTAAGGGTAAAGGCCGACACATTTATTTTAAGAAAACAATTCCCTCGTGGCCAGCACGAGTGGAAATATGGCTATTTATTTAGGAACACGCGGTATAGCCTAACATTTTATAGATACTATGGACGTTGATAATTTGGATAATAAACACTAAATATTAGTGACTCGCGTTAGCCTAAAGTTCTCTCTCTGTCGATGCTTTTGTCGCGACGCGACGGTGCTTAGTCTTGCACCCGATTATACACGATTTATTCCCCTTGGATTTCGGAGTCCCGACCGACCGCGTGGCGGGCGTCTTCTTTCTCACTCTCTCTCTCTACGAGACGAACGTCTTTCCTCGCTTGCGTCTCGCAACCGACTCCCCGGCTACGCGCCTTCATTGCGCTCCCTCGCTCGCTGGGCGGATGCGCCGCCAGTGCCTCTAGCCACTCGCCACGTTTTCGCGGCAAATTTAAATTAATAATAGCTTAGTCGCTAACACCCGTCCATCCTGACCAGCGCTCGTCCTCGAGCGATCACAAGTAGTATAGCTGTGACAGTTCTAACGCAGGTCCTCTGAGGGGGGTGCGGGGCGGGGGGTTCACGCGGGGAGGGGTATGACGTCACGCGGGGAGGGGTATGACGTCACGCGGGGAGGGGTATGACGTCACGCGGGTAGAGGTATGACGTCACGCGGGGAGGGGGACTCGGCGGAGTGGCTGACCTCTCTCTCTCTCTCTCTCTCTCTCTCTCTCTCTCTCTGTCTCTCTCTCTCTCTGTCTCTCTCTCTCTCTGTCTCTCTCTCTCTCTGTC
>OZ023323.1:1361975-1539375 GCA_964007375.1 Ophion obscuratus | reverse complement strand
CAGCAAAATCGTGAAGTCTGCAGAAAAATATATAGCGAAAAAATGCGCACGGCACCAAGGATGCAGTTTTTATAGAATATAAATCGTGATTGAGAGGTACACACTTTCAGTCAATGTTTGAATTGATCGCGGAGTGCCTCGCGCAGAGACATGACGGATAATATTGAAAAAAATCTTTGCGAGCAAGGGGCTCAAATTAGTTCGGTCGAAGAGTACATTGTGTGGGAACAACGATGTGACGAGTATATCGAGTCGTTAGAAGAACAAAGTCGAATTAAACGACCGCGATTATCGATTGGAAATCGTCAATCGTTGGTAGCCCAAATTGCGCGACTTGAAGGCTTCAAGAATTCGGTGCGTCAGCGTTTCATACACACGGGTGCTGGACATGACAATCATGGATTCATATGGCGAGAAATTGATACGGCATTCGAGGGTCGTATCTTGACTGGTGTAGTCATAAATCACAACCACATCGAACCTCAACAATTTCTCAAAGACGCTGGTGATGTCGTGCTTTCACGCGTTCAAACCATTATCAACAATCATGGTAGTGTGAAAATTAATACCGTTTTTAACGGCGAATTTGTGGCGGGTGACAAGCGTGAAAATAAAAGCATTAATACTAAAAACTATGAACTTTTCAATACGTCTGATTTACGCGAGTGGTACGATCAAAGAGTTATTGAGCCCATTTCGACATCACTCGAAGAGTTTCAGGAACGCGACAGCGGGTGGGCATTGTCACGAATATATAACTTGACTATGAATATAAATAAATATAATCCAATGCGTGCGGGATGCCACATAATGTTATCGCGGTCGATAATGCTGAAAAGAGCAGTTGTTAATGTGAAATCGAGTGATCAAGCATGTTTCGCATGGTCCGTAGTTGCGGCTCTTCATCCAGCCCAACGTGACAGTGCGCGTGAATCTTCATACCCGCACTACTCGACAGTGATAAATGTTCAAGACATTGAGTTTCCAATGACTCTGAATCAAATTAAAAAATTTGAAATTCGTAATGACATTTCAATCAATGTATACACCATTGAGAACGATAGTACTCTTCCAATTCGCGTGAGTGAGCAAAAGAGAGAAAAGCATGTCAATTTGCTCTACGTGGAAGATCCGCAGCAAAACATCGTTGGACATTTCGCGTGGATCAAGAATTTATCAAGGCTCGTCAGCTCACAGTTGACTAAACACGATGGACAGAAATATATCTGTGATAGGTACGTAGATTTGATATGATTTAATGTATCAAAATAATTAGTTCGGAACTGATTTTTTTTGTTTATTTTCGCAGATGTCTACACTACTTTCATTCGGAGCAAAAATTGCAAGGGCACACTGTGGACTGTGGCCAGATCAACGACTGTGCCGTCCGTCTACCCAACGATGCGAACAAGTGGCTCACTTTTAAAAACTTCAATCATAAGGAGCGACTTCCATTCGTAATATACGCCGATCTTGAGTGCGTTCTTGCGAAAACGAATGAACAAAACATGTACCAACACCACGAGGTTTCTAGTATCGCATACTACGTACATTGTTCATACGATCAATCGTTATGCAGATATGAATCGCACCGTAGTAGCGATTGCATTGCATGGTTCGTCGAAGAACTAAAAAATGCTGCTTTGCATGTAAAAGATATTTTATCTTCAAATATCCCCATGCTACAGTTAACATCCAACGAGGAGCTTGAATTTCGAAGCGCGATTAAGTGTCACATATGTGAAGAAGATTTTGCACAAACCGATACACGAGTTCGCGATCATTGTCATTTAACTGGGCGTTACAGAGGCCCCGCCCATTCGAATTGCAATCTAAATTTCAAACAATCATTTTTCATCCCGGTAGTTTTTCACAATTTGTCTGGCTATGATGCGCATTTTATAATCAAGGAAGTGGCCACCGCGTTCGAAGGGAAAACTTACGTGCTTCCAATAACAAAAGAAAAATATATTTCGTTCACGAAAACTGTTCAAACTACCACCGAAGAAACAAAAAACCAAATTAAATTACGCTTCATCGATTCATATAAATTTCTAACCACAAGTCTTGAGAAATTGGCATCATTTTTAACGACGGACAAACTGAAAATTTTACGCTCACAATTTGGTGGCCTACCGATGGATGATTTTACATTATTAACACGAAAAGGTGTCTTCCCGTACGAATACATTGATCATGTCAGCAGATTGGAAGACACGTGTTTGCCGCCGCGCGACTCATTTTACAGTTCCTTGACCGGGGAAACGATCAGCGCGAGCGAGTACATTCACGCTGAGAATGTCTGGGAGCGGTTTTCCATTCAAACGGTTGGTGAATATAGCGATTTGTATTTGAAAACGGATGTCTTGTTATTAGCAGATATTTTCGAAAATTTCCGTGATACGTGTATTGAAAGTTATGGGCTTGATCCGGCGTATTATTACACCCTTCCGGGATATACTTGGGACGCCATGTTGAAATATACGCATATTACGTTTGAATTATTGACCGATATCGACATGATTTTATTCATCGAGCGAGGTATACGCGGAGGTTTAAGCCAATGTTCAAACAGATATGCACATGCTAATAACAAGTACATGCAATCGTACGATCCGTTGAAATCATCATCATACCTCATGTACTTCGATGTGAACAACTTGTATGGTTGGGCAATGTGTCAACCTTTGCCTTATGCTGATTTTCAATGGATCGACAACACATCGGATTTTGACGTATTATCCATAGCGCTAGATTCGCCTGTAGGCTACGTTCTCGAAGTCGATCTCGAATATCCACAACGTTTGCATGATTCGCACAGTGACCTTCCGTTTTGTCCTACACGCGACAAACCACCTGGCAAGCGCCAGGAGAAATTGCTCGCAACCGTATGTGATAAGAAGCGTTACGTGATACACTATCGTAATTTGCAGCAGTGTATGCATCATGGACTTAAAGTAGCGAAAATACACAGAATTTTGAAATTCACTCAATCCCCCTGGTTGCGTTCATACATCGAATTAAACACACAGTTTCGAACACGTGCTACAAATGATTTCGAGAAAAATTTGTATAAATTAATGAACAATGCAGTATTTGGTAAAACGATGGAAAACGTGCGAAACCGTGTAGACGTGAAACTTGTAACAAAGTGGGAGGGACGGTATGGGGCAGAGGCAATGATCGCTAAACCAAATTTTCACAGTCGAAGTGTCTTTTCGGAAAATCTTATTGCCGTCGAATTGCGAAATCTGGAGGTAAAATTTAACAAGCCGATTTATGTGGGTATGTGTATACTCGACATTTCGAAAACATGTTTATATGAGTTTCACCACGAATTCATGATTCCGCTGTATCAGCAAAACTGTAAGGTCATGTATACCGACACCGATAGTCTCATATACCACATCAAGTCTGACGACGTTTACGACGATATGAAGCGTAACATTGCCAAATTTGATACGAGCGATTACCCGATGGAAAACGTGTACGGTTTACCATTAGTCAACAAGAAAGTGCCCGGTCTCATGAAAGATGAAAATAATGGTATGGTAATGACGGAATTTGTGGGATTGAGAGCAAAAATGTACGCTTTGCGAGTCGATGGTAAAAAAGACACGAAAAAGGTGAAAGGTGTGAAAAGTAATGTCGTCGCGCGAACAATAAATTTCAATGACTACACTCGCTGTTTACGGGAAGAAATTGAGATGACTCGTCAGCAGTCTTGCATAAGATCGAAGCTGCACGAAGTTTACACTATTTCAGAGTCAAAAATTGCTCTAAGTCCACACGATGACAAGCGGTATATCGTGCCGAAAAGTACGGACACTCTACCCTGGGGTCATTATAAAATAGCATTGTAAATGTTAGGCTACATGTATAAATTGTTATAAAATAAAAATGGATAGATATAATGAATGTAGTAATGTAAATTTGATATATATTCGAAAATATGCATGTTATATATAATGCGAGTTTGTTAATGTTTACAGGATATAATAATTTATTTTTATAAGGAATGGTGAATGTATACATAAATAAAATGGTATGCCTATTGTAAATAAACTTTATTGAATTTTTCATATACTTTATAAAAGTTATTACAATATGTTATTTTTGTGTATCCACGAGTTTTGAGATTTATCCATTCCCAACCATTTAACATAAACATCATTGCCCTTTTTGCGTATTATCTTCTCCACGAGATATATGTTCGGATTGGCAACACGTTGCAGTTCGTATTCGTAGAATCCTCCGGCTATTGGATTTCCACTTGAGTCCTCGACTAGGTACGTTACAGGATAAGTTTGCTGCACCTTGACGATTTTAAACACTTCGGTGGTCCAATTTGGTGTGAAACCTTTTTCAAATATTGTCTTGAATTTGCTTACGCGCACAAAATCATTGACTTTGAATCTTGCAGGAGCCGCAATTTTTACATTGCTGTATACGGTGGTTAAGAGTTTCTCCGCGATCGCAGGAGTAACGTCGATGGGCCTCATGCCAATCGTACGATGCTTTCGAGCATTGTACTTCATAACGAGTTGCGGTAACGCATCGATCCACTTGTAATTACCATTGAGTGTAAACATTTTCCACATATTATTTTTGAGAGTGCGATTGAATCGTTCGACGACCGAGGCCTTCATAATAGAGTACGTCGAATAATGATTAATGTTGTATTTCTCCATGAGTCTTTGCACGTTTACATTGTAAAATTCTCTTCCTTTGTCGGTCTGAAGATTTTTCGGATATCTGCCATGATCGTGTATGATTTTCGCGATCGTTGTACCCATTTCGTTGCCAGTTTTACTTTTCAAGGGTACGGCCCATGCATACTGGCTCAACACATCGATGACGGTGAGGATGTAATTGTAGCCTTTGTTGAAACGCGAATACGGCCGCATTTCGACTACGTCAGCCTGCCACAAATCATCATACCCACGTACGATGACACGTCTTCGCAGAAAGTTTTTTCTTGCTGGCGCATGTAATTCCTCCACGAGCTGCTTTTCTTCGGACGTTTTTTCTTCTCCGAGCATATCGTGTGTTTGACCAGACGATTTTTACAAATCTTCCTGCGTTGTGTCAGCTACAGCGTCGGTTACATACTGAATCGTTTTAGACGTATCGTTCATAGTTATTCGAAGCGTATTCTCTAGTGCGATGAATTTCTTCTCAAATTCATCCAGGCGTTCTGTTAGCAGCTTAATTTTCATTTCCACGTAACGTTTATTAGCAGCATCGTAATCCCCTTCAGGTAGGGCTACGCCTCGTATTTTACGTGATCTTGCGTCGAAGCCACTAGAGGTTAGACAGAGAGCATTATCACGTGTATAATTTCTTATTAGCCCAGTCCACTGATAGTATGAATTATCCTGCGCTCCAAGCGATGATCCGAATTTATTGATCGACATCTCGGTATCAATAGCGATGAAGGAATGATCATTATCATCGATGCGGTGGTTAATTTATAATGAGACCCGCTTCGCGAAGTTCCTCAATAATCGACATTATCTCATTGTCGTGAGCGTTGTTACCCGCGTGTCGTGAAGCTTCCAACAAGCGCAAACGATCGACCAACTCATTGGGATCATTCCAATGCACGTAATCGACTTTGTTGTTATTTAACGTCATGGCGAGCGGTATTTCTATACCTCTTCCAGTTTTTCGGTCGAAAGTTAATGGTCCAATTATATATTTATACTTGAAGCCTTTGTTACCCAATACAGGATTGAGTATATTGCTACCACGTCGATGTGCATTTGTTGCCAACAATATACTTTTATATTTGTTTTTGTCTTCCTCGGTGTATATTGCATCGTCGGGAATTCTCTTGAAAATTAACTCATAGAGTCCAGGGGTTCCCAAGTATTTTATGCCATCGATGAATATATTATCATCATTATCCACATCGAAACCCTTATCGCCTAACATCATTCCTTCATTGGTAAATTTGACGCCATACACGTAATCCATGCTGGAATTTTTGTCTTGTGAAAGAATAGATGAAATATATTGTTGACCGAGTGGACCGAAATGTTCGCGCAATGTATTTTGACCTTCAGCCGTTTGTAATTGACGTTGAACTGTAGACACGAATGATTCGGGCGTGGTCTCAAAAACGTCTTCTTCAACAATGGTGGCTGGTTGCAAGGGTACAGCAGCCATCGACGTATCATCCAGAGATTCCTTTCGTCGCTTACGTTTCAACTGATTCGGTGTAGAAGTTACCAGCGAATCTTGAAATAACGAACGTGTGCGCTTTGTTCCTTGTTTCACATCCTTCTCTAGGTCCTTTGCTTCCGACATACTCAACGATTCAATTTCCGGCCCAAGAGATTCAACAGCAGCTGATTGCTCAACAATCTGCTTGAGAGGTTCGGTGATTGGCCTGAAGTGTCTCTCCAATGCAAGATCTTCTTCCATTTTTCCAGTCTTCAAAGCTTGATATTTTTTGCGTATTGAGTCGCTTGTTTTCGCAATTTCCCTGGCAATCTCTTCATCAGTATCAATTGTCGTCATCATGCCCACACGAAATTATTTGTCGGTCGTTGCACAGCTGATGTCTCAATGCCGACTGACTACATTACGGTATTGCAAACTCGTTAAATCCATTTCTATATCGACCACCGGACAATGAGCTATCTTTGTCAATCACCATGAAGCCATATTTGTGTTGCCAACATTTTTGACATAACACCAGAAAATCTTCATATGACATGTCCGTATTTACATGTTCATTGTAAACATGTTTCAAGTTTGTACGATCTTGTTTAAATAAAATAAGCAGATTCACATTGTCGCGTATAAGATGCTTGGGAACCTTGGCATATGTTTGGCAAAGGTAGAAACAATCAACGCTCGAGTGTCTGCCCATCGCAAAGTACTCTCTTACTGTATTTTGCTTGTCACATGCTACGTCATCGAAAATAAAAATGGAGTTCGGAAGCGCTTCGTGCGGTGGGATAACATCACTATTATTTGAGAATTTAAAATAGCCAATTTCGTTAATCGATGTCAGCAGATTTTCCAAATATTTATATTTTGGCTGTTGAAGCGATTTCGAGTATACATATAGGTTTTCAAAACGTACACCATTTGGACTTTCTATTAAACTTAACAAAACATTGGTTTTCCCACAATTTGAAGGACCGTAAATAATGCTGCGTATCGTAAGTGGCAGCATGTCTCCATGCTTGCGTACTTGTTGACCCTCCATTACTCTATCGTCGAAATTGGTCACTTGAATCAACGTCGCTTGTTGCACGAAACGCATGTTTTCTCTCTCGAATCCAAACACACATTCGCCCAAAATGCGTCGTGTGAGGAGTATTTATAGGAGTGCACCGAGCCAAATCCGCTCAGTAGTGAGAATGTTTTTGTACCTATCGGACGACTGCAGTATTCTCCGCTTAACGGCTCATCAATTACAGTTTATTCCAAAAATTGTTTTGTTACAAAATTTTCATCACTTCGTTGACATTTTGTGGGAGAGGCTTCCCGAACACATAAAGGCTGATTCGGAAGTACAGCAATATCGCCGATGCACGCGCCATTGGAATTTACCGGGACAGCTAATACACATTGACGGTCCAGCACCGTTTATAAATAATTGTGCCGAATGTCAAAGAGAAAAGGCAACGGTTTGTTAAATCGAGCAATAAATGCACTTCCGATCGAGTTACATATTCCCGGATACCAATTTTGTGGACCAGGCACTCAGTTAGAGCAGAGATTGACACGGGGTGATCGTGGTATAAATCCATTGGATGCAGCTTGTCGCGACCACGATATAGCCTATTCTCGAAGCAATCATTTAGGCGAAAGACACGTTGCAGATAATATACTTGCAACAACGGCACGAAAACGTATTACTGCGAGAGATTCGACTTTTGGCGAGAAAACAGCAGCGACCGCTGTTTGGGCAGCTATGAAAGCAAAAACGAAATTCGGCATGGGAATGAAGACAAAGAACTCATCGGCAAAGAAGAAAAAACCCGTTAAGAAGAGAATACTGCCGATAGCAAAGCGTGGCGGAATTTTGCCAATGTTACCATTGCTGGGAGTTCTTGGTTCACTGGCTGGTGGGGCAGCTGGGATAGCAAAGGCTGTGAATGATAGTAAAGCGGCGCAACGTCAACTTGAAGAAATACAACGTCATAATCGAGCTATAGAAGGCTATGGGCTCTATCTCGCGCCCTACAAGCGTGGACAAGGATGTTCAACTAAGAAAAAAAAAAACGCCAAAACTCGGTGAAAATGCCCATGGGTGTAACAACTAATGTACAATTGGAATGCTTAGCCAGGCGCATGCGCATACCATTCTTCAGAGGAGTCTTCATGCGCAATAATTTACCAGTTTATGGTGGCGTGCAACTAGATGAGAGCGGTATAGTAAATTTAGATGATGCCGATGGCCCCGGTACGCATTGGGTAGCCTATGCCAAGAGGGGGAGTCATATAATATATTTTGATACTTTTGGAAATCTTCGACCGCCCAAGGAGTTGGTGCGATATCTTGGACCAAATACCACAAAAATACAATACAATCGAACATCGTATCAGAATTATAATCAGAGTATTTGCGGGCAATTGTGCTTGCAATTTCTCCAAAACGTCGATGATCAATATGTATTTAAGCCGTGACAATGTGTCAATCAACTCAGTATTCGAGGGAAACATGTCACTGACGCTTACGTTGACCGGCAAGAGTAGCCTTCTAACCGCAAATTATTTTCCCGCTATAGATTTCAATGATGGTTGTTATGAGCTCGGTTTGACGGATTTCGAAACTTATCACACAATACCAAATGTGAATTCATCAAACAACAAATTTTACTTTGACAATGATGACAAGGAAATTATAATCCCTGAAGGATCGTATGAACTGAGAGCCATAAATGCGTATCTGAATCGTGCAATTTTACTCAAAGGGGTTGATAGCGGTGATGATGCTGAAAATGAAATTGTTCCTCGAAAGGTTGATAACGATGACCTCGATGAAAATGGCGAATACCCAATCGTGCTACGCGCTAATCATAATACACTAAAGAGCGAAATCAAATGTGCGTACAGAATAAATTTCAGTAAACCTGACAACGTAGGATCCCTGTTGGGATTTTCATCAAATCGAATACTGCATCCCTGGAAATGGCAGGAATCTGATGTACCGATCAACATAATGAATGTCAACATTATCCGCATAGAATGTAGTGTCACCACTGGTGCGTACAGCAATGGCGAGCGTGTACACACGATACATGAATTTTCACCGAGCGTACCACCAGGATATAAGATATCGGAAACGCCTGCGCAAATCATTTATCTTCCGATCGTTGTGCGGAGCATTACGGATCTAACGATACGTATCGTGGATCAGAAGGGAAAACTGCTCGATTTTCGAGGAGAAGAAATTACGGTGAGATTGCACATACGAAAGCGACGCTTGTGATGCTCGTTCTGTACGACACGGAATACGCCAGAGACAATATTTCTACGCGAGATAATACGATCCCACACGGTAATACTCTTGCAAGAAGACAAGCGGCATTGAGTGTTAAATTACCCGCAAAGAAGAAACTCAGTGCAGCGAATCGTGAATTTTTAGAATCTCTGGGATTTATTGTACGACATACTTGAGGCAAAAGAATGACTGACGTTTTGAATATCAGTGGGGAGCCAATCTTTGACGATCGTATCATCAAAATTGAGACTCATACGTACAATCCGTATGCCAACTCAACGTTTGGACACAGCGATGAAATACGAATTCCTATACAACACCAAGACTTGTACACCCTACCATCTGAAAGTTTTCTCTACGTTGAGGGAAAGTTCACGGTGCTTAAAAAACCAGATGATCAAGCAATAGTAGTATTGGGAAACAATTGCGTTGCATTCATGTTTGATGAAGTTCGTTATGAGCTCGATGGTGTGGAGATTGATCGCAATCGAAACGTTGGAATAACAACCACGATTAAAAACTACATCTCTCTAAGCCCTGAGAGGAGTCATACTTTGAAAAATGCTGCGTGGGATGTAACACATAATAATGGGGGAAAATATTTCAATTTTTGTGTACCTCTCAACATATTGCTAGGATTCTGTGAAGATTACAAGCGCGTAGTTATCAATGCTCGTCATGAGCTAATTCTGATACGTTCGCGCAATGATAACAATTGTGTATTCAGTCAGCATCCATTAGTAGAGGCAGAAGTTGAATTGCTCAAGATACAATGGCGTATGCCTCACGTAATATTAAATGAGATAAGTAAATTGTCATTACTTCGAACATTGGAGAGTGGACGATACTTGAATATGAGCTTTCGCTCTTGGGATCTATACGAGTATCCACTGCTTCAAAGCACAACGAAACACTCATGGACTGTGAAAGCTGCCTCCCAGCTAGAGAAACCAAGATATGTAATATTTGCGCTGCAGACTGGCAAAAAAAATTCTATGGCAAAGGACATTACACTATTCGACGACTGCAAGCTCGCCAATGTTAAACTTTATCTCAACTCGGAATCCTATCCTTACGATGACTTGAATTTGGACTTTGACAAAAACAGATTCGCCATTTTGTTCAATATGTACTCTCGATTTCGTAAATCTTATTACGGCTGTAATAGTGATAATTCTTTGCTCACTATTGCAAAGTTTCAATATAACGGCCCTCTCACGGTTATCGATTGCTCGCGTCAGAACGAGTCTGTGAAAAATGCTACTGTGGACGTGCGAATAGAGTTTGAATGTAAGGAAGATTTGCCACCAAATACTACTGCCTATTGTCTGATCTTGCACGATCGAGTTGTTGAATATTGTCCATTGACAAACATGGTTCGTAAAATTGTATAGATCAGCAAGTAACCCCCCCCCCCCCCGCTCGATAAATAAATTATTTAAAGACGAGTTTCTTAAATAATGACGTCAGTCATCAATTGATCTTGCTATGGACTTGATCGAGCCATCTTCGTTATGTCTGTACCTACATTTGTCGATCTACAAGGATTCATTGTTGGGAGAAACTTTGTCGTGAAGGAAGTAGCGATTCTAAGAGCGGAATGTGTGCTCTCTCATTACATTTTCGCGAGTATCATACCATGGAGACTTCTCACAAAATTTGAGAGATACGAAGCGTCATGGTTGATTCGGAATCATCATGGTCTAAAGTGGGCCTATGGAAACGTTCCATATAGCATGGCTCAAGGTTTAATAACGGCTGCAGTTGTGGGCCCAACGGAAGTCGATATGTATCCCATTGTATATGTTGACGGCCATGAAAAACGAGAATGGCTAGCTGATATAATAAATATGAAAAATGATCTAGTTATTGAAACGTTGGACTTTGGCGATATGGATACCTTAAGGAAATTAGGCGTAAGCTATACTCTACGATGCGAAAAGCATGACAAAAATTGTGCATTACAAAATGTATGTAAAATGTTTAATTGGTGGTTGAATCATAAAGATTCATGCAAATAAAAGAAATGTGACATTATGTGATTTTTTAATTCTCCTCACCCCTTTCTTTCTTACATTATCTGTTATGAGATTACACAGTTGTATAAAATATTGCTCTCAAACATTCGTGAGACGTTCGTGAGACGTTCATGAGACGTTCGGAGACGTTCGTGAGACGTTCATGAGACGTTCATGAGACGTTCGGAGACGTTCGTGAGACGTTCATGAGACGTTCGGAGACGTTCGAGAGACGTTCAAGAGACGTTCGGAGACGTTGGTGAGACGTTCGTGAGACGTTCGTGAGACGTTCATGAGACGTTCGGAGACGTTCGTGAGACGTTCGGAGACGTTCATGAGACGTTCGGAGACGTTCGAGAGACGTTCAAGAGACGTTCGGAGACGTTCGTGAGACGTTCGTGAGACGTTCGGAGACGTTCGAGAGACGTTCGGAGACGTTCGTGAGACGTTCAACAGACGTTCATGAGACGTTCGAGAGACGTTCGAGAGACGTTCAAGAGACGTTCAGAGACGTTCGTGAGACGTTCGAGAGACGTTCGAGAGACGTTCGGAGACGTTCGTGAGACGTTCAACAGACGTTCATGAGACGTTCGAGAGACATTCGAGAGACGTTCATGAGACGTTCGTGAGACGTTCGGAGACGTTCGAGAGACGTTCAAGAGACTTTCGGAGACGTTCGTGAGACGTTCGGAGACGTTCGTGAGACGTTCGGAGACGTTCGTGAGACGTTCATGAGACGTTCGAGAGACGTTCGAAGACGTTGGTAAGACGTTCGTGAGACGTTCATGAGACGTTCGGAGACGTTCGTGAGACGTTCGGAGACGTTCGTGAGACGTTCGGAGACGTTCGAGAGACGTTCAAGAGACGTTCGGAGACGTTCGTGAGACGTTCGGAGACGTTCGTGAGACGTTCGGAGACGTTCGAGAGACGTTCAAGAGACGTTCGGAGACGTTCGTGAGACGTTCGGAGACGTTCGTGAGACGTTCGGAGACGTTCGGAGACGTTCGTGAGACGTTCGTGAGACGTTCGGAGACGTTCGAGAGACGTTCGGAGACGTTCGTGAGACGTTCAACAGACGTTCATGAGACGTTCGAGAGACGTTCGAGAGACGTTCAAGAGACGTTCAGAGACGTTCGTGAGACGTTCGAGAGACGTTCGAGAGACGTTCGGAGACGTTCGTGAGACGTTCAACAGACGTTCATGAGACGTTCGAGAGACGTTCGAGAGACGTTCAAGAGACTTTCGGAGACGTTCGTGAGACGTTCGGAGACGTTCGTGAGACGTTCGGAGACGTTCGTGAGACGTTCATGAGACGTTCGAGAGACGTTCGGAGACGTTGGTAAGACGTTCGTGAGACGTTCATGAGACGTTCGGAGACGTTCGTGAGACGTTCGGAGACGTTCGTGAGACGTTCGGAGACGTTCGAGAGACGTTCAAGAGACGTTCGGAGACGTTCGTGAGACGTTCGGAGACGTTCGTGAGACGTTCGGAGACGTTCGAGAGACGTTCAAGAGACGTTCGGAGACGTTCGTGAGACGTTCGAGACGTTCGTGAGACGTTCGGAGACGTTCGTGAGACGTTCGAGAGACGTTCAAGAGATGTTCGGAGACGTTCGTGAGACGTTCGTGAGACGTTCGGAGACGTTCGTGAGACGTTCGGAGACGTTCGTGAGACGTTCATGAGACGTTCGAGACGTTCGAGAGACGTTCAAGAGACGTTCGGAGACGTTCGTGAGACGTTCATGAGACGTTCGGAGACGTTCGTGAGACGTTCGGAGACGTTCATGAGACGTTCGGAGACGTTTCGAGAGACGTTCAAGAGACGTTCGTGAGACGTTCAGGAGACGTTCGGAGACGTTCGGAGACGTTTGAGAGACGTTCAAGAGACGTTCGTTAGACGTTCGGAGACGTTCGTGAGACGTTCGGAGACGTTCGTGAGACGTTCGGAGACGTTCGAGAGACGTTCAGAGAGAGAGAGCGAGAGACAGAGAGAGAGAGAGAGAGAGAGAGAGAGAGAGAGAGAGAGAGAGAGAGAGAGAGAGAGAGAGAGAGAGAGAGAGAGAGAGAGAGAGAGAGAGAGAGAGACACAGAGAGAGAGAGAGAGACAGAGAGAGAGACAGAGAGAGAGAGACAGAGAGAGAGAGACAGAGAGAGAGAGACAGAGAGAGAGAGACAGAGAGAGAGAGACAGAGAGAGAGAGACAGAGAGAGAGAGACAGAGAGAGAGAGACAGAGAGAGAGAGACAGAGAGAGAGAGACAGAGAGAGAGAGACAGAGAGAGAGAGAGACAGAGAGAGAGAGAGAGAGACAGAGAGAGAGAGAGAGAGAGAGAGAGAGAGAGAGAGAGAGAGAGAGAGAGAGAGAGAGAGAGAGAGAGAGAGAGAGAGGTCAGCCACTCCGCCGAGTCCCCCTCCCCGCGTGACGTCATACCCTACCCGCGTGACGTCATACCCTCCCCGCGTGACGTCATACCCCTCCCCGCGTGACGTCATACCCCTCCCCGCGTGACGTCATACCCCTCCCCGCGTGACGTCATACCCTCCCCGCGTGACGTCATACCCCTCCCCGCGTGACGTCATACCCCTCCCCGCGTGACGTCATACCCCTCCCCGCGTGAACCCCCCGCCCCGCACCCCCCTCAGAGGACCTGCGTTAGAACTGTCACAGCTATACTACTATCACATGCCTCCATTCTTACGCGAAATCCTTTAATCGACCTCATAATCGCTCAAATGGCGGGGTTTCCGTCGGACCCGCTGTGGCCGTTCCGATGCTTCGCTCGGCCTTCCTTCTCTGCCGACGCGGGGTATCGACGCCTCTTCCGATGCACATGTTCCGTCGTCGCTGCAGGTGTCTGGGTTGACGCTGTCCGCGTCATTGGCAGACAGTGGCTCTCGAGGCGGCGTCTCGTCACCTTCGCTCTCATTGTTGCTGTCGTCGGACTCCCCCGCTTCCGGCGTCCACAGCTTCAACTGACTGGCATGCGCGGTTGATGCGTACCGTCGTCCCCCTGTCGCAGGTCGAAGCTCGCAGACGTGATAGGTGTCTCCAGCTAGGCGTTTGAGGATTACCAGCGGCCCGCGGTACTTAGCCTGTAGTTTCGTGGAATCCCCAGTCGCTCGTGGTGCAGCCTTCATAAATACGAGGCAGCCCACCTCGAAGTCGACGTTTTTCAACTGCGTTTGGTCGTAGCGCTCCTTCACGGCTTCCTGTCGTTTCGTAATTTTTCGCCTCGCCTCCCTTCTCAAGATCTGCGGATTCACGTACGCTCCGTCCGGTTCCACCACTTGCCGTAGAACTCCGTCATTCCTCGTAGGTTGGTATCCGTATAAAAGTTCAAATAGGGACTTCTCGGTACTTGCGTGGATCATTCCATTGAGGTCACTCTGCAGGCGACGCAGCTCCACATCGCAGCCTTTTCCGTTGTCGTTCTGTAGGCTGCTACGAATAGCGGGGAGCAATACGGAATTCCACCGCTCCACCTGTCCGTTAGCCTGCGGGTGACGAGGGGAATTTAGCGAATGTTTAATTCCGTGACGCTCACAACAGTTTCTGAAATCCTCCGACGTGAAGCACGTGCCTCTATCGGATATAATGCGCAAGGGTGCACCATACTCGCACACGAACTCTTCCAAGTGCGGCAAAATACTCTTCGTTCGAGTGTCTTTTACAGCGCGTAATACTGTGAACTTTGTTAAATTATCTACTATTACATATATATATTTGTTTCCGCGATTGCTGGTTTCGAATGGCCCCCAGGTGGTCCATGTGAATCACTTCGAACGGCCGACGTCCTGGCGGTATTGGATGTAGGACCCCGGCCTGACGTCCGACCTTAGGTTTGTGCGCGAGGCACTCGATGCACGCTCCTATATGCCGCCGCACGTAGGCTTTCATCCTGGGGAAGTGGTAGTGGCGTTGCAGTCGGGCAACCACACGCTGTTCCCTGGTGCCCCTTCAGATCGCGGTATCGTACCACGAGGCCTTTCCGCATTGGCCGTGGCACCACATACAGCAGCCGGTTGTTATGCCGGCGGTAGACGATTCCCTCACGGCAGCACAATTCTTCGATGCGGCCCTTCTCGTCCCTGGTCCTCAGGTTTGCGGGTTTTTCCAGGATGCCCTTCTTTGCCGCAAGTTCTGAGTCACAGTGCTGATACATGCGGACCAGATCCGATTCGTTGCAGATTGCTGCGATAGTCGGTTGGTTGGGGGTCATCTGCTCGTTCGAGGTACAAATTTTCTAAAGTATCCGGTCAACCCTAGATAGTGTCGGACCTCGTGCGCATTTCTCGGCTTTGGAAACTGCGCGATCGCCTCTACCTTATGTCCTCCCGGCTCGATACCGTTCGCTGAGAGTTCGTATCCTAAATATGTGACTTTACGGTATAACAATTGACACTTACTTAGCTTAATCGTAAAATCAGCTTGTCGCAACGCTTGCAATACCTGAGTGAGCTTTTCCTTCAACATTGGCCAACCCGGGAATCAATATATCATCGAGATAATACAGGACTACCTTGTCCCGCAGAGGCCCAAGTGCGCGGTGCATTGCTTTTGAAAAGAAGGCAGGTCCATTCATCAATCCGAATATCATTCGAGTGAATTCGGCGGTTTCATCTGCAGTAATTATGGCCGTCTTCTCTCGAGCCTCCGCGGTCAGAGGTATCTGCAAATATTCGTGGGCTAGGTCTAAAACAATAAACAGATTACTGTCACGGATACACGCCAAGTGATCGTCGATATTCGGGAGGGGGAAGTGCACTCGCTCGGTTTGCTGGTTCAATTGCCTAAAGTCTACGCATAGGCGCGCTTCGCCATTCTTTTTACGGACAAGCAAAACAGGGCTAGCGTAGGGCGACTCGGTCTCCTTAATAATTCCCGCCTCTCGCCAGTCATGCAAAATCGATTTTATCTCCGCACGCTCTCTTTCAGTCGCTCTATAGGGCCTTGATTATACTGGCACGGCGCCAGCTTTCATCCGGATGTCCATCTCAAAGTTTTGCGCACACCCCAAATCTCCCAAGCCCACCGAAACACAATCGCGAAAAGTATTGATTACCGAACACAGGTCTTTCACCACTTCGTCCGGTTGCTCGGGTCCCACGTCGAGGTCCTCTCTCCGTATCGGCTGCTCTCTCGTCGCCGTTGCTCGTGGTCGCAGTGGCACAGGACTGATCGTGCCTCGCACGATATCTCGATCCTCAGCGCCCAGCTGTCGCTCTGCTGTTCCCAAATTTAAGACGGGCAGTACATACGCTTCGTCCGAAGCCACCACATCCACGAATCCAATCGTATGGGCTGGCAACACGGTGCCCTCCGCCACGGTGGCCGGTCCAGGTTCGCTGACTAGCTGCGGTAGCGCTGCTTCCCTGGCGCTCTCAAAGGTGAGTAAATTTCCAATTTTATGGTAATTCACCGTTGGATGGTCGGTGAAGGTTCGACCGATGATGGCGTCGACAGGTTGAGTGTTGTCCGGCACAACACGCAAGGTGACTCCCCGCACCTCAACTCCGTCGATGGTGATCGTTGCTCGGACGATGCCCGGACTCGTAACGACGAAGTCGGGAGGTCCGAACCCTTTTAGTGGTTGCGGTGCTACCTCCATCGTGAACCTCTCCATAAGGGCTCTGGTTGCTTGAAGCGTGCACTCGAAGCTTCCTGGATCAATAAATACTATCAGCGGCTTACCATCGATAAAAGCATCCTTCATGTACTTCAGGGCTGCCGCGTCATGAGCCTTCCCGATGGTCTGAACTGGCGCAGCCGTGTTCTCGCTGCATCGTCGGCTGATGTGGCCTGTCCGCCCACACCGGTAGCATTTTATTTCACGTCGAAGCTCTGGACAATCCCGCGAAATGTGTCCTCCGCGGTTGCAATTGGAACACCGTCGTGGATTTTCTGGTGCCGATCTCGGCGTACTCGGTGGGGTAATGTCTCCTGACCGCCCTCGCATTGCCTCCGTCGCACATTGTCCCCCGGCCACGATTCTTTCGCTGGCTGGTTGCACTCGGACACTGGTAGTGTCACGCGTCGCCCGAATCCTCTCGGCTCGCTCGTTCAACAGTTTTTACATTGCAGTATTGCAAGTCATGCAGCAGGTCGTCGGACGAGAATTGCGAACCTGGCATCACCGCACTAGCTAGCTCTTTTGACCACAGGCCCACGAGAATTTCGGCCTTCACTTCCCGAAACGACAAGTTCAGATCCGCGCACAATCGTGTTTTCGCGTGAAAGAAGGTTGCCAAGGGCTCTGATTTACCCTGGGATCTTGCTCTCATTCTCGACCAACGATCCGACATGTCATCGCGCACTATAAAAGTCTCACGAAACGCTGCACGGAAAACTTCCCACGACTCAACTTCACTCGACTGTCCTCGGAGCCAATCCCGCGCTCCATCTCTCAAGTGCATACGCGCTGCTTCGTACAAATATTCTTCTGGCCATTGATGCAAGCGTTGCATCGCTTCCAGATTTCGTATCCACTCTCTAGCACGCGCACTTCCTTCGTTTCCTGTAAAGGTCTCGCTATTTTTTGACAGGTCCGGAATCACATGGAAATTCGGGATTCGCGGCGTCTCCGCTGGCGGCGCTGTCGGTGCGCACGGTTCACCACCAGGCCCGCCAATAATTGGACGAGTAATTCGTCTTTTTCGCCATTGGCGAGCAATCTTCGAAATGCTGACGTCACGTCCGCACTTGTTGCTTCGGCGAACGACGATTTTTCGGGCGAGAGACCACCCGGTACACTCGTTGCACTTGATTCGTCGGCTCTCCCGGCACCTTTCTCGCTCGCTTGCGGCGCATGCGCTCCACTCGCTTCGTACCGCGGCGCGGAAAATGGCGGCTGGCTACCCGACGCGTCACTCGCCGTTGCGCCCGAACGACCGCCATCTTGGCCCGGCTCGTTCACATGGCCCGGTAAGGACGCTCGCGACCCGGATTCCCCACCTCGACCACGACCTCTTCCAATTGTACGATAGAATCCCATTTTCTGTAGTTCCGCACGCGCAAATCGTTCGAAAATGGACTCTTCCACCATATGCGCACTTTTCGGAGCACAATTGTTTTTTGAGTAAATACTCTCTAACACGGCACTCGGCGACACGTTTTTTTTTTTGGAGTAATCCCACTTCTGATTGTTAATAGTTTTCCCTAGGATTTGGGTAGAGTAAGGGTAAAGGCCGATACATTTATTTTAAGAAAACAATTCCCTCGTGGCCAGCACGAGTGGTAATATGGCTATTTATTTAGGAACACGCGGTATAGCCTAACATTTTATAGATACTACGGACGGTGATAATTTGGATTATAAACAATAAATATTAGTGACTCGCGTTAGCCTAAGGTTCTCTCTCTGTCGATGCTTTTATCGCGACGCGACGGTGCTCAGTCTTGCACCCGATTATACACGATTTATTCCCCTTGGATTTCGGAGTCCCGACCGACCGCGTGGCGGGCGTCTCCTTTCTCACTCTCTCTCTCTACGAGACGAACATCTTTTCTCGCTTGCGTCTCACGACCGACTCCCCGGTGACGCGCCTTCATCGCGCTCCCTCGCTCGCTGGGCGGATGCGCCGCCAGCGCCTCTAGCCACTCGCCACGTTTTCGCGGCAAATTTAAATTAATAATAGCTTAGTCGCTAACAAGATCTTCTAGCATTCAGGGGTCCCGCTCCATCCATACTCTCTAATAGTTCGAGGAAAGTGTCGATGTTTCGGATACCACTAACCCGTACTGCCATTCTGACTGCCTCATCGAAATGGTTTGCCAAATTCCTGATGATTTGTTCCTCTGTCGGACCTTGGCTTAAGTCTGCGTTGCCAAAGATTTGGGTGGCATATTCGGTCCGGGTCATTCGATGCCCGTCCCATTCATATGCTCCAAATTCGAGATTTCTCCGTACTTTGTCTTGGATCTCTTGACTCCTATAAAGTGCTTGGAATTTTTCTTCGAAATCTTCAATTGACTGGACCCTTTCTTTCACGATTCTCCACCAATCCTTGGCCGTATCCCGGAGTGACTGGCTGATGATATAATGAAGGTCGGTATTTCCGGTAATTCGCCAGAATTCCCTGAAGTTCTTTAGAAACCGCATTGGTCGTTCTCTTCCATCGCCGTTGTAAGTTGGTGGCTTTTGCTTTGGTGCATACGCCTGACTGACATCAAGCTCTGCGGTCCACGTCGTGTTACTTCTGGAAGCTGAATTTTGGGCCTGAATGTTCTTCTCACATGCCGTAATTCGTTTGGAGTAATCCGTAACTACTTCTCCCACCTCCTTCGATGAATAAAGAAGCTAGGATATTGTCCTTCTAATGGCCTCCACTCGAGTATCAAAATCTTCGATTTTCTCGTTGTTTTCTTTTTGAGTTTCGGGTATCTCGGGTTCTCGGGTATCAAAATCTTCGATTTTCTCGTTGTTTTCTTTTTGAGTTTCTTCGTGACTTTGCTCGATAATTTTCTGAGCGATCACGATTTTCCGTTCCGTGCGTTCCTCGATTTTGTTCATATCGTTTTCGATTTTCTTGTTGATGTCCTCGTTCAACTGACGTGTCCTTATGATGCACTGGTCATCTTGTTGCTTGATTTCCGCCTGGGTGGTGAGGCGTTCCCTACGCTGCTCATTGCGTATGCTGTTCATGGCTTTGATGAGAGCCAGAGTGGTCTCGCTGTGCTCAATTTCGTTGTCCTCAACGATTACCTCGGTTTTAGTTTTAAGGCTTTCACGGCTCTTTATGTAATGAGAAGAGTATGTGGCTTCCGGATGGAGGCCGTGTTGAGGATCAGCGTTGTGCCGACGTTTCGCAAACGTTACAGTCTGCATCATCAGGGCTGAGAGCTCCGATACTGAAGCTCTCGTGTCTCAGGTATTCCTTATATAGTTGCAGTCATCGTTCTGGATCGCTGCACCAGCCAATCAGATGTTTTAATTGATCAGCTAGTCAATTAAAAAACCGGGAGGACGGTGTGCCAAATAGGATTGACGTGATATCCTCCATCTCTGTTTAGATTGTCCGGATGTTTTCGGATTTCCAAGCCTTCTCGGTGTTTCCTGGAAAAATAGCTGTTTGATGGGGCCAGGCTTTGGGCTTTGTCGAACTGGATGGCATGACCAGTCTCCATCCAATGTTCGGCCAGCGCTGATTGTGTAATATGGCCATATTTGATACACCGTTGATGTTCTTTGATCCGTGTACTGATCTTCCTCCCGGTTTCTCCTATGTACACTTTACCGCATGAGCAGGGTATCTTGTATACTCCTGGTGCACTTAATGGTGGTCTTTGGTCTTTTGCACTCGGAATCACTTGTGCTAGTTTCTTCTGAGGTTTGAAGATGACTCGCACGTTATGTTTTCCAAGGACCCTCCCTATGCGATCGGTTATGCCCTGAAGGTATGGAAGGGAAGTTGTTGAGGTTATTTGTCCTTCATTCTCCCTATCAGGTGCTGTAACCGTTTTCGGATCAGCTATTTTTCTTTTTAGATTTTTGATCGTTCTTTCGATGTTGCCTGGCTTGTAGCCATTGTCTCCTAAAGCTTTTCGTAGGTGTTCTAGTTCAACCTCCAAGGAGTCTGGTTCGGAGATCGCTAGAGCTCTGTAGACCAGAGAGCTTATGACCGACTGTTTTTGGGAAGGGTGGTGATGGGACGTAGCATGGAGGTATCTATCCGTATGCGTTGGCTTCCGGTAAACTTTATGGCCCAAAGTGCCATCGCTTTTCCTACCTCAATCCTACGAGTTGTTGAGGCCTACGAGTTCCTGCAAAGGTTTGCAGAGAAAACGTGCCAAATGATATGTAGTCCTACATATCATTTGGCACGTTTTCTCTGCAAACCTTTGCAGGAACTCGTAGGCCTCAACAACTCCCATATCCAAAACTCTCGGGATTTTGTGAACAAGATCCAGACTATCAAGGTACAACCGGAAGACATTTTAGTGAGTTTCGATGTTGTATCCCTGTTTACAAACGTCCCAACCAATGAAACCCTAAGCATAGTTAAAAATTCCAAAAAAGTTGCCCCTAACCTACTGCCCCTCATAGAACATTGCCTAAACTCTACATATTTCCAATTTCAATCCCAATTTTATGAACAAACTTCAGGCGCAGCCATGGGTTCCCCTATTTCTCCTATCATCGCCAACATCTTTATGGAGAACTTCGAGAACAGAATTCTGCAAGAAGCTTCCCTCAAGCCCTCCACCTGGTTCCGATATGTCGATGACACCTTCGTCATTTGAAGTCACGGCAAAGAAAACCTCAATAATTTCTTAACCTTCCTCAACTCCCAGCACCCCAATATTCAATTCACCATGGAGATAGAACAGGAAAATCAAATCCCTTTTCTGGATGTACGGAATGTATGCAACGGAAAAGCGATGGCACTTTGGGCCATAAAGTTTACCGGAAGCCAACGCATACGGATAGATACCTCCATGCTACGTCCCATCACCACCCTTCCCAAAAACAGTCGGTCATAAGCTCTCTGGTCTACAGAGCTCTAGCGATCTCCGAACCAGACTCCTTGGAGGTTGAACTCGAACACCTACGAAAAGCTTGAGGAGACAATGGCTACAAGCCAGGCAACATCGAAAGAACGATCAAAAATCTAAAAAGAAAAATAGCTGATCCGAAAACGGTTACAGCACCTGATAGGGAGATTGAAGGACAAATAACCGCAACAACTTCCCTTCCATACCTTCAGGGCATAACCGATCGCATAGGGAGGGTCCTTGGAAAACATAACGTACGAGTCATCTTCAAACCTCAGAAGAAACTAGCACAAGTGATTCCGAGTGCAAAAGACCAAAGACCACCATTAAGTGCACCAGGAGTATACAAGATACCCTGCTCATGCGGTAAAGTGTACATAGGAGAAACCGGGAGGAAGATCAGTACACGGATCAAAGAACATCAACGGTGTATCAAATATGGCCATATTACACAATCAGCGCTGGCCGAACATTGGATGGAGACTGGTCATGCCATCCAGTTCGACAAAGCCCAAAGCCTGGCCCCATCAAACAGCTATTTTTCCAGGAAACACCGAGAAGGCTTGGAAATCCGAAAACATCCGGACAATCTAAACAGAGATGGAGGATATCACGTCAATCCTATTTGGCACACCGTCCTCCCGGTTTTTTAATTGACTAGCTGATCAATTAAAACATCTGATTGGCTGGTGCAGCGATCCAGAACGATGACTGCAACTATATAAGGAATACCTGAGACACGAGAGCTTCAGTATCGGAGCTCTCAGCCCTGATGATGCAGACTGTAACGTTTGCGAAACGTCGGCACAACGCTGATCCTCAACACGGCCTCCATCCGGAAGCCACATACTCTTCTGATTACCTCGGTATTGCCTCTATTTTGACCGATCTCAAAAGTTTCTTCGTTCGTTGTTGGTGCTGGTCCTATTTCCGATAGTCGCCCAATATTTTGCCGATCTCTTCTACGGGCTTCTTCTATTAACCCATCCGCCGTCGTTGATTCCCAGTGAAGGGACGTTTCGTTGTTTTGTTGTACCATTTTATTATTATTAATACCTCTACGAGTTTTTCTTTCTTATGATCGAGTCCCTGTTCGGGCGTCAAATGTAACGGGTCGGAATTCGTCACGACTGACGCGCTACGGCGCCCTTTCTTGTAATTACGCCCCGTGAGCGTAATCGCTTATCGCGCATCAGTAATCGATTACTCTGACCGTGGCTGACGCCGTCGGATGGCGCCACGTGCCTGCTTATAATGATATTACCGCTTGTTACGTGTATTGTGTCGGTGTGGTGTTTGAATTTCGTGATGCCTCCTTGACCTTCAGGTTCTCCTGCTATTTTCGGGAGCCCTTGCAGATATTTCGCGTTTTACAGTTGTATGTGTGTGTGTGTGTGTATTGCCGCCTGGTACTTCTGATACCTCCTCGCAATTTCTATTCGCCTGATCCTAATTTTCTATCTCTCCTTTTGCAATTTATTCCTCCTTCGATTAATCTTAATGTTTTTTAGTACCCTTTTTTCTTATTCTTCTCCCGGTTCTTATTTCCGTCTTTATTGGCTAAAAAAATGTATGTTATAACTTCTCCTTTTTAAGTTTCTCAAGGTTCCCTCTCTCAGCTTTCCGCCCTGAAAAGAGGTACTTTGCTGAGCAGTACTTTTTTATCCACTTAAAAAGTCTGACTTTCTTAAGACGACTTCTTCCCGATTTCGTTTTTTCAATGTTTTCCCCCTCTCAACTTTCCACCCTAAAAAGAGGTACTTTGCTAAGCGGTACTTATCGATCCACGAAAGGGAAAGAAGAAGTAGAAGAAGTGCCGTTCCTCCAACTTTCTTCCTCTTTTATACCCACATTTTATTGTTTATTTTTCCCCTTCCCTTACCAATTACCCATCATTCCTTTTTTTGTTAACTTTTTTTATGTTTTAAATAAATTTATGCTTCCTTTGTTTTTTTGTTACTTTCTCTGTTTTCTTTCCAATGACTTTTTCCTCTTCCCTTACTTTTTAACCGTCGTTAACTTTTTCTACTGTTTTTGTTTATTTTTTGCTTTTCTTTTTCTCTCGAACTTTTTATACCTTTAGACTGTTTTTGTTCTTTTCTGTTTTTTCTTCTCTTACTCGTCTTTCCGTCTGCTTATTGTTTTGTGACCTTGAAGGTCGTAACTACCCACTTGACTTTTATTATTTATTATTCCCCCTCCCCGACTCGCCTACTGGGTCGGTTTGTTTCAATTTGTGGTGGGGGGTATTACCATGAGACGGACCTATACGTCTCAATATATATATTGTAATATACTCTGGGAACTTTTCACTCTTCCTTTTCTCACGATCTGACTTGATCTCCCAAATTTATTGCATCCGCCTACATCCCTACGAAGAGTCCGACTCAAAGATTAGAGGGGCTATATTTTTCGGACAACACTCCAAACATCACATAGGCCCTTCCCTCCAATGGAAAATTCTCGAACGACGACCCAAGCATCACATCGGCCCTTCTTCCCACTACCTCAATTTTCTCAGGCCCTACTTCTATAAAATGCGACGAATCTAAGCTAAGTTAGTCAGTAAATCATCGAATTTGAATAAACGCGTCTCAAGTAGCTCAACCTTGTGTTAACCGAGTTGTTCGGTCCTAAAACCGAGTTCTGTAGCGAGTCAGACAGCTCGTTTAAAATAAAAACCAACCAAACCCATCGAACCGACATTACAATTGGGGCTAAGTGTGGGGTTGCCTGACTATCAACGCTGGGAACATAGGACCGATCGACGACACGCCGAGTCTATGAGAGGCCACGTCTGAAACTGGATTCACAGAAGGCATCGGTGAGTAAAGACTCATTTACTCGTTACCGTGAATTAAAGGTTATAACAACCGATTCCGAGACTGACTCAATAGATCAGAGCGAAATGTCGCTATCGAACGTAAACGCAGCCATCAAAACGGCGTTTAATCGAATAAAAGACTCGGACTCGCAAGTCGAAATGGAAGACAATGCCATGCGTAATGTGCCCACAATATACGAAGATTTGTTTGAAGCGCTAACACCAAAAGAAGCTCTCGAATTAATCCGCGAATTTGATGGTAAATCCTTGGAAGTCGAAACTTTTATTGCGTCAATCGAAGATGTAAGATCGCAAGTCAGCCGATCGTCGATTGATAATTACAAAAGAAATAGTAGGAGACGCGGCAAGAGAAATTCAAGAATACGAAAAGAACACCTACGAACAACTCTACGAGTGGCTATGAATTCTCTTCGGAAACTTGCAACCGGTCAGTGTTTGGCGAGACAAAAGATCACGAATGTACCAACAGAAAACCGAAACCGTTTCAAAGTTCACAAACCGATTTTTGAAAGTACAAAATCAGCTGCTCACGGTATTAGCTAATTCAACGTCAGATGAAACACAGAGGCGTTTCATTGTAGAGTATGAACGGCAATAAGGGTTAGACCAGTACCTGTTAGGATTAAAGAAAGCAATATCCATTGAAGTACGTGCGCAAAGGCCTGACAATATTCGGATGGCAATTGCTCGAGCGCAAGCTGCAGAGGCTTACGATTATACTCGGGAAATGATGACACGTAACCTTATCCTGACGAACAAAGCCGCAGGTAGCTCGGATACCAAGACACCCTTCCAAAAAGTTCTAGGAACCTTGCCCAGTACGCAACGTCCACCAGTTGTTTGCCAATACTGTAATAAAATAGGACATCTGGACCGCGGATGTCGTAAAAAATTGTGCGATACACAATCTTCGCCAAAGGCATGGCAACGACAATCGGGTTTCCGAAATGGACAAAACACACAACCACCCACCTATACGAACTGTGAATCACATACCAGGAGAGGAAACAACTATCGCGACTCAAGAAATATCCCACGAGTCAATGCCATCGGATCCACTAAACAAATGGTCAAACTTCCCACACGAACAGCCAGCAGAATAGGCAGTTTTCTCCTAGATACCGGATCTGCGATAAATTTAATAACAATCAGCATGTTAACGAAAGGGTCGCAGATAAATCGGAATATCAAAACACCGTTTTCTATGGGCAATGAACGACATGAATCATTGTTCACTGCTAAACAAGAATTTTGAGGAAAGACTCACATCTTTCACGTTGTTCCCAACCACTTCCCATTAGACGAGGATGGGTTGATCGGCATTCCATTCATGGAAAAATACCAAACGAGCATCGGTATCGGAAGAGAAAATTATTTTATGTTCGAAGACGAGAAACGGTGCGAATTCAAGAAGGTATCCGTCACTATTCCGCCACGAACCATCTATTTCATCACGGTTCGTATAAATATCGAAAATGGAGTAGCCGTCACAGATGAGAACAATCCAGAAGCAGTAGTGCCTTGCGTCTTCCAAGCTAAGGATTACGAAGCCCGAGTACCACTTATGAATGACTCGAAAGAACCGATCATGGTTACGATTGACCAGCTGCAGGGCATTCCTTTTGAGGAATCCGCCTGTTCGCCTGAGGAGGAGCACCAAGATGCACCGAAGGATGTAGCTCGTGTCAATGCTATAGAAATTACGAATTCCGCCGAACGCATTAACACATTGAAAGAAAACGTTCGACTCGAGCACGTCCTGCCAGATCAAGCAGAAAAGGTTTGGGACATTGTTTCTAGTTTTCCCGATGTATTTGCCCTACCTGGAGACCCACTCCCAGGTACAAAGATGGTCAAACATCGCATCATCACGAGCGACGATATGCTCCTGAACATTAAACAATACAGGTACCCGCCGGTTCACAAGAAAGAAATCGACAAGCAGGTAAACGAGATGCTGGAGAAAGAGTTGGTAGAACCGAGTGACTCGCCATACAACTCACCTATTTAGGTTGTACCAAAGAAATCTGATGCCTCAGGAAAACAAAAATGGAGAATCGTGATTGACTTCCGAAAATTAAACGAAAAAAACTACTCACGATGCCTATCCTCTCTCATGCATCGACGAAATATTGGATCCATTAGGCCGAGCAAAATATTTCTCCGCTTTTGATCTATCGTCAGGATTTCACCAAATTCCAATGGACGAGCGTGATAAGCAAAAGACAGCGTTTTCTACACCATCGGGCCACTACCATTACAACAGAATGCCATTTGAATTAAAGAACGCACCCGCAACGTTCCAACGCATGATGAATAACGCGTTGCGAGGACCAATCGGAAACACATGCTTCGTATACCTCGATGACATAATAATTTACGGGCAAACAATCGAGGAACACAATAAAAAACTGATAGATGTTTTAACTCGCCTCCGCGAATCGGATTTAAAACTACAGCCTGATAAATGCCAATTCCTGCGACCAGAATTAGAATTTCTAGGACACATCATCTCCGAAGAAGGAGTGAAACCAAACCTGAAGAAAACAGATGCGGTAGAGAACTTCCCGAAATCACGAGACCAAAAACAAATCAAACAGTTCTTGGAGTTGGCCGGATATTACCGAAAATTTATAAAAGATGTCAGCAAAATAGCAAAGCCCCTTACGGAGCTTCTGAAGAAAGCAACAACATGGGCATGGACTGATAAACAAGAACAGGCTTTCAATTTACTACGTAGAGCACTCGTATCGTCACCTGTCCTTCAGTACCCAGATTTCAAGGAATCTTTTGTGCTCACCACCGACGCTAGTAACCATGCGATAGGCGCTGTCCTATCTCAAGTATCCCTCGGAAAGGATCGACCAGTCGCCTACGCATCACGCACTCTCAACAAGGCTGAACAATGCTATTCCACTACGGAGAAAGAAATGTTGGCAATAGCCTGGGCCGTGAAACATTTCCGACAGTATTTGTATGAAAAAAATTTTCAAATCGTTACGGATCACAAGCCGCTGATATGGATTCTCAGAAACTCGAATCCCCCAACAAATAGTCGCCTAATGAGACTTCTTTTGAAACTCGAGGAATATGAGTACGATGCTGTTTATAAGAAAGGGACGTTAAACTCTAACGCCGACGCCTTATCACGGATATACCTGGTAACTACACGTCAAGGAAAATACAACAATCCCACAAATGACCAGTTAAGAAATCAAGAAGAAATCGTCACTGCAGAAAAAAACTAACAACGCAGCGGAGAGAAATAATGATCAAGAAATGCAAAACGAGAATTTCCCCTTTTACATCGAATTCGAATTGTCGAAGGAAATTCCACAAGTTCCCGAAATTTTGGAGGAGATACCACCCAGGAACATATCAAGGATCAAAATCATAGGTCAGCCTGGAGACAGTGAAAACGAATTGCACCTTGATTTCACAGCCGATGAGATCGAATGGTACAACTCATTAGCGGAAAAACTATCAGTGATCAATGGACCTACGAAGATTTATTTAGGGTGCCAACAACTCAGCGAAAATCCAGTTACAAAAATGGTAATTAAGCAGATGATCTCATTTATTTGGTCGAAGAAAACAGAGCGACCCCTTCTCTACCTTTATGACACGGAAATCTACGAGCCAGGTACAGAAGAGGATCGGATGGACATCATAAAACAACACCATGGGACAAATGCCACAGGTCATTTCGGAATAGCGAAAACCCTCGATCGAGTGAAGGCTATTACTACCTGGCCGAACCTTCAAAGAGACATCAAAGATTACATCCGTAAATGCGACACGTGCCAGAGGATCAAGCTCGTGCGAACACAACCGCGAGCAGAAGCAATAATTACAGATACACCAGAAAAACCTAATGTAAAAATCGCGTTGGACCTTATGGGTCCGCTACCTGAAACTTATGAGAGCACAATTACATTCTCTCTGTACAAGAGCAGCTGACGAAATACATTACGGTGATCCCTTTAAAATAACAGGACGCTCAATCCACGGTAACTGCATTGATGGATAATTTCATTTACATTCATGGAGCCCCAAAGATTATCCTAACTGATGGTGGACGAAACTTTATTAGCCAGACGTTCAAATATCTGGAAAAACTTTTCAAGATCTCACACATGACAACGACAACGTTCCACTCTCAGAGTAACGGAAGCCTTGAACGAGCACATGCTCCGATTAAGGAACAAATCAAAGCATTGATCTACGATCGTCAAGGAGAATGGGATAAAAAGTTGAAATTTGTTTCTATAGCGTACAATACAGCAAAACACGAAGGAACAGGAAATGTAATTTGGAAGGAAACCCAACATCCCAAATAACCTGCCAGTTCAAAGGACCAGTGTAACAATCGACCAATACTTCGAAGGACTACGCGCTGATCACGAACGTATCGTAAAAAGAGGACGCGACAATCTAATCGCTGCTAAAGAACACTTCAAGGCAGTCTAGGACGCTCGCATACACCGTCGTGTATCCATTTTCACAAAGGGCGATGAAGTCCTTGTTGCTCAAGAGAAAGACAAGACATCCCATGCCCCAAAGTGGGAAGGACCTGCCATCATACTAGAGCAAACATCAGACGTCAACTACGAAATATTCCTAAACAACAGAAAAAAATTAATCCACGTTAACAAATTAAAACCTTACCATAGAAACTAATCAAAAAAACTCTGTGCAGGAATTATGTCGCTGTTACTTCTTCCCCTCTTCGTAACGTCCGTCAAAACAGACGCATTAAGGGTGGAAGCACTTGAAGGCACCGTATACATGGACAACTTAGGAAACGTCGTAATCTACCATCAAACCTGGACGGTAGTCAACTACGTCGACCTTACCGAAATAAATCTACAACGGGACGAGCTGGTGCGAGCTGCGCTGAGCTTATCGACGATCTGCAACGGAGCCAAGGAAAAAAAGAACTGTTTGGAATCCGCATCAATCGAAATACTTCGACAGAGGTTAAATAGAATATATGCTAGAAGATCTCGGCTAATGACCATTATTGATTACAAACCCCGATTTAAAAGAGTTGTATTTAACTTTATTGGGGACTAGCTTTTGCCCGCGGCTTCGCCCGCGTGGATGTCGGAAAATATCCCACGGGAACATACTACCGTGATTAAAAGTACCCCATTTGTTAATCTAGGTAAACAATGTCTTCTCACATTGCTTATTATAGTATCCGAGGTGCGGCGCGCGGATTGATATATGATTGCTGGAGGTTAACAAATCCGAAATCTTACAATAGTAACGAAAAACATAACGATACGGAAAATTACCTACTTGAATGCCAAATTTGAAGGCAACTGTAAAACGGAAATTTAAATCCTACCAAAAAAAAGTTAAAGTTAAGGTAAATAGTTCCTTTAATAATTCAAATTAAGCTTTTACTTACATTGTTATCTCAGGGGGTTAGGACCATTTTTTATTTATACTTAAAGTACCTCTTTATATACTACATTAGAGGTTCAAAGTGACAGATCATGAGAAAAGCGTAGCCGTCCCACGGGGTTACCTGCAGTACCAAAACTTGTATACAGTTCACCGTTACGGTAAACTTCAAAGACCCACGGAAAGAGTTGGCCTGCCGCCTCCAGTTCACATAAACTACCATAAGTAAAAGAGCGTGACATGTCAATGCAATATTCAGCGGCGCAGGAATAATTGTCCCCGTTAGTATCGTGGGACATAATGGCAAACTCTTCCCAGTTGGCCGCCACATGGCTAACGATTTGCTCGCGCACCTCCCTGGCCGTCAATTGTGTGTCATACAATAGATAGGAGAGGGCCCGAAACAGACAGGCTCCATCCTCAATTATAGGAACTATGGTATGAGGCACCAAAATCCCATCAATTGTTAATGATTCAATAGCCATTGTAGTAGATAGCAAAACGTAAGTGTTGTTTTTTTTTAACTAAGTCAGGGTAAAGAAAATATTATAAAAAATAATTTTGAAAACTTGGAAAACAAAGGAATGCGCTGAAAAGCACAGTTTTTAAAAGACAGTTTTGTACTAAAAAGTACAGTTCAGTTGTATTGTAAACGATCGCTGCGCTTGCGCTAAACGTGTTATCTGGACAAATGTTGCATTTATAATGAGTTGGCCCGCCTTCTCGCACTCCTTATATAGTATCCGAGGAGCGGCGCGCGGATTAATATATGATTGATGGAGGATAACATCTCTAAAACCTAATAATATAACCTAATAACGGGACGGAAAATTACCTACTTAAATGCCAAATATGAAGGCAACTTAAAGTGAAAATATTAAATCCTCTTTATTCCCTATCCTGTGAGAATTAGGAAAAAAAATAGTTACGTAAATAATCCCCGTTAACCACCCCCCCCCCCCTAAACCCCTTAATGACAAACTTTATTACATAGGCAAGTATTTGTGTCAAGTTTCAAATAAGATCAAAGAAGATAAGCCCCGCGATAAAATCCTCCCCTGTAAAAATGACTATCCCTTTTTAACCCGTTAGGGGTCGATTTTCGAAAAACCCTGATACACGTTATTCTTTATTTTTGTTCTCAAGCATAAATACTGAGTTTCGAGTTAATCGAACCGCGCGTTAAAAGTCTTCCATACAAACTTTGATACCCCCAAATCCCCTCTTAGGGGGTAGTTTAAGAAAAATAAAAGTGACAAAGTTTATAATTTACTTTATAATTTATTTGCGTCAAGTTTGTTTGGGTTTGTTTGGGTTTGTTCGACCCCTAACGGGTTAAACCCAAACAAACTTTCACCCCCAATTTAACTCCCTTAGGGGTTGAATTTCGAAAAATCCTTCCTTATTCCTTGTCTACATTATAAAGGGAACCTTTGTGCAAAATTTCAGCTTTCTAAGTCCAAGGGTTTGGGCTGGGCGTTGATGAGTCAGTCAGTCAGTCAGTCAGTCAGTCAGGACTTCTCTTTTTATTTATATAGATATAAGTAAAATCCTGTTTGGAACTCTAGGAAATTCCGACGCCGAATATAATAATGATGAGATCGATAAACTTCACGCTGATAATAAAAAAAAATGAGTACCCTAATTAGCAATCAAACAGCAGTAGTTAAAAGAATAGCAATACCACGATCGTGTTAGACTATTTCCGCTCGATGAAGCTGCACTTCTCGGAAACTCTTTCGGACAACACTTCAAACATCACGTACGCCCTTCCCTCCAATGGAAAATTCTCGAACGACGACCCAAGTATCACATCGGCCCTTCCTCCCACTACCTCAATTTTCTCAGGCCCTACTTCTATAAAATGCGACGAATCTAAGCTAAGTTAGTCAGTAAGTCATCGAATTTGTATCACACCGAATCTCTGTACGACGATCATTTGAATAAACGCGTCTCAAGTAGCTCAACCTTGTGTTAACCGAGTTGTTCCGTCCTAAAACCGAGTTCTGTAGCTAGTCAGACAGCTCGTTCAAAATAAAAACCAACCAAACCCATCGATCCGACATTACAATATTATATTGACGACATTGAACGATCGTCGTCCTCACTTTCACTGCTTCCACTTAGATTTTTCGTGATAACAGTGTTTGCCGCCTCTGGCCATACGAGCCCCATTTCGATGTTGTGACCGAATATTTTGGAACGAACCCCCTCGACGTCAATTCTCGATTCGGCTCCTCGGGTACTACCTGAGACACTCCTAAAATCATCCACGATCGTCAAGACCCTATCCCTTCTCGTAACGAAACGATTAGGACGTTTAACTGAATAGCGATATCGACAACCACTCAAAGCAAGTGAGATCATATCGACCGAGGGAGTCGATAAACATCCGCATGCGAGCGGTACCGTATTACCAACGTTTCGACAAGAAGTACGAAAATCTGTCTTGCGTCCAGCGATACCCGCCGAAACACGTTATGTGGAGGGGAAAAATTAGATCGCGTGGCCAGCGTGCCCGCTCGTCACTTCCGTCAGGGCCCTTGAAAAACTAGGAAGGGAAATTCGCTGACGAAGTCAGTCTTCGAGGAGTCTTACCGCGTATATTATAGCGCCTAATCTAGTTTTGTCAAATTTATTGTATTATCGAAAATTGGAACCAAAGAACAAGGAAATATCATCCGTGGAGGAACCTCGTCGAACAAATATAAAATTGTCAAGTAAGTTACAATGAGTTCACATATCTCCTCTCAAGCATTTATTCTTCAGCCTCGCAACTTTATTTCTTGGGTCTCCCAGTGGAATCCTCCCTGCGATCGTCTGAAATACTGTAGTCGAGCAAAAGTCAATATGATCAATTTGTCAGTTTTATAAAAACTGTCTGGCGCCCGGATAATTTATATTATGAAAATAAAAGTAATTAACCAGAGCCCTGCCAGCCGTCAAACCCTGGCCGCGGGAAGTGAAGGAATGGTAAAAGAAAAATTCCTGTCTCAATGTCTTCTTCTTCCTCTATTTCGTCCATCCTGCTCTCCCCGACCTCTCGTAGTTCCGGGGCTCGGGGTGTGCTGTCCTGCTCCCGGCATCGTCCTGTGGATCTCGTTCCCCTCGCCTGGTTTTTCCTGGCGTAGCTGTGATGCACCCTCGGCTCTCCGAACCGCTCGCCTGGTCGTGTCCACCTAATGCTTGGCTTCTGTTGGGCAACGGCTGCCCATCCCTGTGCCCTCATGATTCGGCTCAGAGTTTGACCCCGGAGCACGGTGGCCTTCAAGTGTCAGTCTTGCCCACACTCCTTATGTTTCTTCTTTTTTTTACGATTTTCATTGTCCCGGTTTGCCCTTCGATAAGTTCGCCAATCCTTTCTTGGGTTTCCTCGATCTGGGCCTCATATCTGGTCGTCACATCCGGTAGAGCGCATGCTATTGCCTGGTATGGGATTTCCCGGAGCCGGTGAGGTGCTGTGAAGTATTCCTCTTATGTAACCCGGGCCCCTATCCCCCAGTCGCCTAGCCATGCCTCGTATCCTTCCTCGAGACGCCTCCCTATCGTTGCCCGGGTTAGCCCGTCCGCGTTCTTTATAAGGATGCTAGCTCCTTCAAACAGCACTTCTTCAATAGCCGGGTGGACTTCCGGGTGATCTTTCGTTGCCGTCTCAATTTCTTCTACTAGTTCTTGGGTTCCTCGCAGGTGTATGTGGAACTGCCCGACTCGAGTGATTAATACGATTTCTGTTCCTTTGTATTCTTCTTCCAGGTTTCTCACCGGGTTATTTCGGTATGGATACACCATCGATGTTCGTGTGTTGTCTCTTCGTTAATTATTTTTGGACTGCCGCTCCTCTCTCTTCTGCCAGGCTTTACACATTCCTCTTTCCTTTCCTTTTTTTTAGAGTCCGAGCGATTTGCCCGGGTACCACGTCTTTATGTTTTCATCGATTAATTCGACTATCTCGATGTCGAGCGACTCTCCCTTTTTCCCCGCCTCGACTTTCCTTTGTTTTTGTTTTTTCGTAAGTCATCTCCACTGTCGTTTCCTCGATCTTAAGTTCGGTAGCTCAATTCGCGTTAACTTCCACTCCATGCTGGCTTCCTTCCTCTCTCTCACTCTGCTTTCTGTTTGTGCCTTCTTTTCCTGCTCCATATTATTTTCTTTTCTCTACCGCTGACGTGAATCCGACTCATATACCCTTTTCCCCACTTAGTGTTGATTTTTGGACGCTCCGATTTCCTCACCGGGCGGTGCCTCCTGTCCTTTGGGCCGTCGGTGTCCCACCCCTTTCCCTACTCCTCCCTCTATTTCTTCTTTTTCCACACGTTGATAATTGTAAGCTTCCGTGCAATTTTCCTCTGTCCTTTTTCGTTATCGAGTCTGCGAGTAGATGTGTCGCCAGTCCTATACATTTTTTTATAATGTATGGGCCCTCATAGAGAGGTAGGAATTTTGCCGTTATCTATTTCATCGGATTTGAGACATTCTGTTGAGGCGCAGGCTGTTTCACGGAATAAAATTGCGTGAAGGAGATGAGGATCGATTTGTATGAACAAAAATTATTTGTTCGAGAAATATAATTGAGACGTATAAATTTATTACTGATATTATCACATATGAGAATAGTTCTTTCATTTAAGCTCCATGTATCTCACGCTTATCGTCAGAACGTGTGTACTCTGTCTGGCTGTACGCTGGCAACTGAGAAACGCGTGAACGCTCGCGGCCACCACGGACGCTGCCTCGACAAAACCTCGTTCGGTCAACTCCTTTGTCGCTCGGAAACTCGCGCCGCGCACGCAATAAACACGACGACACTCCTTAACACTTCCGCCGTCTGAGTGTTTTATGCATAGCCCGAGTTTTGAATACAATTCAACAAAACGATTCGCCTTAGTAAACATATCCGCCAACTGATGTTCAATCGGAATGAACGCAACGTCGATTTCGCGATTCTCGACATTTTCGCGTTTGTAATGGTATTTTACATCAACATGTTTCGATCGCTTATGGAGTTCAGGATTGCGAACGAGACATATTGCGCTCAGGTTATCAACGTGTAGCAGTGTTGGCTTCTCGCGCTGTTGCCCTATACCGTTCAACAATGTGCGAAGCCACACAGCCTCTTTTGCCGCGGTTGCTGCAGCAATATACTCGGATTCGGTTGTACTTAGAGACACGAGTTTTTGTCACTGGCGACAACGTCACAATTCCACCCGTAATACAAAACGCGTATCCAGTCGTCGACCTGCGCGTCGCAACATCGCTCGCAAAATCAGCATCCGAATATCCCGTTAATTCCGTCCCTGATTCGCTCGCACAATACTCGATTCCCAATCCAATTGTTCCGATTAAATACGAGATGATACGCTTCACGGCGTTCTAGGGGCTCTCATTGTGATTATTGAAAAATTTACTAACCGCGTTAACCGAGTAAGCAAGATCTGGACGAGTTACCACCGAGAGAAGCATCAATGACCCGACTGCCTTGCGATACGGCTCATTTTGTTTTTCGTCCTCGCTCTCTACCGGATACAACACCGTGTGAGGATCCGCTGGTATGGAAAGCCCTTTTGCTCGACTCATACCGAACCGTTCTACGATTTTTGTCGCGTATGCCGATTGATGTACGAACTTCGATTTATTAGCTCGATCTCGGTAGATTTGCATTTCGACGAATGTGCTGCAGTCCCCGAGTGTTATATCGAACGCTTCGCGTAACGCACCGATTATACTAGAAATTGTCTCTTTTGATTTTGATGTGACGATCCCATCGTCGACAAACAACGCGAGGTAGACATCGTGTCCGTCGTAGACACCGAAGAAGACGCACTTGTCTGCGTCTGTCCCCTCGAGATTGAAACGTTGCAGAAACTCTACGAACTTCAGGTTCCACCAACGTGGTGCTTGTTTGAGCCTATAGAGAGATTTTCCCAGCAAGCACACTACGTCGCCTCGATGTCTCGCTTCCTTATTGTCATGAAGTCCCACCGGAACCTCCATACGAATTTCCTCATCCAGGATACCGTGTAGGAAAGCAGTGCGTACATCGAACTGCGCAGTTTCGAGACCCAACCGCGTGATGACGGCCAGAAGCACCTGAAGTGAGTCGTAACTCACCATCGGGGAGAAGGTTTCAGAATAATCTATGCCTTCTCTCTGCATAAACCCTCTGGCACATACACGTGCCTTAAATCTAGCCACGTTTCCATCTTCATCGCGCAGAATCTTGAAAACCCATCTCGAGTCGATCGTCTTTTCTCCAGAAACTCTTGGAACGATTTCCCATGTTTCGTTTTTTTCGAGAGATTCGAGTTCCCCGTCAATGGCTTCCGTCCATTGGGCAGCCTCCGCACTCGATATTGCTTCTTCATATATCGTTGGAATATTGTGCTCTACCAAGCACAATGCGTATCTCGCCGGTGGATGTATCAGCGCTCGATTGCGCACCATCCTCGGCGTTCTCCCGTCCTGTTGTTGCCCCTGCTCTGCCTCGTCCTCGATCACGATGATGTCCTCTGCCACCGCGTTGTCAACGGCTTCGTTCTCGGCGCCTGCTTCGTCTGCAACAGCTCCGTTGTCGTTTACGTCGCGCCCTTCGTCGTCGCTCTCGTTCGTTAATGGGAAGACGACATCGATGTTCGTCTCAGACAACTCCTGGTTCATGCTCTGTTCGTTGAAAACAACGTTTCTGGAAACAAAAACCTTTTGTGCCACGGGATCGTACAACCTGTAGTTGGTTGACCCGCTGTCATGTCCCCTCAGAACGAACTTCTTGGCTCGAGCATCGAGCTTCGTCGTCCTCTGCTTCGGTACGTGTGCGTAAGCATCCGATCCGAACACCCTCACATGTCGGAGATCCGGTCTCCTCCCAGTCCATTGTTCATACGGTGTATGACCCTCTTTCCTCCTCGATTCCCCAGTCCTGTTGAGTACGTAGACCACCGTTTCCACTGCTTCCGCCTACACGTAAGCAGGCATCGGCTTCGCCTGAAGCATCGTTCTTGCCGCTTCAACGATGGTGCGGTTATCCCTCTCGGATTTGCCATTTTGTTCTGGCGTGTATGGCGCTGTCGTCTCGAATGTGATCCCTCTCGTCTTCATGTATTCTGGCATCCTCGTGTTACAGAACTCGGTCCCGTTATCGGAACGAAACGTCTGCATCGTTCGTCCGAACTTATTGTTCAACAGACGCTCGAATTCTACGAAACGATCATAGACATCAGACTTGTGACGGATGAAATACACGAACCTGAACCCGGTAGCGTCGTCCTTGAAAAAAACATAGAAGCGCGCTCCACCTATTGAGTCAATCGACAATGGACCACACGCATCGCTGTGTGTGATTTCCCCTGGCTTGCTGGACGTCGCTTTCTTCTCTTTACGAAACCAAAGTTTGTGTAATTTGCCGTACTGGCATGCTTCGCAGAAGAATTCCATAGCGTTCTTCACGCTCACCCCTCCGACCAAGTCTCGACGCACCAGCTCGACAAGCGCTTGCTTGTGGATGTGACCGAGCCTCTCGTGCCAAGTCTTCAGATCCATCGCCGTTACGTTCACTTCACGGTTCTTCCTCGGCCTTCGGAAAAATGTGCGACACAGTCTGTTTGACTGTTTTAGTCCTGCTACCTCGATCACACCGTCACGTGATACCTCAACAAATTTATCCTCGAAGTTTACACGAAACCATTTGTCCATGCAAATACCGACCGAGAATAGATTCCTTTTCACCCGGGGAATGAGTAAAACGTTGTTGATGACACTGTCCTCCCATTCACCGTTCACAAATTTTTCGATCCGAATGCTACCGACACCCTCTACCTCGCACTCGCCGTCATCACCGAGCACAACGGTCTCTCCCGTTACCGACCGTAGGTTTTCGATCTAGTCTCGTCGTGGTGTTATATGTTCCGATGCCCCGCTGTCGGTAACCCAAACATCTGCGTTATCCGTATTCTGCAACTCACGAATCTGCTCGCCTGACGGTACCTGCCGCTTCACGCCTGTTACCGACACCTCGTCGTTCTTCGTACCCGATGTGACCATGAACGCACACGCGGCACTCGAGTGATCTCTGTCTCCTTTGTCTCCCGGTTTTTTCTACCTTTTGCACTTATTCGCGTAGTGTCCTTTTTCACCGCAGATCCAACACACTATTTTTGGTTTCGCGCCTTTTGTTATTACCGCCAATGCACTCGCTGACTTACCGTCTCCCCCGAGATTTAATTCTTCCTTGATCAAGCGTTCCATCAGATACGACACGGTTTACCGTGAAAGATCCACGCTCGCCCACGCGGTCCTGAACATCGCATATTTTGTCGTTAAACTTGACATAATTTTCGCGATTATTGCCCGCTCTGTTTTCTCCTGTCGAAGATCTTTCAGCTGACTGGCCATATTCTGCACCACACTCACATGATGTACAACCGTGTCCGTTGGCACCATCTTGTATGAGTAGAAATGTTCCTCGAGCGTCCCGACGTTCGACGCAGACTTTTGTTCGTGCATCGCGCTTAACGTGTCCCACACATCTTTCGACTACCACACACTAACACACAGTCTACATGTTCGTCCTCTAACGCTGCCGTAATTATCGTCGCTGCCTTCGCATCGTCCTGAAGCCACGCTTTCATTCGACCCTTGCTCACGCCTACCGCGTTCTCCGGTATTGTCCTCGAACCGTCGACGATGTCGAAAACTCCCTATACCTTTAAGCACTTTGGTAATACGATATTTCCAGGCCTGATAATTTGATCCGTTGAGCCGTTTCACTGATGCTACTAGCCCATCCTCCCGCATCTTCGAGCTTCAACTGTTAGCTCGTTAACAGCAGGCTGTTTCATGGAATAAAATTTCGTGAAGGAGATGAGGATCGGTTTGTATGAACAAAAACTATTTGTTCGAGAAATATAATGGAGACGTATAAATGTATTATTGATATTATCACATATAAGAATAGTTCTTTGATTTAAGCTCTATGTATCTCGCGCTCATCGTCAGAACGCGTGTACTCTGTCTGGCTGTACGCTGGCAACTGAGAAACGCGTAAACGCTAGCGTCGACCACGGACGTTGCCTCGATAAAACCTCGTTCGGCCAACTCCTTCGTCGCTCGGAAACTCGCGCTGTGCACGCATTAAACACGACGACACTCCTCAACACATTCAATGCCCTTGCTAATACCCATGCTCCTTTCTGAAACCGGTACGTCTTGTGGGCGGCGTTGAATTTTTGTGCCTGAGCCCATCCTTTCTTCCTTATCCTTTCTTTTACTAGTGCCAATTTTTCTTCGTGAGTCATTTCCTTGTTTCTTAACCCTTCGTTTAATCCGAGTATCCATTCTCTCCATGCTCTATATGTTTTTTTTTCTTTTTTGTAGTTCATATGGTGGAAATTCCGTCGCCTCGTGATGGGTCTGATTAATACATTCCTGTATGAGAACCGATGTGTTGGTCTAGTGGTTAGCGTGCTTGCCTCTGAAATCAACACATCGGGAGATAGTTGATTTGGATGGAAGAGGATAGTTTCGGAGAGAAATAAAAACACAGGCGTGACGTAGCTCCAGTTCTACACAGATGTCGCGCACATGGACCGGTACGTGTGTGTGTCGGATGTGTATAGCTGTAGCCTGTGAGCTATTTCTCGACGAAACGCGACTAACTCCGAGGCTGGAAAGCGAACTCGTGACCGGCTGTATTGGTATAGGTGTTCCGCAGTTTCCGTATACCCAGGATAGAAAAATGTCATGGTGAATGCGATACCGAGGGGGAAGTCGGCTGCGGCCGCAAGATGGGGATCGATTAGGGATGTGAATTGGAGAAAATGGTGGGAAATGTAAAAAAGGGGAAATCCCTGTACATGATAGCTACAATTAGCGAAGCGTTCGCCGTAGCAGATACAATAAAAATACATTCCTGTATGATCGGTACCCATTTGAAGCATCCCGAGTGTTTTTCTTCCAGAAAGGTCCTAAAGAAGCGGCCTAATTCTCGGTTCACTCTCTCCACAATGTTACCTTACGGATGGCGAATAGACGAGAAAATTCCCTTTATATCTTCGTTTTTCAGTTTTTCCAACCATTGTTTCAAGGTAAATTGGGTGCCATGGTCGAACTGTATCCTTTTCGGTTTTTCATATCGAGGGATGTACTCCCCGAATATTTTCCTTATCATTGGTCGCTGCTTCTGCTTTTTTTAAAGGGTATAACGACACGTATTTGGTGAACGCGTCGATTGTGACCAGGAAGTGTTTGTTCCCGCCGACAGATGTGGCTAATGGTCCATAAAAGTCAATGGATACCAAGTCATTCGGCCCCTCCGGTATTATTTTTTGCATGTCCGCATATGACGTTTGATTGGGGACTTCGTTTCGCTGGCACGTATCACATGTTGATAAGATTTGTCTTGCCCGTTTAGTCATGTGTGGGTATGCAAAGTCCTCATTTAGCATTTGAAAAACTTTCTTGGCTCCCTCGTACCCGTATACTTCATGGCACTCTTTTATTAACGCCTCTGCGAATTTTTCTGGCAGCATTATCTTCCAAGTTCCGTCTCGTGTCCGTTTCTGTAGGCGTTCCTTATATATCATGTACGTTGCGTTTTCAGTTGGTTCGTAACATTTGTCCCAAATTTTCTTTAGGTCTTCTTGTTTTTGTTGTTGTCCCTTCATCGTCCTGAGATCTTCGACCAGCTCTTTTGATAGATCTCTCACCAGCGTGGCTGCCCGTACATTTTCCCCCGGGCTGTTGAGATCGTTTCCTTCTGGTGGTCGGCTCAGTGTATCTGCGACCCTTTTTCTCTCCCCTGGTTGATGCTCTATTTCCAGGTCATAATCCTGGAGAAGAAGGGCCCATCTCAGCAGTCTTTCTCCCGCAAATTGGCACGCTTTTAAAAACGTTAGGGCCTTGTGGTCCGTGATTACTCGGATTTTCGCCCCCCAGCAGATATGTCCGGAATTTTTGTAATGCCCAGACAATGGCCAACAGTTCTTTTTCTGTTGTGATATACCCTATTTCTGCCCCCTTAAGGGTTCTGCTGGCAAACATGACTACTCCTTCCTATCCTCTCTCATCGTGCTGATTTAAGACTGCTCCTAACGCGCGGTCGCTTGCATCCGTTGTCAGTGTGTAAAGTTTCCTTGAGTCTGAGTATTTCAGCATGACTGAGTGGGTGAATATCCTCTTGATTCTTTCAAACGCTTGTTTTTCTTCTCTTTCCCATTTCCACTTTTTTTCTTTTTTTTAGCAATCCCAGTAATGGCACCGTTTCTTTAGCGTGTTGACTCGTAAATTTTGTATAGAAATTTATTAGTCCTAGAAATCCACGAAGTTGCCTTACATTGTTTGGTCTGGGGAAGTTTTGAATCGCCCTGGCCTCATATGGGTGTGGCCTTAATCCCTCTGTGCTTAAAATGTGTCCCGGGAAGGTAACCTTTTGTTTGAAGAATGCCGATTTCTTGAAATTCAGCGTCATTTTGTGCTGATCAATTCTTCCAAAGATCTTTTCAATGACTTCTAGGTGTGCCCAGTAATTCTTTGACATGCATAGTAGATCGTCTACAAAATTTATGACTGAATTTCCTAATCTTTGCAGTATAATCTCCAGTCCCCGATCAAACTTGCTGTACTTGTCTTCAAACCGAACGGGGTGACCGTGAATTGATAGCATTTGCCGTCGTGTAAAAATGCCGTGTATTCTCTTGATTTTCCATGCAATCTGCCAGAAACCGCTAGTCATGTCAAGACTTGACATGATTTTTATTCCCCCACATTGTTGGAAAATTTCCTCACTTGGATGCGCTGTATCGTAATCCCCTTTTAAATATTTATTCAATTGACTGGCGTCAAGGCATAGTCTGACTGAACCGTCTTTTTTCATGACTGAAATCAATGGGTTTATGTATTGGCTCTTCGCCCGCTCAATTACCTCATGATCCAGCATTCTCTGGATTTCTCGTCTTACTTTTTCTCTGTAGTGCATCGGAATTGGGTATGATCGGTGTACATATGGCTCAGGATTTTCTAATTCTAGCCGGTGTACCTATTCTTTCATTCGCCTCGGGTATCTGTCGAAAATGTGTCGGTATGCCCATATTAATTCCTTGAAATGTTTTAGGACTTCTTCGGATATTCCCTTGCATTCCTGCAGCTTTTCATCAACCTTCTTTTCTGTAAGTTGCAGTGAGAGTTCGTTTGCGTCTTCCGTGGTGCAATTAATCCGTTGATCCTCTGAATCATAAATTTCGGTCCAAAACTCCCCCTCATAGAGTGCTACCACCTTGTCACCTACTCGGATTTCGCCCTGGTTTGTGTCTATCACGATTTTCAATTCTAACATTCCATCCATCCCCCGGATCGCTTCTCTCTGGAGAGTGGGGGTTACTAGGGCTTGTAGAGTTCCCCTCTGTTCCTAGATCTCTGCATTGACCATGATCTGTTGCCGAATCCTTTCCGATTTGCCTCCAAAAGCCCCCTTCAGGTTTGTGCTAGTGACGGGTAGCACAGGCCCAAATGTTTTTTTCCGTTGATCATATAGATCCTTAGATATGCAGGTGACTTCGCTACCGCTGTCGATGAGTGTATTTACGTTTCGCCCTTCCATTTTCATCATGAATTCTGCACATCGGGGATATCTGTTTCCAATTCCTATTTTGTTATCGTTTTCTTCCTGGAGGAATTTTCTCGGGCTTTCGAACGGATCTTCTTGTTCCCTCGCTCCGCTTCCCTCGTTGTTCTTTTTTCCTTCTATTTTCTTTTCTTTTCGGTCCACCTTCATATTATTCGTTTGTGGGATTCTTAATACTGTTTTCTCCTTTCCTCCGTATTCTCCCATTTTCCGCTTTTTGTTTTCTTCTGATTGTGACAATTTCCTCTCGATGATTCCTATGTTTCTCTCTGTTATTTTTTGTTTTTGCTTTGTTTCTTTCTTCTTTGCTCTTTTCTTTTTGTCCTTGCGTTGTCTCTTCCGAGCCTCTTCGAGCGCGTATTTTGTTTCTTCGTCGTCACCGGTTGCGCCTCGCAATAGTCCTTCCAGATCTTCGGACTCCGTCATTACGGGCGCAACCGTTATTCGTTTCCCGACTGTTTTGTCTCGGGTATTTTATTATCTCCCTCCAATTGTTTCGTCACCTTTTCCTGTCTTTGCCAGGATGTTTGCTGAGGCTGGTTCTCTGGTCTTCTTTCGATTCCTGAATTCCAGGCCGGGGCATTCGGGTTAAGGGGTCGGCTTGCTCCCTGTCCTGTGTGTCCCCACCGTGGTCCAGATTCGTATCTTCCGGCTCGTGGCCCTGGTCCCGAATTTTCTCAAGGTTTATTCTGGGGCTGAAAACCTCTATTTCCTTGGAAGCTGTTCTGGTTCCATGTTTGGTTACTAAGGAGAAACCTAGGTCCATCTACTCCCCCGTGTTTGGAAAAATTCATTTTGTGATTTGGTGTGCCACTTCCCTCAGTTTCCTCGAGTATTTCGAGGAATTTCTCGACGATTTTTGTTGCGCCAATTCGAACCGTCATTCGTGCATGTTCATCGAAATGTTTGGCCAATTTTTTTATTATTTGTTCGTCTTTCAGTTTTTCCCTCAGGTCCTTTACGTTTCCGAAGATGCGGGTAGCATATTCTGCTCGGGTCATCTTATGCCCGTCCTGGTCGTATCTCCCGAACTCCAAATTTCGCCGAATCTCATCCTGCATTTCCTCGCTCCAATATCTTCCACGGAATTTTGTCGCGAATTCTTCGATCGTGTGAACTTGTTCCTCCATTACCTGTGAACGTGGGTGGTTTTTGATTGGCGGCGTACATCTGACTGGTATTCAGTCCGCTGCTCCACGTGACGTTGTGACCGGACCCGGTTGCTTGGTTTTTAAACGCTGCTTCACACCGTCTTATTCGCCTAGAATTCTCAGCGACGGTGCTCCCCTTGTTTCTCGATGATTCTGCGATTTTAGCCAGGTTATCCATGGCCTGCTTGAGACGTTCATCTATCTCCTCCGTCTCTTCTCTATTGTCGCTTTTCATCTGCTCGAATTGGTCTTCCATCAGCCCCTGTGCGATGATTAATTTCCGATCGATTCTTGCTTCTGATTCTTCTACCGCCTTTCGCAAAATTTTCGTAAATTCGTCCTGTGTTACTCTGTTTCTGTTGCTGCAGTTTTTTTTCCTGTTCTTGTAACTGTTTTTGAGTGGTTTTCCAATCCAGTCGTTGTTCGTTCCTCATTTTATTGATTGCAATAATTGTTGACTTCAAGGTTTCGTCTATCTCTTCCATGGTCGCGTTAGCGTTTCTTACTACCCTGAATGTGCCGTTGTTTTGTGGATTTTCTTCTGTTATTGGTGCAATTTCTGATAGGCGTCCTATATTTTGGCGAGCTCTATCTCTTTCTATCCTTAATAGACCATCAGCCGTCGTTGATTCCCATTGGAGAAATATTTCTTCGTTTTGTTGTGACATTTATTTTGTTTTATTCTACAGGTTTTTCTTTACTATTATTGTGCCCCACGTTGGGCGCCAAATGTAACGGGTTGCCCCTTATTACATTAAATTTATGTGGATTCGGGGCAGGATAAGGGAATAAATTAATGTAAACCTTTATGTTCCACAAATAAACGAAGATTTATTCAGATTTCGCTTTTTCGTATGATACAAATAAGTTTTGAATCGCCCTGTATCTTGGCTTCCCGTGCTTGGTCGGTTTGTCTGTCGCGGCTCTTGCGTACCGAGGAGGCGGGGCTTATTACGTCCCGAAATATCGCGAGCCTCCGTTACCCGGGCAACGAGTCACCTTTTCTATAATAGCCGCCGTTTCGTGTTTGCATACGTTTGGTGTATGTACATCTTTGACTTATATGTATTTCACATTCCTTTCGAAATTTTAAATGCTTCTATTGTGTGTGTCTATGTGTGTCGCGTGGTCTTCACGATTTCGCACGGTTCGGCTTAGCTCGGCCACTGCCCCCATTGTTGTTGTTCCTTCTCTCTCGCTCTCGTTACATGTTTTTATCTAGGCTTTCAGCTGGCTGTCAGCTTTAGTATTCTGATTTTTATTCATGCGGGATGCTTATTTGTTTCGAGTTTCGTGATTCTATGCTTTCTCCTTTAAATTACCGAATTTTCTCATTCGTTATCTACGAGATTATTGATTTAATTCTTTTTTTCTGATTGTCGCACTTTTTCTAATCGGATGATGCCAATTCTTTCCTTACTCTACTTACTCCTCTTTGCCACTTTCCTTGTTCAGTCGCCTTCCTTGCCTTTCGGGCTCGGACATGCGCTTATTTTACTACTAATGGCAAAGTCCACGTTGTATAGTCGAGAAAGGCTGGCATCTCCGCTCGAGACTCTTGTGAAAATCGTTTGAAAAGAGATTCCCAAAAATTCACTTTTTACCTTCTCTTTTATTATTTCGGCTCCTTTCCTCAACGGTCACTTTCCCCGCTGCAATCAGTGGGTACTTGCGTCCGGTACTAAGGCCTTCACAATAAAAGAGATTTCAAATTTAATCGTGCTCACTTGCTTCATCTTGTCCATCGCTTTCCCTAGTTCGATATTTTCCACGCTTAAAAAGCCTGTACTAGTATCTCGTTTCGGTACTCGCTTTGAAGCTGACTTGAAACAAGTAGCTTTCCTTCCCTCGAGGTCGCCCTTATATACCCCTTGTGAAATAAACGTTACCTTGATTTTTTTAGCCAATCTTTTTTTCTTTTTGTTTCGATTTCCTCCCATGTCCGAGGGATGGCGCCATTTGGCCCTTTTCTCGGTCTGTTCTTTTCCCGAATACCACCTGGACGCAGTGACCGCGCTTGTCAACATCGGCGGCTTTGTTGCGTCTCCGCGTCGCTCGCTCGTGAGACCGTTCTATCCATCTCAATAGTAACCCCCCGCTTTTTTTAAATTTTATTTAAAACATAACATAAAAACACAGGCCTCTCTTCACCCCTCTTTTATAAAAAAAAGATTGCAAATAAAAATTATTTTTTTCATATAGCGGTTTAAAATAAAATGTCTACACACCCAGCGATACTCTTCCTCCGTGGTTCCTTTTTCCCTTTTTTGTTATAAAAAGAAATAGATAAAATAAATTTGAGCAAATACACACGAAACATAGGGTATCAATTCCTCAAAAGGTACATGCTTATAATACGGTACGCGAACGGTGTCGCCGGTAACTCGGAGCAAACGGGATACATTTTTTTCCGTCACACCATTGTGTGAAAGGTCATACAGTTTTTCAAAATGTCACATAGACGGTGGGAAGGAGGGAGAGAGAGAGAGAGAGAGAGAGAGAGAGAGAGAGAGAGAGAGAGAGAGAGAGAGACGGAGGGAGAGAGAGAATGAATGAGAATGTATGAATATTTATTTATGCCCTAGTACGCTATGAGGCAATGTGTGGATACAATTTGGAGAAATCTTACATTGTGATTGGTTTGTTTGGGTTCGAGTACACATGCAACTTAAATCGTAAATCGACAGTATGATTAAAAAGTTATAAAAGTAAAATGTTTTCGAACGAACTACGATAGAATATAGTAAAATTCTTATAAATAATAACAATAGCACTGTGATACAATAAGAACGTAATACTAAACTACTAGAGCTAATCTTAAAATTAGTCAATAGTGAAAGCGCAGATTTGAGTACTAAACTAGTGACGGGGGTCCTGTTGGGCTCAGCTGGCGTCAGGTCTCTAATCCTGCCGAAGAAAAAGGAGGCATTCAGTGCTTAGCAGGTTTTCGAATAATCTCATTTTCAAAATGTCAAGGGATTCGGATGAGATGATAGAAGGCAGTAAGGAATGCCAAAAATACATAGCGGATAAGGAAAAAAAGTTATGAAAAATTGAGGTTCGATGAACAGGAATACGGAAAGTGTACGATGACAAAGGTCGTCGCGCAGAGCGACGATCGCGCTGGTCATGCAGGGGAAATAGTTCAGTCAGATACTCAGGAACATTCGTGAAAAGAACACGATAACATGTAATACGTAGGAAATAGTGACGCCAATTTAAGACAGATAACCAGCATAGACTGTGACGATAAGGAGTGACGTGCTCATCGCGTCGCAAATCGAAGATAACAGTTTAACAGCCTCTGCAGTTTAGTGTTGAGCTCCGTTGTCAAATAATGGTACACTAGGCATTAATAGTCAAAATGCGGCATGATGAGAGTTGAGATCAAATTAGCCCTGAGATACTGAGAGAGAGAGAGAATTTTTATGATACTTCAATTTGTAGAGTGTCATATGCACTGTCAAACGCCAGCGCAACACCATCAACCAGGATCCTCGAGCAGATCTCGAAGTCAATCCGACGGATATACGCATTACTGCCGAGAACAACGGCTCTGGTCTTAGTCACATTTACAGAGACCATTAGAACGAGCAAATTCGCAAATCACACTGGCATCGTGAGACATAGCACATGGCAATAACAGTGTTGATCTCCGAAGGATGGAGAGAGAGAGAGAGAGATCCTTTGCAGCCTTGTATTTAGTTCATCAGAAAAATCGTGGTAAACCAGACAGCAATAGTCCAAATGAGGGAAAATTAAAGCAATTACTAGTCGGATTCGAAGCTCAGTCGACAAGGCATTATTGTTATATTTTAGTCTAAAGAGAACATTATGTACTTTCTGAGAAATGGATGCAACTTGACGTCGCCATGACAAATTTGCGGTAATCCAAATGCCCAAATTACAAGCATCAGAGCAATAAGGAATAATAGTATTGTTAACTAAGATAGGTGGATAAGTTTGAAGATCAATCTTATCAATAAACGCCGAGCTACCAAGGATTAAGGCTTTGGATTTAGTTGCATTGAGGGTGAGCCCATTTTTAGCTGCCAATGTAGAAATCACGTTCGCGTCATAGGTCATCTTATCAATAGCAGCTCGAAGTTTATTCGGATAACATTGAAGATATATTCGTGTATCATCTGCAAATATCATTGAACAAGAAAACCGAAGGTCACAGCATATATCATTAATATATAAAAAAAACTAACGGACCCAGAACAGAGCCCTGAGGGACACCCCTGGTAGAAGGTAACCACTCGAAGCATCTTCCCTGGTCGTCCATTACTGCTTGTGATCTGTCTGTGAGATAGGAGTAAAACTAATCTATCGTCTGAGTTGAAAAACCAAAAGATCTAAGTTTTAAGAGTAGCTGTAGGTGAGGTACTGTATCAAAGGCCTTACTAAAATCAAACAAAACAAGAACGGTCAGCATTTTCTGGTCGATACCACGACGTGTGCCATCAGAACTCTCAGAAGTGCTGATTGGGTATTATAGGATTGTCTGAACCCCGATTGACGATTATTAAGAAGGTTGTGGTCGTTAAGGCACGAAGTAATTTGGGAATAAACAATACGTTCCAATACCTTCGAGAGCTCGGGAAGATTCGCAATCGGTCTGGTGTCAGCCGAACTAGTAGGAGTTTTTATTTTTACGAGAGGCCGTATATACGCCCGTTTCCATAAACGGGAAAAATACGAGGTTTGTAGTGACAAGTTGAATAGAACTAATAGGAACGGCGAAATCGATGGTTTGGCTTTAACTATGGAGAATGGTGCGAGACCATCAGAGCCTGCACAATGCGATGAGGGTACTATAGAGCAAAGGTGTTTGTCAATGATTTCAGCAGTGATTGGCGAAAATTAAAAGAAAGGTGAGGTTGTGGAACTGAGCCAAGAGCATTAGGAAGCTCTATAAAAGAAAGCTTATTACCGTCTCCAGAAATAGATGCATAGTAAGCATTAAGTTGGTTTAAGCTAAAAAAAGCTAAGCGGAGTAGATGTATTTGTTTGTATGAAGCCCAAGTCGGCAAGCTCCTTCCACAGTCGAGGTGGCTCATTAATGTTGGTGATTTTAGATAACAAAAATCGATCTCTTGCTCGACGCATCTGCTCGGTAAGGTCATCCCGATAACGGCGGTAATGATCACAAAGATCACGACTATTAGTTCGGTTCGCACGTCTAAATAAGATATTACGCTAACGAATCTTCTCTTTGAATTCGAATTGTCGTACAGGTGGAAATAGGTCGAGTGCTGCTTGGATGGTATGGGTAAGAGACATAGTTAATTTATCTACGCTGCTAGGATTGTTCTCCCACTCTGGAATTGCGTCTAAATGCACCGATAGAGCAGTTGTAATGCTAGCATTAAAGTTTTTGAGACAACGCCGTGAGATAACTCGCGAAGATATTTGGGGAATATTTGATATGTATGATATTTGGATAAGATCATGGCCGGCTATGAACCGAGCCGACGATTTAGTAAACGAACATAGTTTATCTTCAGAATCTATTATAAAAACATCTAGCCACGAATCACAATATGAGGTATGGTACGTCGCTTCAGTCGGGACTAAATAGAGAGCGTGTGATTGTATAATATCAGTAAGGACTTCAGGTGCATAACAATGTGAAAGTAATTTGCAATTCAAATCGCCAGCAATAATAATATTTTGATAAGTAACATAAGTAAATAAGACCGATTTTCCATTCGCAAAAAAAATGTCTAGTAGTATATATTCCGGCGAGTTTGAAAAAACTGGAGAAGAAATATCTAGTATGGTGGCACGGAACGAGTCCCTAATATAACATGCAACACCACCGCGTAACTTATTTTCTCGATCATTTCTAATAATTAAAAAAAACCATTAATAGCAATGAGATTGTCGGGAATACGCGAGTGAAGCCAGGTCTCTGAAACAGAAATGATATGCACCGCATTTTCTTGGACATAGAGTCTGATTTGATCAATATGCGCGAGAAGAGAGTTTGCTTTGAAATGGCAGATCAAAAGTTGAGAGTCTGCATTCTGAGATGCGATAGTGTTGACCGGATCAATAGGCTCACTGGGCTGAGTAAGTCAGATAAGATTTTTTAGGTCGTTCGCATTGCGGATAGTTATCAACGGTTGTCCGTTTGAATTGCGTGCAAAAATTGATCCTCCCGCGGTCCAACCGTTTTTATAGTTTGCTTAGCGTGCCCGAGCCATGGTTTGACAGTAGAGTTCATAGGTTTGGTTAGGAAGAAGCTCATTAATATAGATCTTGCCATTAATATTATCTCCAAATACTTCGCGAGCAGTGACTTCCCGTTTTGCACGTTTCGCCTTAATGATGGCATTGCGGACTGACGAAGATGTCAATGCGACCATAAGTGAGAAAGAATTTGGAGAATCGGAGATTGCAGGATTCTCAAGGTCATTACCGGAACGCGATTTACGCTTGAGAATTCTAACAGTCAAAATATGTCCCGAAAGGTCGGGCAAACCGAAAGCAATGAGAACCCTGACTACCAGAGCCATCAGATCCTCATTTACAAGACCGTGAGAAAGCCCTGCCACAACAATCTCATCTGATCCGGATGCCTGCTTGTTGATTTGAGTCCTAAGTTGTGCGACTTCATCGCGTAAATCGAAGTTCGCCTGGATCAAAGTGACATTGCTAGTCATCAATTTTTCGATTTTAGTGGTATGATCCGCTACGATAGCAATTCATTGGGGTAATGAGCTTAAAGTTTTGTTAATCTTGTTATTCGTTTCGCGTTGTTCCGCAACAAAGCTCTTAAAACTAAAATCGGAGGTTTGAAGCATATTAATAATGGTGTCCAGAGGTGTAGCGGTTAAGGAGATGCTTTCCGTACTGACGACGGAGGCATTACTAACAATTGACGTAGACGGATTGGACATTATTTCATTGATTTCTCTCACAAGGAAACGTTGCGTGGTCGATGTCTCAGATTTCGATGAAATTTGGCATGCTTGTAGAATGGGTAAAAATAGGCGACACGTATTTTTTTTATATCGGCGGAACCCGATTTTTAAGGGTTGAAAAGCACCCTCGAAAATTGGGGTGTTTTTCGTTTTTCGTCGATAACGTTTTAACAGTACGAGATATGAAAAAACTTCAAATTGCAACAATGTTCATTTTTTGGTGTACTGTGGAGATGAGAACGATGCAGATAGCAACAAATTTCATATTGTTTATTGCTAAAATGAAATTTTTTCAACAGTATCTCCGAGAACTTTTAATCGATTGGCATGTAAATTTGCATACATGTAGAGAATGAAAAAGTGCGGATACGGATTTTTTCGTTTTCCGATATCTTACAATTAAGGGGTTGAAACTGCCCGTCGATTTTTTTGCCGAGAGCATCGTATAATCAGCTAGCTTTTTGGCATTTCGGTCTAAATTCACATCGATATATGTTCGTGTTATAACGCAATTGCATATCTATAACATTTCAGCCCTCCCTCGCCCCCAATGGTCCTCCTCTCGAAAGGGAAACGTTCAAAGGTCTTACCGTGCGGCATGGACGAAAATTTGTATAAATAAAAATGGGTTACAAAGAAAGTACAATCAGTCAAAATAGTCGATACAATTTCGATTACAAGGTCGAAGGGAAAGAATGTTGTATTCTTCGACTACTAGACGTTCATGATGATAATGATGAGTACAGCAACAAATGGCGTGTTGTTTATTGCAATAATTCGAGCATTACTTGTGAAAAATCACTCTTCAGTTTCCCACTCATATGGACAGAGGCTCGCAATCACGCATTGACTTCGTGCTTCGGAAAGCAACTGGATTACAATTGTATATTTACGAAGAAATTCCATTCCGCTCACCGTATCGAAGGCATTACCTGCAAAGATTACAGCGTGTTTGGATTATCGCTGCAACTCATGAACAGAATGATGCAAACATTTTTATCAGCTTATAACGCAGCATAATTTAATCTTTATCTTTAACTTTAATTTCACAAACAGCAGAACCAATGAACAAAAGAAATAAATCTTCGCAAAGAGCGACTACGGGGCAAAGAGCGGCTCTCATGATAACCTTGAAATCGCCTTATTAAAAATTAATAGCAGTTCTCGTAATAACGTGTGTCGTCGTTATTTTTTTCGTGTGTATTTATCAATTGGATTTCAAGTCATATAAATTCACCAACGATCATTATTGCTGCAGTTACGACGGACAAGCCAGCCATACATTTTGAGTTCGAAATACAAATAAAAATATACTGTAACGGGTCTTATTTCGTTACAAATAAATTTATAGGTTCCCGGACTCGAACAGTGAAGAAATTAATAGAAACTCAGGTGTTTTGGGTATTTTAACAAAAAGTATGTTTTATTCAGGTTTTTATGGCTCGATATAATGCAAAATTAACGCTATGTATAAGTGCAGTGAGTTGTTTGTGTTGTTTTTGTATTCTCCGCGGCGCTAGGACTCGCGATCTACGGGCCGTGGGCGCGCGCTCTCTCGCGCCACGCTCTATTCCCCTACCCTAGCTCTGCCCTTCGCGCCGCGGTGATCGATGCTCTCTCCCGATCAATTATCGCGCGTCGATAATTGATCGTCCGGTCCTTGATCTAGGCGTTCGATGTCGCCACCGACCGGTCTACGCTAGTCTACTCGAGAGATGTGCCGCGAGCACTCGATTTACCCTTTTTTGCATATGTTTCGGAGCTCTCGTAATTTCGGAATACCTCTTTGTCCTTTCTTCGATCCTGATCCATATAGCTCGATAATCACGGTGCGTGCGTGCGTGCGTGCGTGTGCGTGTGTGTGTGTGTGTGTGTGTGTGTGTGTGTGTGTGTGTGTGTGTGTGTGTGTGTGTGTGTGTGTGTGTGTGTGTGTGTGTGTGTGTGTGTGTGTGTGTGTGTGTGTGTGTGTGTTTCGTATGACTGTAACGTACTCTTCCTTATCTCCTAATGTAATATTTCTTTTATTTTTCAAATCTAATATTCTTTCCTTATATCTATTCGCAACGCTCGCTTGCTATGCTACCTTCTCTGATCCTATTTTCTCCTGCTCTAATTTTTCTATCTATTCTCGATAATTGTTCGCTCCCCTTAAGTAGTTAACTTTCCTTATTGCTCTTTTTCTTTTTCTTTGATTTTCCAGTATTTTCTCGTAAAAATAAATTTATTTTAATTCTTTCTAAAGCCTTTTAGGCGCGACTCCGTTTTTTCCTTGTTTTTCAACGTTCCATGTATCAGACGTTTCCGATCCGCGAGGGATGTACTTTGTCCAATCGTACTTGTCGATCCACGAGGACTGAAAGAAGCGATCTTTCTAATGTTTTTTAGGCGCGACTCCGTGTTTCTCTTATTTTTCAACGTTCCATGTATCAGACGTTTCCGATCCGCGAGGGATGTACTTTGTCCAATCGTACTTGTCGATCCACGAGGGACTCAAAGAGTGTCTTTCCTCCAAAATTCTCGTCCTTTTATACACGGATTTTACCGCTTTTCAAATCCCCTTCTTCTCCGTCTTTAATTCAATTAGTTGGTTTTATCTGGTTTCTGCCGGTTTTTCCCTTTAATTCGATTAGTGTAACGTCTAAATAAATTTTTCATGTGCGACGGTTAGTCTCCCTCTCTTATTGTCCGCCATTAATTTAATTAGCGCTGGTTCGACCAACATAGCGGGTCGCTTGGTATGTTTTTCTCTTTACCCCTTCCTTTCCCCGAAATCGGTTGACTCCTAAATACGCTTGGGGCGATAGTTTCTTGGTTGGTTTATGAGACGGTCTTTTCCGTCTCATTGTCCCCCTTGACTCTTTGTGTTTTGGATTGCTTCGTCAGCGATCCAACTCACGAAGAGTCAAAAAAAAATTTTAAACCAAGGTCTATACTTCTCTTTGTTTTGACTTGCTTCGTTCCTACCGGGCTGCGTCTCGAGAATCGTCCTTGTCTCCTTCTTCCTTTCCCCTTCCCCCTTAATCTAACCGCTCGCGTGTTTATTAGGGCCGCTGCCCATCGCTCGCAAAAAAAAAGAGAATTTTTTTCTAACGCACATTTGGGTTTTTTAAGAATTTTTATTATATCGATGCGGTACTATTTTCGTCGTCGCTCGATTCCTCTTCCTTCACCTCCTGGTGGAGGCCAATTTCCCGCCAAAAGCGGTCCTCGTCGCTGTCGTAATTGTTGTCCAGGACGAGGGTTTCGTCGTCGTCGTCATCGTTGCCGTCGTCGTCGTCGTCGTCGTCGTCGTTGGCGTCGCGCTCGGTGTCGTTTGCAGCATGGTGGTTGGTGGGTGATGGTTGTCGGTCGCGTTGGATCCACTGCTCCTCGGTTTCTCGGATAATGAAGATATCACCGAAGCGGCTGCCCTTCGCCTCGATCATCGGTGGGCCGCTATTGATGTCTCGTGCCGCCACGTTGAAATATATGAACATTTCGGCTAGCCGCCTCCCTTGGTTTGGGCCTTCATTCTCCAAGAAGAGGTCGACCAGCACGACGTTCCGATTTGCAGCTTTTCCCCATATCCTTAGCGTCCACGTCGCTCCTTTCGCTGCTGATCGGGCAAGGTGTAGTTCCTCCTCCGTCCATAATTCGTCCCGGGGCACGAGATCTCCGTGCGTGGCGGGAATCGCTTGATAGGGGCATGCGAGTGCCGCCGGAGGAGCCGTATAGCACTCCTCTTGATTTGCGGTCACCCACATACCCCAATCGCCCAGCCACAGATGCCACGTACCATTTTCGACGTATTCTAGGGTCGCCCGATGGAAGTGCCCTCCTTCCCGATATAATAGGGCTCGTCCTGGGTATCCCTCCTCTTCTAATACCGGATGAATCCCGGGCTCCTCCATGGACATTTGTTGCCACGATCTAATTATGGCGTTGTCTCTCCCGTTATTTAAATGGATAAAAATTTCATTCGGGGTTGTAACGCCCGCCACCGTTACTCCTTCGTAAGTGTCTCGCAGTGTTTCAGTCGAAAAATTTCTGTACATTTTGTCGTGGTTGACGGTTGACTGGCGAGCGATAGCGTCGATCTTTGATAGATTTATTCTCCCCTCCAATTTACCATCCCGATGATTTTCCGGGGTACCATCCGTGAATATTTTCGTCCGAAGCCAGAAATAATTCGAATTCATCGACGTCGGGCGCGCTGTATCGATTTTGTTTTGCCGTTCGATTTTCGTTCATTTGAATTCTTTTGTCTCCGGTTGCTGATTGGTCTCTTGCGTTTTCCCCTGGAATTTCTGCCTGTTTTCTCCTTTTGTCCGTTTTCTGTGACGTCGACCACCGTTTTCTCTTCTCAGGTGTCTTGCTTGAGGACCGTTTAGTAGTTTTTTGATTTTCCTCCATTTTCTTCGTTGACTAATTATTCGTTGGCGCGACATCTCTTTATATACTCCTCGCCCCGTGACTAATTTCTAGTAAGATTCTCCGCTCCCTTCGAAATTATTTATGTCTCATTTTTCCTTTCTTCCGCTAGATACCGCTTTAAGAGACTTGCGCGGAATTTTCCTCGTTCTTTTTTGTTTTGTGTATCTTCTAAGAGGTATGTCGCAATTCCGACACATTTTTTTATTGTGTATGATCCTTCGTATAGAGGCATAAATTTCGCGGTTTTTTGTTTTGCTGGGTCCGATACATTGAGTGCTCGGACCAATACCCGCTCGCCAATTTTGAACGTGACTGTGTTGTGTGTGTTATTGAACCTTTCGGCCCTTTTTGCCCCTTTTTTCTTTATCCTTTCCCGGACTAATTCGATTTTTTGGTCGTAGGTGAGGGTTGGTTCTTGTTCCTTTTTTAACGCGAGGACCCATTCTTTCCAAATGCGATAAGGCTTCTTTTTTAATTGTAATTCGGTCGGCGTGAACTCGGTGGTTTCGTGCTGCGTGTCGTTAATGCAGTCTTGTATTATAGGTACCCATCGATACCATCCTGAGTGTTTTTCAGTGAGGAAAGTTCTGAAAAATCGTCCGAGCTCTCTGTTTACCCTTTCGACCATATTTCCTTGGGGATGTCGTATCGATGAGAATACCCCTTGTATTCCTTCCTTTTTTAGTTGTTCCAACCAAATTTTTGAAGTAAATTGCGTTCCATGATCGAATTGAATTCTTCTGGGCTTACCATATTTTGGGATATAGTCCTTGAATATTCTGTTAATGGTCGCCGCCGTATTTGCCTTTTTTAATGGGTATAATTTGACGAACTTGGTAAATGTGTCAATGGTCACTAGGATGTGTTGCACTCCCCCTACAGATTTTGGCAGGGGTCCGTAAAAATCCATGGAGACGAGGTCGTTCGGTCCTTCCGGGATTATATTTTGCATGTTGGCATAATTTGTTTGGACTGCAACCCTTTGACACACGTCACACATGGCTATTGTCTGCCGTACTTTTTTAGCCATATGGCTACACGTAAAGTCTTCATTTATGAAGTGGAAGATCTTTCGTGCCCCCTGATGACCATAAATCTCGTGGTATTCTTTTATGAAATTGTGAACTAATTCTTCCGGCAAGATGACTTTCCATTTGCCAGTTCTGTCATATTTTTGTAAGCATCCTTCATTGATCCGGTATTTCTTATTTTCTTCCTGGTTTTGGCAGTTTTTCCACGTTTCTTGGAGATTTTCTTGGCTCTGTTGTATTTGTCCAATTTTCTTAAATTTTTGTTTAATTTCCCCCGACGGTTGTCTAGCGAGGATTGCCGTGAGTATGATTTTTCCGGGTGTATTTTTGTGCTCGTCCCCCTGGAAATCATACGGCCTGCTTAATGCATCGGCGACCTCGTTGTTTTTTCCAGGGCAGTGCTCGATCTCCAGATCATAGTCTTGGATTAATAATGCCCATCTTAACACGCGATCCCCGATGAATCGTCCCGTCTTCAAAAATGTCAACGCCTTGTGATCGGTTATTATTTTGATCCGCGCGCCCAATAAATGGTTTCTGAATTTTTGAAGCGCCCACACGTTTGCCAGTAATTCTTTCTCGGTCGTTGTGTATCCTATTTCCGCCCCTTTGAATGTGCGGCTAGCGAAGGATATTACCCCTGTGTCACCCGTCGCATCTTCCTGGCTTAGGACGGCTCCAATCGCGTAATCACTTGCATCGGTTGTCAGGGTGTATTTTTGTTTTGGATCGGCATGTTTGAGCATTACGGTCTCCACAAAAAGTTGCTTAACTCGTGTAAATGCCCTTTCTTCTTCCGTCCCCCATCTCCATTTTTGTCCTTTTTTGAGCAAGTCTAGAAGAGGTACTGTTTCCCTCGCGTGTTTGTCAGTAAACTTGCTGTAGAAGTTGACAAGTCCGAGAAATCCACGCAATTGTTTTATGTTCCTTGGTGGAAGGTAGTCCCTGATTGCTTGAATTTTTTCTGGATGTGGTCGTATTCCCGTGGTTGTTAGAATATGTCCCAGGAACGATATTTCATGCTGGAAGAATTTTGATTTCTTGAAGTTCAGGGTCATATTGTTGTTGCTGATTCTTTCGAACAATTGGTGTAGATGTGCCAAATGTTTCGTCTCGTCTTTTGACATACATAGAAGGTCATCTACGAAATTGATTACCGAATTCCCAAGATCCTGGAGGACGATATCTAAACCTCTGATAAGGCTCGCCGTGCTTGTTTTTAACCCGAAAGGCGTTACCGTGAATTGGTAACATTTGCCATCGTGCTGGAAAGCGGTGCAAGGTCTAGATTCTTCCTCCAGTGGAATTTGCCAGAAACTACTCGTCATGTCCAAACTCGACATGATTTTTACTCCTCCGCATCTTTGGAATATTTCCTCGGTAGGAGGGGCATTATCGTGATCTTCTACGAGAAACGCGTTGAGTTGTCGGGCGTCTAGGCATAGTCGTACCGACCCATCTTTTTTATGACCGTTACCAGTGGATTAATAAAACGGCCCGTTCGATAATGCCATGGTCTAACATTCGCTGGATTTCCTCTTGTACTTTTTCGCGATATTGTATTGGTACGGGATATGAGCGATGGATGTATGGCTCCGGATCCTTTAGTATCAATTTGTGGACGTATGCGTGCATCCGTCCTGGTTTTTTACTGAAGATGTGCCTGTACTGGCCGATTAATGCCTTGAATTCGTTTTTCGTATTCTCAGGTATATTCAGACAATTTTTTAATGTCTGATCAACTTCGTCTTCGGCCAGTTCATAGTCTGTGACGCTTCCGATTTCCGAAATTTTTACTAATTCTTTATTGTCCTTTTGCCATACCCATCTTCCTTCCTTAAATTCCGCGACGATTTTATTTTTTACTTTGAGAGTTCCCTGGTGTGCGTCGATTCCAACTTGTAATTCTAGCATCCCGTCGACGCCTAATATGGCCGGTCTGCTCATTTTTGGGATTACTAACAGTTGTAGTATTCCTGTTGCATCGTAGAGTTTTGCTTCTGCTATTATTTGTTTTCTGATGCGGCCGGATTTTCCTCCAAACGCTCCGATGGCTTCTGTGCTTCTTACAGGTACTTCTGGGCAGTTTTTTAAGTCTTCCTGGTGTTGGTTGTAAAATTCTTCTGAAATACAGGATATTTCGCTCCCGCTGTCGACCAATATTTCGGCGGTAATTCCTTCGAGGTCGATCGGTAAGGTAGGGCATCGTGGGTGAATTTCTCGTATTATTCCCCGTTGTCCGGGTTCTTCCATGAGGAATTCTTTTGGATGCTCGTATGTGTCGTTCGTTGCTACTTTCAGTGCCTTATTATTTTTTGATGTTTGTTGTTTCTCTTGGTTTCCATTCTTCCAGTTTCCTTTTTCGATGTGGTTGTTATGAATTATTCTGATCATCCCCATTGGTATCGGTTGCTCAGAATTTTTATTATCTTCGGGTTCCAGTTTCTTCTTCCTTCTTTCCTTCTTCTTTTTGTTTCGATGCATCCTTTCCAGAGCTTCTTCTATGGCGATTTGTGCATCCTCGTCTTCTTCCGTTGCGCCTCGTGATATTTCATCCCGTGATATCTGTACGGGCGCAACGTTTACTCGTTTCCCTGGTTCTGTTGGCTGGTTCTCGGTGTCTCATTTTGTGCTGGGATATTGCTGGTATTTGGACCGCCCTGTGGATGCGGAGTCCATGGTGCAGCAGCGGGGTTAAGCGGAGGTCTGTTATTCCCGTATCCCGTCTGCCACAGTTGTTGTCTGGGAAATGGCGCTGGCATCGCGTTGTTATTCCCAAATCCTCGATTACCCTGTTGTTGATATGGGAATGGCGGTGGTGGTCCCTGATAACCTGGATTCCCTGGCCGCCATGGCTGGTTGAATCCCATTGGCCGTGGTCCCCCGAACGTTCCAAACTTCTGGTTTTTCCATGGGTTATTTTGTTGCCATGATGCACCGATGGGTTCTTGCCGATGGGGCAAAGATCTTTTTGCATTGAGTGGTCCCGCCCCGTCCATGCTTTCTAACAATTCGAGGAATGAATCGATCGTCTTGATTCCGCTGACGCGTACTGCCATTATGATCGATTCGTCGAAATGATTAGCGAGTTTCCTGATTATTTGTTCTTCAGCTGGCCCTTTACTCAAATCCTTGGCATTTCCGAATATCTGGGTTGCATATTCGGTTCGAGTCATCCGGTGTCCGTCCCATTCGTAGGCCCCGAATTCGAGATTGCGGCGTACTTTATCCTGAATTTCTTGGCTCCAGTAACGTCCGCGAAATTTGTCCTCGAATTCGTTAATCGTTTGTACCCTCTCCTCGACAATTCTCTACCAATCTTTGGCGGTGTCTTTTAGAGATTGGCTGATCAAATAATGAAGGTCTGTGGTTCCGGTGATTCTCCAAAATTCCTTAAAATCTTGCAAAAACCGCATTGGTCGTTCTCTGCCGTCGCCATTATACGTTGGTGGTTTTTGTTTTGCCGCATATGCTTGGCTGACGTTTAATCCCGCTCCCCAGGAGGTGTTACAAAATGTGTTTGCGTTTTGTGCCCGGATGTTTTTCTCGCACTCCGTGCTACGTTTAGAGTGGTCCGTGACCACTTGTCCCACATCCTTTGAAGAATGGAGGAGCTGAGATATGGTTCGCCGAATGGCTTCCATTCGAGTGTCGAAATCCTCGATTTTGTCGTCATTTTCTTTTCGCAGTTGATTGTGGCTTTGCTCTATTAATTTTTGAGCCACCACAATTTTGCGTTCCGTGCGCTCCTCGATTTTCTGGACCTCATTTGTTATTTTTGTGTTGACTTCCTCGTGCAGCTGGCGCGACCTTACAATGCAGTTATCGTTCTGCTGCTTAATTTCTGCCTTGGTTGTTATCCGCTCCCTTCGTTGCTCGTTGCGGATACTATTCATTGCTTTGATGAGGGCTTTAATTGTGTCACTTTCCTCCGCACCTCTCTCATCAGTCTCGCCTGACTCTTCGCTGATGTTGAATGTCTCTGCATTTGGTGTTTCTATCGGTCTGGGTCCGATCGCCGATAGTCGCCCAATATTTCGACGATCCCTTTGCCGGGCCTCCTCTAACAGTCCATCTGCTGTAGTTGATTCCCAATGAAGGGAGTTTTCATTGTTTTGTTGTGCCATTTTATTCTATTCTATTTTTCTCTATCTTATTCGATTTGGTTTTGTTCTAAATTGTTCGATTTTGTTTTATTTTATTTTGTTCTAAATTATTTGATATTTTTATTAATATTATTATTATTATTATTATTTAAACACCTTTTACGAGTTTTTCTTTCTTATGTTCGTGCCCCACGTTGGGCGCCAAAATGTAACGGGTCTTATTTCGTTACAAATAAATTTATAGGTTCGGGGACTCGAACAGTGAAGAAATTAATAGAAACTCAGGTGTTTTGGGTATTTTAACAAAAAGTATGTTTTATTCAGGTTTTTATGGCTCGATATAATGTAAAATTAACGCTATGTATAAGTGTAGTGAGTTTGTGTTGTGTTGTGTTGTTTGTGTGTTTGTGTTCTGTTGTGTTGTGTTGTTGTGTGTTTGTGTTGTTTTTGTATTCTCCGCAATGTTTTTCTCGGTCGGTCAATTCCTCTTTACTCGCACGGTACATTTAGTTCGACAGGATCAGTTATCCTGGATCGGTATTGATTATGCCCTGTCTTCTATTTCGGTGGCTTCTATTGGCCTGAGTTTGCAGCGTGCTATCGCTAGCGGCGCGATAGGTATCGGTGCTTAGCCTATAGCGACGCGGGCTTTCCGTTGTATCGTTCCCTTAGGGCGAGTCGCGTCGCTGCGCTCTCTCACTCGTGGCGCTAGGACTCGCGATCTACGGGGCGTGGGCGCGCGCTCTCTCGCGCCACGCTCTATTCCCCTACCCTAGCTCTGCCCTTCGCGCCGCGGTGATCGATGCTCTCTCCCGGTCAATTATCGCGCGTCGATAATTGATCACCCGGTCCTTGATCTAGGCGTTCGATGTCGCCACCGACCGGTCTACGCTAGTCTACTCGAGAGATGTGCCGCGAGCACTCGATTTACCCTTTTTTGCATATGTTTCGGAACTCTCGTAATTTCGGAATACCTCTTTGTCCTTTCTTCGATCCTGATCCATATAGCTCGATAATCACGGTGCGTGTGTGTGTATGTGTGTGTGTGTGAGTGTGTGTGTGTGTGTGTGTGTGTGTGTGTGTGTGTGTGTGTGTGTGTGTGCGCGTGTGCGTGTGCGTGTGCGTGTGCGTGTGTGTGTGTGTGTGTGTGTGTTTCGTATGACTGTAACGTACTCTTCCTTATCTCCTAATGTAATATTTCTTTTATTTTTCAAATTTAATATTCTTTCCTTATATCTATTCGCAACGCTCGCTTGCTATGCTACCTTCTCTGATCCTATTTTCTCCTGCTCTAATTTTTCTATCTATTCTCGATAATTGTTCGCTCCCCTTAAGTAGTTAACTTTCCTTATTGCTCTTTTTCTTTTTCTTTGATTTTCCAGTATTTTCTCGTAAAAATAAATTTATTTTAATTCTTTCTAAAGCCTTTTAGGCGCGACTCCGTTTTTTCCTTGTTTTTCAACGTTCCATGTATCAGACGTTTCCGATCCGCGAGGGATGTACTTTGTCCAATCGTACTTGTCGATCCACGAGGACTGAAAGAAGCGATCTTTCTAATACTTTTTAGGCGCGACTCTGTGTTTCTCTTGTTTTTCAACGTTCCATGTATCAGACGTTTCCGATCCGCGAGGGATGTACTTTGTCCAATCGTACTTGTCGATCCACGAGGACTGCAAGAAGCGATCTTTCTAATGTTTTTTAGGCGCGACTCCGTGTTTCTCTTATTTTTCAACGTTCCATGTATCAGACGTTTCCGATCCGCGAGGGATGTACTTTGTCCAATCGTACTTGTCGATCCACGAGGGACTCAAAGAGTGTCTTTCCTCCAAAATTCTCGTCCTTTTATACACGGATTTTACCGCTTTTCAAATCCCCTTCTTCTCCGTCTTTAATTCAATTAGTTGGTTTTATCTGGTTTCTGCCGGTTTTTCTCTTTAATTCGATTAGTGTAACGTCTAAATAAATTTTTCATGTGCGACGGTTAGTCTCCCTCTCTTATTGTCCGCCATTAATTTAATTAGCGCTGGTTCGACCAACATGGCGGGTCGCTTGGTATGTTTTTCTCTTTACCCCTTCCTTTCCCCGAAATCGGTTGACTCCTAAATACGCTTGGGGCGATAGTTTTTTGGTTGGTTTATGAGACGGTCTTTTCCGTCTCAATACGTTAATCCGGTGAATGTCATTCAACTTCTATTCATAGCGATAAGTGCGATGAACTTGCCTCGTACTCCAATCACCGAACAGGAAAAACAGTTCAGTAAGGATCTAGAAAACATGATCATTGAAACGATGGATCAACCTATGAAAATGGATATCGAAACTGGTTTGGATTTTCTGTCACCAAATGAAATTCATGAAGCAGCCGCAATAGAAGATGACAGTGAAGGAGATTGGTACGAACAACGATACCTAGATTAAAAAATTGATGAAAATGTATGTGCCCAAGATATAGAAGAATTCAGTTACGAATATAAGACAAGAGCTGTAGATTACTGGAGATCCAGGGCAAATGGAAATAGAAAGTTATCATCTGTTCAAACGAAATTCAAAAAGGTGAAATCAGAGCCGCAGTTGCGCAGGTGGGCCCATAGTATAATTAAGGGTGGCACCTACAAAGAAAAGTTAACAAAGATAGCTCACTACACATTAAACAATTTTAATGATGCTTTGGACGAAAGGCTGCCTCTTCATGATATAGATCTTCGACGATGGGCCTTACGTGCACGAGAAATTGTAGAAATACCAGCCGTAAATTTCCAAGAATCCGCTTCTTGGCTAAGGACATTCAAAAACAAATATGGAATTATGTCACGGAAGATTACTAAATATATAACAAGACAACAATTATTAAACGCTGATACACTTCAAAACAAAGTTATCGAATTTATAGAAATGGTGAAAGTCAACATAGCCAACGTTGCGGCTGAAAACACATTTAATTCTGATCAGAGCGGATTCAATTTAGAGCTACATACAGACCGCACATTGGCCAAAGAAGGGCAGAAATCCGTTGAGACAGCCGTGCAATTGAAAACATCAACAACACACAGTTATACTATACAGCCTTTGGTTTCTGTGAGTGGCAAGTTTTTGTACCTATGTTAATAATTTTAAACGAACCTACTGGCAAAGTTGGTCCTCGAGTGGACCAAACTATGTTCAGAGCCAAAAATATATTTCTATTGGCTTCGAAATCTGGAGAATTGACGACTAATCATTTCAAGCGATGGTTCCAAGAAATATATATTCTCAATACAGGTCCAATATCGGTAATACTTCTGGTTTCTTGGAGCGGTCAATGTCCAACTGCATTTAAAGAAATGGATATGCAAGGGAAATATATTAAAGTTTTATCCATTCTAGCAGGTAAATATATTGCACCAGTTTCATTAATTCTGTGGACAATTAGTCCATATGATAATTAGTAATTCCTGCAGGTACGACTGGAATGATACAGCCCCTTGATGTTTATGGCTTCCGTGTATGGAAAAACTTCGTCAAACACTTTCCTGACGCAGTAATATTATACAATTACGACGTCAATCTGTATTTGAGAGACAATATTGTTAAATTACAATCTCTTACACACAACCAGTTTTCTTCTCCACGGTTTACAAACCTGTTCAAATATGCGTGGTACCAAAGCCGGTACGAAGAAGAAAGACAGCCAAACTTCGAAAATCCGGTAGAATTTTGCTTTTCACAAAATGTACCGACATGCGATATATGCGGCAAAGCAGCTATTATCACTCGTGCGTGGTCTAAGAAATCTCTTTGTTTCAAACGATTTTAGCATGACTATCAATATTTTAATAAGTATAATCCAAAAAAACAGAGTTGAAACGTTTCCTAAATGAGTAAGCGTGAGAACACTTTTCCGATTGTGTTGTAATCTTCAAAGGCAGTACGTGGCGGGGGAGAATTTCTTCGTAAATATACAATTGTAATCCAGTTGCTTCTCGAAGCACGAAGTCAGTCCGAGATTGCGATCCTTGCTTCTGCCCATATTAGTGGAAAACTGAAGAGTGATTTTTCACAAGTAATTCACGAATTATTGCAATAAACAACACGCCATTCATTGCTGTACTCATCATTATCATCATGAACGTCTAGTAGTCGAAGAATACAACATTTTTTCCTTTCGAACTTTATTTTTATTTCGGCCCGTTCACGAGCCGAAAGAAAGAACGAAGTTTTTAAGGGTGCGTTGACCCCTTAGGAGTGTCGTTCTACCATAACGAAAAAATGTGTATCGTCTATTTTGACTGATTGTACTTTCTTTGTAACCCATTTTTATTTCTACAAATTTTCGTTCATGCCGCACGGTAAGAACTTTGAACGTTTGCCTTTCAAGAGGGGGACCGTTGGGGGAGGGGCTGGAATGTTACAAATATGCAATTGCGTCATAACACGAACATATATTGACGTGAATTTAGACCCAAATGCCAAAAGGCTAGCTGATAATACGATGCTCTCGGCAAAAAAATCAACCGGCAGTTTCAACCCCTTTATTGTGAGATATCGGGGAAAAAATCCGCATTAGCACTATTTCATTCTTTACATGTATGCAAATTTACATCCCCATCGATTAAAAATTCGCGGAGATACGGTTGAAAAAGTTGCATTTTTGCAATAAACAATATGAAATTTGTTGCTATCTGCATCGTTTTTATCTCCAATGTATAGTACACCAAAAAATAAACATTATTGCAACTTAAAGTTCTTTCATATCTCGTACCGTTAAAACGTTATCGATGAAAAATGAAAAACACCCCAATATTCGAGGGTGCTTTTCAACCCTAAAAATCGGGTTCCGCCGAAATAAAAAAATACGTGTCGCCTATTTTTAACCTTTCTACACGCATGCTAAATTTCTTCGAAATCGGAGACATCGACCTCGCAACGTTTCCTTGTTAGACAACAAGAATTTATATTCGAGTAGCTTAAAAGACTTTTCGCACAGTCTGGGTGGTATGCGCGTAGACACACTCTGCAGGTGATCGTAATTCGAGCAATAGATGTATGGCATTTAGCGCAATCAGACGGCATGAAGTATCCGTACGTTACCGACGGTAGTAAAGTTAGCGGCGATGAAACATGAGATGAGCGCAATCAGAACAGTATGAAGGATCGTTGTGTTACCGATGAGAGAAGAGTTGGCGGTATCGATATCAGTCGTATCGAGTCATATCCAAGAAAGATCGAAATACCGTTAGGTGCTGTGGTGAGTGAAGGTGTGTTTTCGGGAATGACATATCCGGTGGATAACGATATATGTTTTTTGAACGAATAGTGCGAAAATTCTCCCGACCAAGAAAATGCTACAGTAATGAGAAAGGGGGACAGCGGTCTCGTTGAGGTGTAAATTCATTCGCTCGTCAGACACCGCCGGATACACAGCAAGCCATCGTAAAGACAATACAGAGAGTACGCGCGATCAATTGTTCGATTTCGCTCTCTTTCTCTCTCTCGGGACCATCGACTTCCCTCATCATCAAAGCCCAGGCCTGGCAAATTTCATCGGGTTCGATGGTCATCACATCAACGAGGAAACGAAAAGATAAGAGATTATTTGCGTTTCAAGTAATTGCGTGTAACAGTAAGAAACTTTCTTGGGAGAGATGGCGTTTGTGAACGACGGAATAATTTTATAACCAATGGCGTGTCTGAATTTAGGTATCATGAAAGATACGGGCGAGCGATATATTTTTTTCGTAGCAAATCTAATTTAACTAGCGATATACAAATTAAATTATCTCTCGACGTATAATTTTATTCGTGCGTTTATAAATGACAAAGGATCATTCGCATCCGAAAGGTGTAATTGAAAAGCGAAACAATAATTATCTTTCAATCATTTACCTGTACTAGTCATTTACCCTATGTATATATCTACATGCCGATCTATATGATGGAACGGACAACGGGGCGATACACCGGCTTTTCACTTTGAGATCGCGGAGATGCCGACCTACATTGATATCCAAGTTCCCACAATCGTTGTCCTTGTCTTCTGCGTTTTGTTGATAATTTATATTCGTCAGTCAGTTTCATTTCTGTTTTGCATCCTGTTTGAAATCAGTCCGCCCTCGTAATTTATTCTATGCCATTATTTACAAAAGGTCATTGCCTCAGTTTAAAATTTTAAAGAAAAGAAATATCACTATAGTGCGATAGATCCAACGACGGGTGTCCAGATAGAGTGCGCATGTGTCATACGATACGACAGGTGACAAGCGAGGCGAGTAATGGCGACGAATCCAGAACCAAGATTGTGAAAAACCTCAATCTTCCGCCAGAGATTTTAGACCATCTCAAGTGTGGAGAGTAACAGGAGAGTGATGAAATGGTGCAAAGCATTAAGGAGCGTGCTTTAAATCTGGAAGAATAGGCCCGCAGGCACGAGGAACGCAGATAGAAGTCCGAGAGCAGAGAGCAGAAAATTAGCGTGCGGATCGACTCACCAGTGAACAGAGAGGGGGAACAGGGAGGGAGAGAGAGCGAGAGAGAGAGAGGGTGAGAGAGTGAGAGAGTCATTAATTGATTGATTGAGTGATTGATATAGTTTATTATGCCCCAGTAAACCTTTCGGGCAAGAAATGATACAATATATGATAGTATACAGTTTACATAAATAATCATACGTGATTTCAGTGACAACCAACTACAAAATCATATAGTATAAAGAATAGCAGTTAAAAATAAGATAAGATGAATGAAAACAAAATGGAATAAACAAAAATTGAAATAACAATGTTAGAAGCAAGCAATAAACAACCAGCGGAGACATGATAACCTAGATAATCTAAACAATCATAATCATAATTCCGTACAAGCTAAGTTTGGAGATAAGTAACGCCAAGTGCTGTGATGAAATGTTACATCAATGAGAAACGCAAAAACGTAAGAGAGCCAGAGGAAAAGAGGTATAAAAATAGGCGACGTAGACTAAATAGTAAATAATAAGTGATCAATGAATCTTAATCCAAAAAACAAAACAAAAAACAACCAGCACCAAAAGTACTATCAACAATAAAGTCGAACTCGAAAAACAAAACAAAAACCCATCTTCGAAATATAGCTTTCAATAATTTTAAATCGAAATCATAATCATAATGAACCCGAATGGGAAAATACCATCGTTGTCGTAAGAGAACCACTACTCCTCACGCAATAACTAAGCTGGGTCACTATGCAAGTCGTAGAGAGTTAATCAGTGTTCACAATATCTTCTTCCGACCTGACTTCGATACGCGACTGCCCGTCGATTTTTCGGGCATACTTTTTCCATCTTTGGTCCAAAACTATTTGTACTCCATACCCATGACTTTAGCCTTCGCACACCGCAGTAATTTGTACGTGTTTGAAGGAAGTCGCTCGCGTAGAAGGACTTTGAAGTTTCGCGTCGCATCTATACAATCCTCGAATACCTCCGACCATTTCAGGTCTCACATTGCTCGTTTTTTGTTCACAAGCATATCTCTGACTGAGTTTGAGGTCAAGGTGACAATGAAGGAGACTTTTGCGCTCAAAATTGAATCACCGACAGGGCCAGTTGACTTAGCAGGAAGTTTTTGCACGGCGAGTACGTGGGGAGACAATTCCGAAATGCCGAGAACGTCGAAAACTTTTTTGATGGATTCCGACGGGATAAAATCATCTTGAGATAGCATGCCTGTAACAATCACTTCACTATTCGTCGATAGCAATGTGCCAGTAGCAACTGATGAGATATTTTTACGTAACACAGCGACCTCGGCCTTTAAAGCAAGGTTTGCATTTTCCAGTTTGGATAATAGAAGAGCATGTCCTGAGACAGCTGCATCGATCGACAGTAGTCGTTCTAATAGCAATTTAAGTTCTTTACTTATCTGCTGTTGGCGCTGACAATAAAGAGATTTTTTAAATTTTTTTGCTCATGCAACGCAACTAATTTCATAAGCGTGCTGTCTAAGTTCTGATTCGAAGGTGTAGATAAATCGGGGTCACGTTTCCCTGATGGCTGTCACATCCGGAAGGGATGCGAGCATAATATTTTCTCTTCCCCCTTTGTTGCCTACGTTCTAGCACAATAGCACGGGATGAGGGTAAAAAGGGATAGTGGGCGGGAAAGAATAGGATAAAGAAATTGACGCGATATTTCGGTATTGAGGAATAATTCGAGAGAATTGTGTACGATTGACACTATGTTATTTTTTATAAGATGACTACAATGATGATACAAAAAGAAAAAGGTATGGTTAGCTTACATTGGTTGTGTTTGTTGTCGCTCGCGTTACAAGGGCCTATGCTCTTGGTCCGGTGCGCTTGCTGGTACAATTGCTGGTAAGACGGTCGCAGAATTTTACGCTGGTCGTGTGTATACTCGACGGGTTTACTACAATGGGCACTACGCGTGGATAGAAATATGAACGGCAAGTTCATATTTCTATCCACAATGAATGAAAAGTCCAATGAATTATACAAGTGTAAAATGAACTTTTGTGATTCGAAAAATAAAGACTGTTCGTAGGAAGATTAAGTGGAGATATTTGTTAGGCTTCTGGATTAAGACTTGATAGAAGAAGTTGATTCGAAGTTGGTTGACAGAAGACTGAGCTCTGAATTTGATGAAGATTGTCAGAAGACTGGGATTGTGATTTGATAGAAGAACTTGAGTCCATGGAAGTTGGCGGGAGACTGACTTCAGGAGACGGAACCTTAGGGAGAGTGCGGCTTTGGTCTCTAGTTCTGCAGGGATTGGACCATTGGTCGTGAAGATATACGGTTGATTAGCGTCATTGGTCGCGGTATGGTGTGCGAATACTTTACAGATTCGTTAGTGACATGCATGGCCTTATTCCAGGACATCGGTCCTGACTAATATGCGTATAAAGAGAAGGAGACCTTTGTCCCGTGTTTCGGCGAAAAAGCGCATGGGATATAGAGTTCGATATCTGAGACCTAAGCATTCGCATAGTTTGTGTTATGTTGATTTTAGGCGATGGTGACTTCTCATATCGAGAGGTTTATATATCGGACTACGCTGCGAGACTGGATGTCTTATTTTTTAAGGTTATAAGTTCGCCGGAGCCGTCTAGGCTATGTTATGATGAAATAATCTAGGGTCGAGGCTTCTCTTGGTCACCATGCGGATGGGCCGGTGTATGATTTTTGGAGTCTGTTGATCAAGCTGATGGTTGGTTTTTGGTTCGACAGCTCTTCTTGGAATATGCGCCTGAGATCGTGTTCTTGTTGACAGCCAATGGGACAGGAAAATTCGATGACTGACTTTGCTGGTATAGTGCATATATCGCTGTGGGTTGAATATGCGTACGAAACGTACGCATATTCGTTCATTTTTACGCTGTTTCGCATCTTATTCTTAGATTTATATATGTATAAGCTTATAACGGCAAATGAGGATATTGGGAATAACTGAGAGAAGGCACATTCGCTAGGATGTAACATGGCATACTCACGTTCGATTTGGTACGAGACATCGACGATTGACTCATGCGCCCTTAAAGCAGACCTTATCCACTGAGGCGTTCGCGCTATTATCGACTTGGACTAGTCGATATGTAATCAGATGACAGTTGAGCTAGAAAGTAATTTGGTCCCTCATGCGATCGACGGCAGCTGTAGAGCAGCAACTTTGAAGAAGGGGGCGGCCGAGACGTGACGAAGATAGCCGAGATCCAGCGAGTATGCACAGAAAACTGCTGGATCCGTAATAATGATAATTAATAATGGTGGATATCCAGATATGCGACTCGATGAAAGAATATTTTCCCAAGCATCCCACAGGCGTCCAGAGATAGATAAAAGTCTAATGCATGGATTAGCGGGTGGATAGCGATAGGTAGCGCGCTTTAGACCTGAAATGATACACCAGCAGGCAGGAGGAAGCGGCACGAGAACGGAATAAGCGGAGCCGAAAGAAAAGCGTGCGACTAAACTCACCAGCAGAGAGTGAGAGAGAGAGAGAGAGCGCGAGAGATAAGATTAGATTAGATTTATTATGCCTTGGTACAATAGGGTATATCAAGAGATGCGGCAGCGTCTTCACGCCAAGTAATAAAAAAAAATCGACGCCACTGATCGACGCCACCGATCTCGACGCCACTGACCGACTGACGAATACGCCGCGACTCTTTATACAGTAATATGGGCTTTTAGCACACGACTTTAACTTTCAATCCACATTACGCGAAAACGCGTCGACAAATCGAAAATCTAATGACATTTTACCAACGGAATGTGATTTTATCCTATCGATTTTGTTTGGGTCATTTCTCAATCCGTATACTCAATCCCCTTGATCTCATAATATTCGCCGAATTTCCGAGCGAATTAACGACAAGAAATTTTTCCACCCTCGAGCGGTTTTCTGAATCGAATAAAGTCTTTCAGCCATGTTGTAAACATGAAACATATAGCCTTATTAGGGTTGATTAACACTTGCCAGCCAACATCCGCAGTAGATCCATTTGAGACCCTCTGCGGAGCCGCGAAAGCGCCACATCCGGGCGAATGCAACGCCTCCGAGTAGCATCGCCTGCTACTAACTTTTTCGTTTTAATGTGTACCGTGATCTGGCAGCTTAACCCCTAAATAGGGTTAGGCTGTGTAAAATTAAGAAAATTTAGACGTGCAAAGTTAAAAAAAGAAATGGCCCTTCTTAGGGCCATATTAATTTGATGACGGTTGTGACCTCAAAGGAAAAACAAACGGCTTTTTCAGAGCCAAAATAAATTTGACCAAGGTACTTTACATCGCAGATTCAGACTTCAGACAATTCTCTGACATTATGGACACAGCAATAATCGATTTACGCGATAACGGAGAAAATAAAAGCCAACCACATGAAATCTCCTAGCATTGGATACAGGTAAGGAAAAATCAGATACTGGAAAGTGAGGATAAAGAACAAAAATCAGTTCCCTTCCTTGTACGATACAAAGATCCTCGTATTCTCATTAAATGAAGAATTATTCGCGCCCATTAGAGGAGTCCAGCGGTACGCATAAGTTCAAGAGTCGAAAGTATCAAGATTTTCCAAGCATCGAGCCGTCTATCGAGCCACAGTTCACAGTGACCTACAGCACTAGTAAGCTCGAGGTGGAGGCATTTGCGACGTCAAAGAACAAAGCAAAGCACGTTTAGGGCCAAGTCATGTGTGACGAACTCGTGAGAAATACGAGCTTTAAAAAGCCACATGACCTGATGACCAGCGATGCCCGGTAAACTACGATCGACGTCACCGAATACATGGCAAAGCTCAACACGCTGGACCGAACTGTCAATAGCGGTCTGCGAGTCGGTCAGCAGAGCGAAGAACCTCTATCCCAGTCTGGGAAATTAAAGCGGTACAATGAGAACCCCCGTGACAATGAAGCCCAACTCAACTCTCGGTAATACTTCCCTGATATTGGAAAGTAGCTATGAGCTATTCCTCAGGTTAGCCGCAGTTTATTTATATTCATAATATTGAAAATGAATACTTTACACTAAATTGAGAAAAAAGCCAAAAATATGAATTGGGGTAGATATGCCACAATTCATATTTTTGGCTTTCGATAAATTGATAAATTACAAGGAATTAAAAAAAATCAGGTTGTAACGGGTCTTAATTCGTCACAAATAAATTTATAGGTTCGGGACTCGAACAGGGAAGAAATTAGTAGAAACTCAGGTGTTTTTGGTATTTTTTAATCAAAAACAATTTATTCAGTTCTTATGGCTCGATATAATCTAAAAATAACACCGTGTGTAAGTATAATGTGTTGTTTGTGTTCTTCTTAGAATTTCGGCAATGTTTTTCTCCGTCGGTAAATGTTCGCTTCGCGTAATTACTCGGATGGTAAACCCTTCCGGGCGCGACCCATATTGATTATCACGCATCGATAATCCTTCCCTTTCTCTACTCGCTCTATCGATCGCGGCGCGGCGAATCGTGACGCGCTGGCTCAATGTTTAGGTGGTATCGATGAATGTGTATCGCGTTTTTGTACCACAACCTATAAATACCTCTTCGCTCTTTATGCTTTCTTAATACAATTTTTCTATTTAGTTTGCGATAACTGATTTCTGCGCTTTATTTCTTATCTTTCCGTATCTCTCTTTTTATTTTTATTTGATTTTTGAAGATTTTCTTACTTAAGACTAAAAAAAGATTATTTCAATTCTTCTTCTTTTTTGTTCCTTAACGTTCCATGTTCCAGGCGTTTTCGATCCACTAGGGATGTACTAGGCCCAGCAGTACCAGTTCGTTTTCTAAAAACGAAGTGAGAGGTCTAATGCTTTTTAGGCGCGACTCCTTGTTTCTCTTGTTTCTCAACGTTCCGTGTTCTCAGCGTTTCCTGTCCACTAGGGATGTACTTTACCAAGCAGTTCTAGTCGATCCACGAGGGATTCAAAACGTGCCGTTCCTCCAAAATTCCCGTTCTGTTATAACCTGATTTTGCCGCCTTTTCTTTCCCCTTCTCTTCCGTATTCCCCTTATTGCCCTAATTTCCTGTATAGTTAACTTTATCTTCCAAATAAATTTTGCTTCCATGATGTGCGACCTTTACTTTTTTCTTCCCTTACCCTTTGTTATTATTAGATTTTTTCTTTTAATTCAATAAGTGTGCTTATACTTCGTTTTTCTGTAGGTCCTACCTAATTGACCTTGTTTTTGTGTCGGTCTGCTTTTCCCTTACCCCTTCTCTCTCCCGAAATCGGTTAACTCTTTGAAATTGTGGTGGGGTTATTTATTGATGAGACGGACCTGTAAGTCTCAAGGTATCAAGAGGCCGCAAACATGAATTTGGCATCAACCGAAGGCAATGAAAATTACCTTACGCTAAACAGAACAGGACTCCAAAAATCTGGATTTCGTTGGTGAATGGCATTCGACCAGCGCCTACGCGGCTGCTTCTCGCGCGACGCGGCAGTGAGCGCCCGAGTCAGGCGACCCGGCCGACGTGCCCAAGTTTCTCACAAGCGGAGCGATACGCGAGGATTTATTTATAGCGGCGATGCGGCTCACTCGTCAGCTGAACTCTCCGAACCAGATCCGCGTAGATCACTGCCTTACAAGCAGGTCCATGCTCGAGAGCAGACGCTCACTTTTGCCTAGCGACGGTAAAGCTATCTCGGGGAGCACTCGCTTGTCTACCCACTCCGGACAACCTACGCTGCCGTGGAAACCCACCCCCCTGCGGGGGCGATAAGCTCCGTTGACGTGGCCGCCGGCCTGCCTGCTGGGACCTCTGGACCCTCGACGGAGACGCCGGACATCTCCACGCTGGACCATCGCGCCCACGCCGCACTCGCCGTTGCCTTCCACGCCACCACTAGCCTCGACCACCCAGGGCACTCAGACCAGCCCATCGGGTGGAATCAGCAGAGCCTGCCAAACCAGCGACTAGTCGAGCAGCGTGTGGGAGCCCTCAGAGCCAGTCATTAGCCGCTCGCTAACGGCCACAGCCTGCCAGACCAGCGACCAGTCGGGCAGCGAGTGGGAGCCCTCCAGGCCAGTCGTTAGCCGCTCGCTAACGGCCACAGCCAGCCAGGCTGTCCTGGAGCCAACAGCTCTACCCGAGGTGTCAACGCCGCCGACAACGCCGGAGAGAGCCTCTCCCACCACCCACACGGGGAACTCCTTTGCCTAGCCCATGGCAACGGACGTCAACGAAGCCCAGCCTAGTCTGGCGTCCTAAAATCAACCTAAACTGCATATTGTAACATAGTCAATTAAATGTAAGGAAAAGTGTAAATTAAACGAAAATAACGAAACTCATCGCCACCATCATTAAAGCGGAGTCGACCTAGCGAACGATGGCCCAACCCTCAGCCACGAAACTCTCCACGAGCGTAATTCGAAACAGTTGGACTACCCGCAAAGAATGAAACATGATTTCAGGCGTCGGAAAGAGGCAAAAGAATTCATATAGCCTCGCAAGTAAAGCAGATAACAAATGCCTGCTCAATATTGCATTTGGAGTCGTTGGTAACTTTCGATGATGTGGCACCCGGAAACGCGATAGAAAACTCGATGGTTCAGCATCATGAATGTCTGGTTCAGTGTGTGAACGATGTTTCGTCGCATCTCTGCAGAAAGTTTTGTTGACTCCGGTAATGAGAGTCTTTGTCACACGAAAAATGTAAATGGGTACCGTTTTCTTGATATTCATTTAACACGCAAATAAAAGAATGCAACTCGAGCTGGATTTTCAAAAATGTTATTCTTCTAAATTTTTTGTAGGTTTTCTCCTGCTGCAACAAACGAACCCAAACAAACATGGAAATGGTATATTAAAATATTAAACATTAAGCAGTAATATTGCGAACGAAAGATTTTCCAAAGTGTATATTTAACTTCATTTCTTAAATTATACGTTGAGATCTTAAAGCATTCCTTTCACGGACTCGAATATTTAACAATTAATTAATTTTTGCCTCTAAACGCGTGAAAATATAATCCCAATTTACTGGTAAAATTTGAAGCTAAGTTACCGAACTTTTACGGCGCTTCATGGAGATGACACGCTGTGAACATTTCTATGCAATATTTTCATTTATACGCCAAATAACTTTGCATGCCTGATATAAACTGCTCACGTGTGCAGAAAATCTCGATTCCGTAATGATAATAAAGACAGGGGGTCACCGAATGTTTGAAGGAAATATTAATTATAAACCTTAGAAACATGTGATAGCAGAAGAATTTTTGTAACCGCGACTTCTCAGATAAATGTAAAAATGTCTAAATCTACAAAATATGCACGATTTTTTGTATTTCATCGTTAGATATAATTTTTAATAAGCGCCACTGTAATGTACCAATGATCCAGAAGGGCGCTCCTAATGCCCTCACCAAATAAGGGCCTCTGCAAAAGGAATACCTTAAGGAGTAACGGCTGTCCAGGGGCTCGAAAAGAGGAATAACTTAAGGAGTTTGGGGACAAATGGTAACGTGTTATCGATTGATTCAAATTTATTCAGTAAATTCATCGCCACGTACTGAATGCACCCTCCAAATTTTAAATCGTTCATCTCCACCGTTTCTATCAAACTGACAATTGAAAAGAAAAACACTTTTCAACGTAGGAAGATGCCTACGCTTATCGCTGACTGGCAGTTTTACGCACGAAATAGTGCGAAAAAATGCTTAAAATGTTATGAAAAATTGTCAAATCACTCACAAGGAACATCCCTCAGGTGTCCGCCTCCGATTTTGTTGAAACTCATATATGTGATAGAGCATCGAAAACTTTGGGACACGTATTTTTTTTTATCGGCGGAAAAACGGATTTAAGGGGGGAAACCGCCCCTCAAAGAAAGGCGCGTCGAGGGGTGATTTTACATTTTCACCCAGAAGCAATCCACCGATCTGAACGAAACAAAAACAAAAATTCTTCTAATGAAAAGCGATGAAAGATCCACTATGAAAATGTTAAGAAAAAATTCAATTAGGGGGTAAACCACACCTCAATTTGCCTTTTCTTCACCCCACACTTAAGAGGGTTGTATGCAAATTAATAAAAAAGGTATCATTTTGAAGGGCAATAAAAATTCAAGTTGACGGGTTTTTGCGTTTTGGCGGCATAGAAAATTTAAGGGGGTAAACCACCTCTAACATAAATTTATTTATCATGGTCGTTTTTTCTGTGCTTAAAGTATATCCGCTGATTTTAAATATTTCTATAAGCGACAATTTAATGTTTTATCATATTTCAAATTTATCTTAAGAGGTCTTAAGGCGTCTTAAGGGGTAACTACCCCTCTGACGAGAAACATCATTGAAGTATCCGCTTTCGATTTCGTTGAAACTCATATATGTGGTAAAGCATTGCAAACTATTAAAAATGTTTTTTTGTATCGGCAGAAAAACGGTGTTAGGGGATGAAACCACCCCTCAAAGTTTCTCCCACAAGCAGTCCACCGATCTGAATGAAACAAAATCGAAAATTCCTCTAATATTAAGCGATGAAAAATCCACTACAAGAGTGTTGATTAGAAATATAATTAAGGGGTAAACCACCCCTCCATTTGCCGTTTTTCACCCCACGCTTAAGAGGGTTGTATGAAAATTAATAAAACAGGTATCATTTTGAAGGGGAATCAATATTCAAGTTGATGCGTTTTTGCGTTTCAGCGGGACAGTAAATTTATGGGGGTAAACCACCTCTAACATAAATTTGTTCATCACCGTCGTGTTTTCTGTGTTTAACATGTATCCGCGGTTTCAAAATATTCTCCCGTGTTTTTAAATTATTACGTTTTTAAATTTTCACATTTTAAAAGTAAACTACCCCCTCTAATTGCTTTTCGTTTGAAGTTTCGCGAAAGGTTTCACGAATTTCGTTTAAACTGTTTTCATTTAATCGGTAATATCAATTTTATGTTTGTGTATGTGCCGCATATTCATTTTGAGCGTTATGAGCGGTACTTTGGGAGTGGGGACGTGGAACCCTTTACTCATAAGACTCATATTTTCGTGTCGAAACGCTTCCGATTTTAATATGCACGTCCATTAAGCATCTCCATAGGAATAATTATACACTTCTACTATATCATTAATTCTAATAATTTCCAGAATAAGTTATAAGGCTCACTTCGATAATTTAGCCAGCGACGTAGTTTTGTGGAGGAATGTATATTTTTATTATTTTGCCGTTTATTTAATTAATCATATTAATGAAACTGAGGGTTTTACAGTAGGTTAGCGAACATGTTTTTAATATATTTTAATATAATTTCATTTGGGAATCATATCAGCTGATTTAATTAATAGTACTTGTGAAAAGTATCGCAGTCATATGCCGTCAAATCATTTTCTTGTGATATATACTTTTTTTTTCTAGTCTATCAACTATCAACCATCAACAATCATGGCTCGGAATTCCTGCAATAATGATAATCGTCAAAAAATGCTTTAAACACAACGACTTTTTGCACCATGCACATCTGATAATGGCCAAATTATTGCAGCCGGGTATTTCACAATGTGTGTTCGATTCACCAAAACCAAAGATAACAGGATTTTCAAAATCTTCTGGTTTTTTAAATGAATGGAAATGAATAAATTTATGTTAGGGGTCGTTTACCCCCTTAAATTTGCTGTCCCGCTGAAACGCAACAACGCGTCAACTTGATTTTTGATTCTCCTTCAAAATGATACCTGTTTTATTAATTTTCATACAACCCTTTTAAGCATGGGGTGAAAAACGGCAAATGGAGGGGTGATTTACCCCTTAATTATATTTATAATCAACACTCTTGTAGTGGATTTCTCATTGCTTAATATTAGAGGAATTTTCGATTTTGTTTCATTCAGATAGGTGGACTGCTTGTGGGAGAAACTTTGAGGGGTGGTTTCATCCCCTAACACCGTTTTTCTGCCGATACAAAAAAAACATGTTTAATAGTTTGCAATGCTTTACCACATATATGAGTTTCAACGAAATCGAAAGCGGATACTTCAATGATGTTTCTCATCAGAGGGGTAGTTACCCCTTAAGACGCCTTAAGACCCCTTAAGATAATTTTGAAATATGATAAAACATTAAATAGTAGCTTATAGAAATATTTAAAATCAGCGGATATACTTTAAGCACAGAAAAAAAACGACCATGATAAATAAATTTATGTTAGGGGTGGTTTACCCCCTTAAATTTGCTATGCCACCAGAACGCAAAAACCCGTCAACTTGAATTTTAATTGCCCTTCGAAATGATACCTGTTTTATTAATTTGCATACAACCCTCTTAAGTGTGGGGTGAAGAAAAGGCAAATTGAGGGGTGGTTTACCCCCTAATTGAATTTTTTCTTAACATTTTCATAGTGGATTTTTCATCGCTTTTCATTAGAAGAATTTTCTTTTTTGTTTCGTTCAGATCGGTGGATTGCTTCTGGGTGAAACTGCAAAATCACCCCTCGACGCGCCTTTCTTTGAGGGGCGGTTTCCCCCCTTAAATCCGTTTTTCCGCCGATAAAAAAAATACGTGTCTCAAAGTTTTCGATGCTCTATCACATATATGAGTTTTAACAAAATCGGAGGCGGACACCTGAGGGATGTTCCTTGTCAGTACATTATGAGAATTTCGTCATTAGGGTCATAATGTTAAATGCCCTATGTTAAAAAGTGTTTTGCCAATTTAATTGTTTTTAACGGTGTAGACGATCGTTTTCAAATTTGTAGGGTGCATTCAGTATATGACTGTACAAATTTGAAAATCAAATGAAAACACCTCACCAATTATCCCCAAACCTGCACAAAAAATGTGCTCGTTGCTTTTGAAAGTACGTCCTTTTCACCTTTTACGAAGACCCTCTGCTTCTACCGCGACCGCCCCGTCCACGCCAGTGGCCCCGACGACCTCCAAGGCGTGCTGCCTGGCTATGCCGCCGCATGAAATGCGTGGCGGTGAACATATTTAGCTGAGCAATAATGCTCACCGTACGCTCCTCTTGCACACGCCTCATACCACGATTTCCTCGACCTGCAATGTGCAAAGCATTATTGTCTAAGATATTCATCAAATTAAAAAAACGTGATTTATAACTAAGAATTCGCTATGAAGTTTTTGTATGTAAAGCCTTAAAATTCAAAATATGAATTTTTCTCATCATACAACGTCATGATATATTATAAGGTATTAGGAAGTCAAAAATATTGATCATTTATCAACCGCAGGCATTAAAAAGTTTACATCTATAAGTACTGGGGCCAAAAAATATGGACTTCTCTTCTATCGATTAGAGATAATGAAATGTTTATATGATTAGATATGAGAGAGCCAAAAAAAAACATTTTTCTCGGATGAATAGAAAACAATCATCAACTTATAACTTTAGGGACCGTGGAGGGATGGATTTCTTCGCAGCTAATCAAAAGATTAGAACATTCATATCATTAGATGCAGAGGAGCCAATCTATACATTTTTTTACATCAACCAAAGACAATAAAGGATGTATTTCTTTCGGGGCCATAACCTCTTTTTACCCTGAACAGGGAAAGAACATTTTTATATTTAGGTTACAGGGGGTTGAAGAAAGGTATGCGCTGAGCACAAGCAGTGAAAAACTCATGTCGGTAGGTCACGGAGGGCCTAAAATATGCATTTTTTCGACGTCAACCGAAGGTAATCAGAATTTAATACATTTTGGCCATGGCACGCCGAAGATATGAACTCTTTTCCCATTAAACATACGCAGTGAAGGATTTATCTTGTAAGGAACTAAAAAAACTTGGTTTTCCTGCTGCGATCAGACACAATAATGTAGAGTCTCGAGATGGAAGGTGAGACTCTGGCGATGGGATCAGTTGAGGAAGAAACACTCGGGAACAATGATAAAATAAACAATCTTTATTAATGTATTAATCACAATACTCGCACTCAGCTCGCAAAAACATGTCTCGCACTCAGCTCGTAAAGACATGTGCCTCGATGCACGCTTCCGTGACGACTCTTGCGTCTCGATCGGAATCGAGAACATTCTCGACGCTCCTAGCATATATATATATATCCGCTCGGCAACTGTTTTCGACCCGCACGATCCTCGGTTCGCTCGCTGCGAACGTAAAACAAAAGTCCCGAGACCGTGCTCGACTCTGAACCCTACACTCAGCCCTCCTGATCGGGCATACGCCCTCGTATGTCGCCTTGATCAACCTCGTCCTCATCTTCGTCGTTAGATTCGAAGTCGCTGTCTCCATCGACCCATCGTTTCATAAAGTCGGCCGCTGTCGAGGTTCGTTGCGGACCGTCGTGTTCGCCAACCTTATGCACCAAGTAGCGATCGTTTCGTAGAACTTTAGCGACTTCGTACGGCCCTATAAACTTTGGCACGATCTTCGAGCCTGGCGATTGTTGCGTGCGTTTTATAGCAACCAAATCGCTCTTGCGATATGCTCGAGCTTCCTTTTGTTTTCTATTATAAACTCGACGGTTCTTTTCTTGCGCCTTGATAATTTTTTCTCTCGCGTGGACTCGTAGCTCATCGCGATCCTTTTGAAATGAAGTAGCCCATTCTTTTTCGAGCAACTCGCGAATATTATCGTCGTCGCGCAATCGCGCGTGAGTCCCAAATAATAGGCGGAACGGCGTTGTGGCAATGCTGCGATGTACCATCGTGTTTAGACACTGTTAAGGGGTAAGGCCACTGTAACGGCCCAAAAAAAAAGGTTTTTCCACTAATTTTTTGCTCCCGAAATTGAAGGTATTTGAAAAAAAACTTTTAATGGTGTTATCGGGCATACATTAAACTTTATTATAAAATTTTTTTACAGTAAAAAAAAACAAAATGGCGGTTCCACAGCTATCTTCCCGGGACATGTTTTGCTTCCAGGGCTCCGCGGCACGCAGCACCACTGGTGCACTTTTGAATCTAGAACAAAAAAAAAACCATTAATCTAGAGGGCTATAGCTAGAGAATGTCGATCGGATTTTAAAAAGTATCAATTTTTGTGGATTTGGCGTGCGTTTGAAAAAAATTGATTTTTGACGAAAAAAACGGAAAGTTTTTTGTTAATAAAAAATCAATAAATAAAGTTCTTGAAAATTCCGATCGACATTCTCAAGATAATGTAAATGTTCACATCTGGTTAAAATTTCAAGTAAAAAAAATGAAAATTGTTCGAGTTATGCTGCGTGCCATTTTGAAAAACCATGTTTCGAGAAAAACGCGTTTAAAGTTTTGCGAATAGTTTTTCATTGGAAAAAATTAAAAAAAGAAGTTAAAAGGATTTAAACTATTTTTAAACTAGAGGGTTTAAACTATTTTTTAAGCCAATAAAAAAAAATCGATTTTTCAAAAAATTTACAGTGGCCTTACCCCTTAAGCAACACTTAAATATCGATGCCACTCTCCGGGCTTCGGTGCTGCCAGCTTCGTCAACAATGGTATCAGCGTTCTGTTAATCCGCTCGACCTGACCATTGGCCCTCGGGATTCCCCGTTGTAGCCAGAATGTGCTGAATATCTTCGTGTTGACAATACTCTTTAAAATCTCCGGACGTAAATGCCGTGCCTCGATCGGAGATGATCCTTCTTGGATTGCCAAAAACAGCGGCTTGCTTCTCGAGACGATCTATAACTTCGGATGTACTTGTCGACTTCGTCGCGTAGATCCAAACAAACTTGCTGAAACTATCGACTACGACGAGTAAATGCCGGTAGCTTTTATTCGTTGTTGCCAGCGGTCCCAGATGATCTATGTGATAAGTATCCAGTGGGATCACGCCTTTTTCGATCGGGGATAGAAAACCTTCCTGTCTTCCCTGCTTTCGCTTAGCCAATATGCAGTCGATGCAATTATGGACGATCTTTTCGATCTTTGGACGCACTGTCGGTATATAATAATCGCGCTTGACGATCGCCTCTGTCTTACTTACAGAGAAATGTCCCCGTTCGTGCGCTCTGCGTATCACTTGCGAATGCATCGTCTTTGGGACTACCAATCGATAGTCATCGTCGATCTCTTTAAACAACAGTCCGCCTTGCATCACGTATCCGCGAACTTTTTCTTCGTCGATCCGTTGAATAATCCTTTTCGTGTCTTCGTTGTCGTTTTGCGCTTTTTTGAGTCGGATTGTTAACCCATCGTCGCTTTCGTCTATGAGCAAACATGTTGGCAAAGGATGCCTGCTCAAGGCTTCGACATGAGACATGTTTTTCCCCGGACGGTGCTCAATTTCGTAATAAAATTCTTCCAGTAAAAGCGCCCATCTTGCTACGCGTACGCATAGATCCTTCTTCGTCATGGTCAACGTGAATGCGCGACAATCGGTAACGATTTTAAAGGCTACGCCGAGTAGATATACCCTGAATTTCTTTAATGACTTGACAATAGCGAGGACTTCAAGCTCATAGCTAGTATATCGCTCCTCGGCCGGAGTCGTCTTACCGCTCGCGTAATATACCGGGTGCATCGCACCGCCATCGCTACTTCGCTGCAATAATATTGCACCGTACCCGTGTATCGACACGTCCGTATGCAGCTCCGTTTCTGCACCTACTTTGTAGAGATTTAACACCGGTTTGTTCGCTAATGCGAGCTTCAATCGGTCAAACGCGTCTATTTCTCTCGTGTCGAACCTGAACTTGGCGTCGGCTTTTAACAGGTTGGACAACGGTCTCGCAATGATGGAATATCCCGGAATAAATTTTCTAAAATACCCTGTCAAGCCCAAGAATGACTGGATCTGCTTAATATTCGTAGGTGTCGGAAAAACTCTTAACGGCTTCAGTTTTACGCTCAGAGGGCCTAAGCCTTCCGTTTTCGATCACGTGGCCTAAGTATTCGACCTTTATTTGCAACCAATTGCATTTGCTCCAGTTAATAATCAGACCACTTTGGCTAGCTACGTTCAATACTCGTTCGAAATTTTTCAACCCGCTTTCGTAATCGGCAGAAGGCACGATCAAATCATCCATATAAATCGACACTATGCCTTCGCGACTGAGATCTCGGAATATAGCATTCACGAATTTTTGGAAAATCGCCGCAGAATTGCAGAGGCCGAAAGGCACTCTGAGGAATTCGTAATGTCCATCCGGGACTATGAACGCCGTGAACTTGCGACTCGACTCTTCCATTCGCACGTGAAAAAACCCGTTCTTTAAGTCCAACGTACTGAACACCCTCGCGCGTTGCAGGGTATCCAATTGGTCCTCTATAAGCGGTAGAGGGTATCGATCTTTGATAATCTTTTTGTTAAGCATTCGGAAATCGATGCAAAGTCGATTTGTACCGTCTTTCGTCTTGACCAATACAACTGGGCTTGCGTACTCGGAAACGGAAGGTTGTACAATGCCGGCTTTGAGTCATTCATCTATCTGCGCGTTTACTTCGTTTCGTTCGGCCGCCGACAGCCGTCGTGCTCGCTGGTAAATCGGCTCATCGTCTTTCAAAATAAGCTTCATCGTGACACCTACTTCGCGTGTTGGTTTTGGCTCGTAAGAATCGACAAGAACCTGTACCGCCCGTTTGTACGCGTCGTTTTGCACATACTTTTCATCTCATCGGCTTTTTTCGGACAATTACGCGAGATATGACCATGCTCGTTGCATTTGAAACATTTCGTGCCTTGACCTTTCGTTGGACAATCGATACTCACATGATCCTTCATTCCGCAATTGTAGCATCGTCTCGTCGTGTTAACCGCTTTTTTGTCACTCGTGTCTTTTTTCTCACCTTTATCGCTTACATTGTCTTTAACGCTCTTATTACGCTTCGCACCGTTGCTTTTCTCGTCGGGCTTCGTACCGGCTGACGTCGTTGAATAATCTCGATCTCGTAGAGAGATCTCGTCGAACGCCTGAAGAATTCCGTCCATCGTTGTAAACCCTTGGACTCGTGCTAAATCTCGGAGATTCGGGTCGGGAATGCCGTCTATGACGTATCCCAGGACCTCATCGTCGTTAATCGCAATGCGATTCGCCATTATCACCTTCTCGTGCACGTAGTGGAAAGTCTCACTCTTCTTCCACATTCGTTCTTCGAACCGACGTCTCATAGCTATTTTATTCGGTCGATGATAAAACATGCCCCGCAATCCGTTGAGAAGTTCGTCGGGTGTCATGCCAATATACTCGGGCTTCGAGTGAAACCACTCTAACGCTATTCCTCTCAACTTCGTACCGATCAAAATCTTCGTTAAATCGTTGTCAAGATTATACGCCGTCTTAAGGGATCTCACTTGTTTTTCCAACGTCTCGAACACTTCGGAATTACCGTCGAAGCAGCTCAATAGATCAGCTATGGCTGTCACGTTGACCTTCGACGGTAAGGTAGGCTCTGGTACTACCCTCGTAGGCGCGCTATTTGGTGGATCATTGCTCTGGCCTCTGCGTAGCAACTCGATTTCCCGTCGAGCAATCTCGAGCTCTCTCTCAATGCCAACTGTTTTTCTCGTCGATAGATCTCGATCTCTCGTTGGTGCGTCGTGTTTTGATCTCCGAGAGATTCGATAGACCTCTCCCCGAATACGTTGTCGCCGTCGCGTCGCGATGCCGTTGCATTGTCGCCATCGTTGTGCACCTGACGCAGTTGAACCCATGCACCGGCCGGATCGTCAGCATTCAGTCTGTTAATTAACTCGGCTTTACTCCCTGTAGTGCTGAGGCCTTTCGTTCTCAGGATTTCTTTAAGCTCAGCCACCGTGAAAATACTGAAATCTTTCATCGGCGGATTCATCGCGCGACACTTCCACGAACCGTATATACACGTATCGTCTTTATTTCGACTCTCGAAGTCAACGTCTCTGTTACCCGCGCGCCGTCACTCCAAACCAAACCCAAGCGTCGCGTCACTCTATTCACTAGTATATTCTTTTGTCGTCGTCGTTTTCGATCACCACCTTTCGAAACTCATTCGATCGGTCTTCGTCGTTATAACACGTGTTCACTGTTCACTGACTCGATTGTTTTCGCTCGATCCCGGACGAGCCCCCAAAAATTTGTAGAGTCTCGAGATGGAAGGTGAGACTCTGGCGATGGGATCAGTTGAGGGAGAAACACTCGGGAACAATGATAAAATAAACAATCTTTATTAATGTATTAATCACAATACTCACACTCAGCTCGCAAAAACATGTCTCGCACTCAGCTCGTAAAGACATGTGCCTCGATGCACGCTCCCGTGACGACACTTGCGTCTCGATTGGAATCGAGAAAATTCTCGACGCTCCTAGCATATATATATATATATATCCGCTCGGCAACTGTTTTCGACCCGCACGATCCTCGGTTCGCTCGCTGCGAACGTAAAACAAAAGTCCCGAGACCGGGCTCGACTCTGAACCCTACAATAATAAATTTGTTTCTTTAGTATAGAGAAGCTAGTGTAAACATTTTTTAAAATTTGTTACATGGGACGTTGGTTACTGGATAAATATTCAAAGAAGGCGCCGTTTGTGGGGGCGCGCAGCGTCGGCGTCGAGGCGCGCCAGACGCGTGGTTCTCGCGGAACGCGCGTCAACCCCGTAGGAGAGACGTGGGCCGAAAAGCGGCGGGCATGCAATCTGCGTGGTAGCGTGGTCGAGGACAGTCTCGTTCGAAAGTATTCCTCATGTCGAATGAGCCGGTAGTGTCTGCGAGCCGGGCTGTGTGGACGCTGTGAAAACGCGAGACTGAGAGACGGTAAGACTGTGTGAGTGTGAGTGCGTAACCCAAAAATAGAATTGTACGCGTTAAAAATGTGATTACAAGCGTGTACAGCCTCCGCATCTATAACACCCCCCCCCCCCCCCCATTAAGTATAGTCATGTCTTATGTTATATTATATTTATATTTGCCTTTAATAAACTTTAGTGTCGCCCTTTGCTGCAAATTTTCCGGTGTTCAAGCCGATTAATTATATGAATTGCACGAGGGGATCGTATATAAGCGATACAGGGACAAACTTCCGTACGTGGTTCCGAAGAGTATGCGCAAGGGCGTAGTGGTCAAATTCCACGACTTGAAGAGTCACCCTGGAGCGCAACGGACGTCGCCGCGCATACTGGAACACTACCACTTCGCAAATCTAGGGGATTTACGTGAAACGGCATATTCAAGGGTGCTTGACGTGTATCACCGGCAAATCGAGGCCAGAGCGCCAAGCCGGAGAGCTACACCCGATACCGCCATGGGATCGCCCATTTGCCGTAATTCATATTGATCATCTAGGACCGTTCGTCACTAGCCGACAGGGGTATAAGTATTGTGACGGGGACTATTTTTCCTTACCACTATATCGAGAACTTGAACACGAGAGCTAGGTGCGGGAACCGTCACCTTCCGCCGCCCATCACTCGCGCATGCATCCGCAGTACCCGGGGCGCTAGAGAATTTTGTTTCACCGGATTTCTCAACCGGGATGCCCTGGGGTCAGGGGGATCCGCCCTAACCCGCCATCGGAGCTGGAGGACTCCGTGATTTTTGTTTTACCGGAATCATAACCGGTATGCCCTGGGAGTCGGGAGATCTCCCTGATTTTTGTTTCGCCGGAATCATAACCGGACTAACTGGATGCAATTACACGGGAGGACGGTTGCGGTAGAGCACGGCCGCTCAGGCTGTGGGTCATGGTAGAGGGGTCGGGATTCAGCCAGATACGCGAGAACAATAATCAAAATAACATAAAATAAAGTATTTTATTTTATTTTGCGGGAGCTTATTGTTTCGCCAATCTCGAGAACTTATCTCCAGAAGGACCCGCCTTCCGGGCACGGGGTCGAGAACAGGACCCCGGAGAAACACGTCTGTCTCACACGATGTCAGGAGCGAAACTCACCGACGGACCTCGTTCGAGAGCAAAATCGGTCGCCAACTATACCTCGCGCGGCGAAGGCCAGCGAGCGAGATCATTGTCGAGCGCGATTACCGAAAAAAAAATCTAAATACGCTCGAGCGCTCATCTCATGCGAGAACACTGCTTCGAGCGAGAACTTTTTCTTATAATATTCGTGAGCTGAAATATTATTTCGGGAGCTAGAATATTCTGGAAGAATATTCCTTTCGGAACTTATATTTCCTACCCGAGTACCCCGCAAGCGGAACGGTAACAGATCGGGACCTTTCCTCCTAGGTAACACGGAAGCTCTCGGGGATCGCATCCCCGAGTCACCATGCGAGAGCGGGCCTAGCCTCTCTCCAGAAGCGCGGTGCGGAGGTCTCCCACCTCCGCCCGCAACCCAAACGGCTCGCTCTCCAGCACTATGCACCACTACGATGGGGCACCGATGTCTCAGCCGGGCGTGCGCCGATTCCCCGAAAGCCTCGTTGGGTGTATCCCTCGGTCGGAATTGCTCGGTACGTTGAGCGACATGCCGCTCGACCGAGTTTAGCCCGCTAACTTCACACGAAACAATAACAAAAACCCAAACCTTAAACGTTACAAAACAAATATACTGGAGAGGCCCATAACCTACACGGAGGGGTCGTAACCCGGTCATCGAGAGCACGACTAAATCAACGGTAGCCTTTCTGTGATTTGACTTAAAAAAAAATCACGTCACAACTCCCCACCCCTTAAGGGTGATTACGATCAGGGAACTACGCGTCTCTGATGAGCAAAAGCCTTAGCTGAGATGCACACCGTAACAATCATCGTCCTTCCCATTTGTAGTCGGTAGCTCAAAACGGTGGGAAGGACCGAGACCTACTGCGGGAAACCAAGCACCCGCAGCGCGAGAAACAAAACACGAACACCAAACGATTGTTCGTATTCACTGGCTAAAATGTATCTCTCCCGTTACAGTCGGTAGCCTAAACCTGGGAGAGACCAAGATCTACCGAGGGCGACTAACCGCCCCACGGCACGAGAAAATAAAATCGCACAAAAAAAAACAAAAAAAAATATATTTTTGCGTAAACGATAGCATGGTCGTCTCTTCCCGTTACAATTCGGTAGCTAAAATATGGGGAAGAGACCGAGATCTGTCGCCGACGAATAACCGCCCCGTGACGCGAGAAATTTTGGACCAATGCGGTCCACATGTACCACCACCAAGGACGGAACAACGAACCAAAACCGGACTCACCAAGTCAGCCGGGGCGTCCTTACTTCGGTGGTGGCTCCGGGAACTCTACGGGAACTGCTCCAAGTTTTCCATCCCCTCGTTCGGGGTAATTGGTGCCGAGAACCGAGTCGCGTAGTCGCGACTCACGGAACTGCAAGGTTTATTTCCCTTGCGGGGAATCAGGGGCTTAGCCCCCTATCGCGGGAACTGCGGGACGTTGCCGCCTCGCGCGAGAACCCAGGCTAACGCCTGTATTGAGAGAACTGCGAGGCGTTGCCGCCTCACACGAGAGCTAGGGCCAAAGACACACATACCGAGAACTCGGGCCATCTCGAATCCTCCAAAAATCGGGGAATCGGAGCTTCGATGCGAGAGCTCGCAGGGGCCGGCTTAGGCTTCTCGGCTTAGGCCCGCACAGGCCTGCGAGAAGAGCCCTTGCCCCGTCTGCCCTTGCCGCCCCTACGCCGCCGCCGAGCCTTCTTGCCCGAAGGGCCGGGAACGGGCTCGACCGGCGTCGCCGTGGGGAGGCCGGTGGGGGCGGCCGCGCGTTACGGGCTTCCGCTTGCGCTAACCGCATCACCTTCAGCTCTTCCCGCGGGACGTTGCGGCCGGCCTGCGAGACATACGGGCCCACCTCCCGCCAACCCTCATTGCAACGCGCGCACGTTCACAGGGTTTTGCCCTTTCGTCCGCACCGACGGCAGAAAGTGGCTGTTGGAGGGCCCCGCGGGTAGCCACTATAACGGTGATCCACCTCACCGCAACTGTAATATGCCAGCTGGAGAGCGGGTCTCCGCCGACGGGATGGCCCGCCACCTGGGGGGCGGCGGTCGGTCATCGGGGCCGTCACCCGCGCCACTGTAGGTGGTTCAGGTGCCATCTCCGGGTCTGGCGGGCATCCGTCCGCGGGCAACGGGAGCTCTTGGGTACCTCAGCCTCATGGTCCTCCGCAACCATCGAGACCAGGGAGTACACGGTCGGTTGGCCCGCCCCGAACTCATAGCGTCGTGGGCTAAGTCTCGGATGGCCTCAATGAGGCCTTCCGCCGACGCGCCGTCCCGAGGCTCAGAGTCTCGGAGCGTCGCCACACACGCCCGGAGCATCTCCCCCGGGGCCCACGATAAGGGTGAAGGCGACGGAACGGCCGCCTCCGACCGCGGGAGCGGATCATGGTTTTCACCTAGCGCTTCACCCGCTCGGTAGGATTGGCCTGGGGGTGATACGGCGGGGTGGTGCTACGCCGTATCCCCACGCGTTCAGTCAACTCGCGTATGTCGCGGTTGACGAACTCAGTGCCATTGTCCGTGATCAGTACCTTAAGCGCCCCCCAACAGGCGACGACCAGATCATCGAGAGCCTTTGCGATAGTTTTTCCGTCTGCCCTGCGAAGGGGCTGGACCTCTATCCACTTGGTGTAGAGATCCTGGATTACGAAAACTTATGCGTGGCCAGATCGCCCGGGAGTGATCGGCCCCACAATGTCGGTAGCTACGGTCACCCAGGGCTCTTCGACAATGCGATGGCCCATGAGACCAGCGGGAGCTCGCTGCTCGACTTTGCAACATTGGCAGGTGTCACACTGCCGTACGTGAACCACCACATCTTTAAAAAGACCAGGCCAGTAATAGGCGGTTGCCAGACGCCGGTACGTCTTGTCGACGCCTAAGTGGCCTGCCTGCGGTAGCGAGTGGCACTCATTAAGAGCACGCTGCCGGAGCTCGCGGGGAAGCACGAGCTTCCACGCATCGAGATCCTCCAACTCGAGATCCGCCAAGTAGGAGGGTCGATGATGGTACAGTCGACCCTCAACTATCTTCCAATCCAGGAACTAATCCGGCATCCGCTCGACATCGCGGACCCGGCGACGGTACCATTGGTCCCGAGTGTCCTGGATGCACGCCCAGGCGTCATCGTGACCCTCGGGGATCCTCGAGAGCGCATCGGGAACATGGTGCAGTGCGCCTTTCCGATGGACTATGGTGAAACTGTACTCCAGTAACTCCAATGCCCATCGCGCTAACCGACCAGTGGGGTTCTTCAAATTGTGCAGCCACTTAAGGCTGCTGTGATCATAGATCACAGTGAAGCTGTACCCCTCCATGTCGCAACGGAATTTCCGTATCAATCAGAGCACAGCGAGGCACTCTTGCTCCGTCACGGAGTATTTCCGTTCCGGTGCAGTAAGAGCGCGGCTCGCGTAAGCGATAACTCGTTCGTGCCCATCAATCACCTGCGTGAGGACGGCACCGAGACATACGCCGCTAGCATCAGTCCGCAGCGTGAACGGGAGCGAGAAGTCGGGACAGGCGAGCGTCCGAGCGCTCTTCAAGCACCGCTTCAATTTATCGAGAGCATTTTGTTGTTCGGGATCCCATCGCCACTCGACGTCCTTCTTGGTAAGATGACTCAGAGGTTCGGCGATGGTCGCGAACTCCGGTATAAAACGACGGTACCACGACGCCATGCCGAGGAACCGACACAGCTGCCGGAGGTTCCGCAGTTCGGGATAATCAAGTACGAGAGCCAATTCAATCTCTAGGCCTTAGCGGTTCACCAAGAAATCGAGATAGCGAACCTGGGGGCGGCAAAATCCGCTCTTCTCGCGGTTAATCGCCAGTCCCGCTTCCGACATCTTAGCGAGAACCTTCCGAAGCCACACAAGGTGCTCTTCGAAAGTCCTGGTGACATCCAGGACTTTCGAACTTGTGGTGATAATGTCATCCAGATAAATGGTGATAATGTCATCCAGGACTGTCGGACTTGTGGTGATAATGTCATCCAGATAAACGAAAACGTGTGGATACATATCTACACCGATAAGCCGGTCCAGCATCCGCTGGAACGTTGCGGGAGCATTTGTTAGACCGTAAGGCATCCGCTTGAATTGAAATAAGCCTCGGCCTGGCACAACAAAAGCGGTAACTTCGGCGGAAGCGAGATCCATTGGGACTTGCCAATACGCCTGACTCAAATCGAGAGTCGCGATGTAATTAGCTTGTCTCAACTCATCGATAATACCGGTCATATTCGGGATGGGGTAAGTATCCTGCCTCGTGACCGCGTTAACCCTTGTATAATCGGTGCAGAAATGGTATTTACCGTTCGGCTTCTTGACCATAACGACTGGGCTAGCCCAGTCGCTACTTGACGGTTCGATTATATCAGTCGAGAGCATCCGATCCACCTCCGCCTACATAATGCCGCGGATGACCGGAGTCACGGGATATGGCCGCTGCTGCACCGGGGGGCTGCCCCCCACATCGATGCTATGCGCAACGAGTAAGGTAACTGCCGATTCAGCCGGTATCTGTGGCACGTGAGCATTGAGGAGCTCGTCTAGTAAAGTCCGCCACCATCCGGGCCGCCCGTAAGCTATCTAATCCAAGGATTAGATTTTCCGAGAGCGAGTGCAGATGATGCGCGAGAATCGTGACCGGAGGGCTATTAAGGAGCACAGGCACACGGGAAGCTAGGTGCACAGTTTCAATTTGACCATTCGCGACCACTACTGATCGCGGATTCTTATCGTTTCCGTGCCGAGAACTGCCAACCATTCAATGAGAACGGGGCCGATAAACGTCTTAGTTGCGCCTGAGTGCACAAGAGCTCTTACGGGTTTTCCATCCAAATGTGGTTGAACCTGGAACGCTATAGCGCTCTGGTCGGAAGCCGAATTTACGACGACCTGCTCGAGAGGAGAATCCTCTTCTGGAAGGCCCGTGTTGGTGGCTTGTCGACTTCGTAGCGGTCGCCTTCGCCGTTTTTAACGTTCGGTAGCCTGTTAGCGTGGCGTCGCTACACGGGAGCTACGCGAGAAGGTATCATCATCGAGGCTAGTCCCGTGAGGCAGAGGAGATTTCCTCATCCGCCTCCTCGACCGTTTCCCCGATTGCAGAAGGGGCAACGGTTCGTGGACACGCCCGACTAACCACAACGATAGAAAAAGAGGCGCCGGGGGTCCGGGCACTCTCTGTGTCGGTGGCCCGTTTTGCCACAATTCCAGCAGCAGGGCACACTCGATTGTTCGGTAACGAGAGGGTCTCTGGAGGACCACTTGGTAGCTTAGACGCGGCGTTATCAGCTTTGTCCTTCCGGAACTGGCCCTTGGGAGGCCTCGAGAACGATCGGCGAGGCGGGGTAGACCGCGAGGGACTGTGCCCCTGCGTCGTCTTTACGTGACCTGATGCCCGTTTGTTGCGCCGGGGCAACAAGGCATCGAGCATCTCCGGAGCGTCCTCTTTGCGAGAGGAGGCCGTTTCATGCGTGATCGCTGCCGGGCTCTGCATGAGGTAGAAGCCAGAGCGGCGGGATACACGCGGCTCCTGCCGCGGCTCACGGTAAGCGTACGCCGGGCAGAGGGAGGCCTCTGGCTTCGGCCGTCCGCGGTGCGTGCTCATGCTGCTCAGGATTCTCTCCTGACGTGCAGCCGCCCGCTCGAGATCTTTCATCGTCCAGTGGTCCTGCAAAGGAGTGACCAGACGGAATGACGGTAGTATGTTACGATGAGCAGAGCGCACCTGCTCTAGCTCCGTCCAGGCTGCGTCCAGACGGGAGAATAGGCCGCTCATGCATCTCAAGTAGACGAGAGCAGACTCGGACTTGCCTTGAGTACGGCACGAAATCTCTTCGCGGAGCGCGATCTGGTAATCGGGTTCCGCGAAACGCTCGCGAAATGCGACCTTCGCGGCCTGCCAACTCGAGAGCGTGCCTCGCGCTTGGCAGTACCAAATCCGCGCTATACCCTTGAGGCAGAACGAGAGCGTTAGGAGCAGGTCGTCATCCCGAATACGGGCCAGGACGCACCCCTTGTCGATGAGTGAGAGGAAGTCCTCTACGTCCTCACCGTGACGACCCGAGAACGTGGCCTCCCATCGGCGTACCTCTGGGAGGACTCGGTGAGGAGATCAAAATATCCTACCCCGACGCGGAACCAGTTCGTCACTCGAAGACTCTAAATCACTTCGGTTTAGGGGTACAACCCTGCGACCGAGTCCGGTAGGTTGGGGTCTTTCGCCCCCTCGGGAGCGTGGGGCGAGAGGGGGTAAATCCCCTGTCAGCCTCACCGAAGAGCGCCGGTCCCTGTCGGCGACGGAGAACGGGTCGGTCCACCAGGAGCTTCGGGGCGGCGCTGGACGTCGCCCATCAGCAGCCCTGCGGCGCGGGTCCGTGGGCCCAGCGTCAGGTCCCCAATCGGAATCACGTCATCTGACGAATCGTTAGCGTTTTTCGAGAGCCGTGACGGGACCTTCGGTATCCCGCATTCGGGCGCCATGAAGCATGTCCTTGGAGTACTCGGAGTGTGATGGTCTACCGACTTTAAACGGGAGCTAGGGAGATTTTGCCCACGAGAACGAGGAAACTCTATTTCCTCCCGTCGAGGGAATTCGACGGGGCAAGAGCGAGCAAGGGATATTTTCCAAAAAGGAAAAAAAAATTGAAAAAAAAATTCAATAATAATTTCCCTCGATCCGGATTATCCTATTTGGATCCGCGAGTGAGGGAAATTTTTCAAAAAAAAGAAGAAAAAAATAAAAAAATATTTTAATAATAATTTCCCTCGATCCGAATTATTCTATTCGGATCCGCGAGAGCGAGGGAATTTTATTCCCTTCCGTCGAGGGAATTCGATAGGGCGAGAGCGAGCGAGGGAAATTTTTCAAAAAAGAAAAAAAAAACAATAAAAAAAATTTAATAATAATTTCCCTCGATCCGAATTATTCTATTCGGATCCGCGAGAGCGAGGGAATTTTATTTCCTCCCGTCGAGGGAATTCGACGGGGCGAGAGTGAGCGAGGGAAATTTTTTTTCAAAGAAAGAAATTTTTTTTTTTTTTTTATTTCAATAATAATTTCCCTCGATCCGAATTATTTTATTCGGGTCCGCGAGAGCGAGGGAACTTTATCCCCTCCCGTCGATTGAATTCGACGGCACGACAGCGAGTGAGGGAAATTCTTCAAAACAAAAGGGAAAAAAATTCAATAATAATTTCCCTCGATCTAGCTCGGTCCGGGAAGGGTGGTGCCGGAAGACTCGTCCCACTTCGGGAATACCCGGCACATCATACCGGGCGCTCCACTTCCGGGACACCCGATTTCCTGAGACCTCCCGGTAAACGAGATCGACGAGGCCGAGCTAGCCCCGTCTCGTGAACTCTACGTATCGAGCAAATGAGTAATGATCGCAAAAAAAATTAAATATAAAAAAACTTGAATAGAATGCTCAATTAAAACACTCCCCCACTACGTCGGGAGTCACCGGCGCTGATCCGCTAATCCGTTTTGGCGGCGATCCGCGGTGGCGGGAGCGAAGGCACAATAAAACTCACGTAAACAATACAGAACGGCACCGACAGCACAAAACACACAAAACAGAGAGAAAAATTCGAACTCGTAGGGAGCGCACTTCTCCTCCCCTTCAGGGAGGGAAGCCAGCGAGAGCACTTTCCTCCGAAAAGGAGGAAATTTCGTGGGAGCAGCTTTTCTTTTTCTCGGTTTTCTACGGCGTGAGAAAACCCGACGGGAACACCAGCGGGGTGGGAAGGCCACTCCCGATCGCGGTTACGCCGCGCTCCGCTGCGAGATTCCCCGTTTTTTTTTCCTTTCCGACGGGCGATCGAAGAAGGTGGGTCGAGAACTGAATTTAAAAAAAAGACCTCGCGAGAACACTGTCGAGAACTTACGTTTTCTTTTGGGGTACTCCAGAGCTCGTCGAAGGGTGTCGCGGATTTTCCGATGTTGATCGTTCAAGAAATCGCGTACTATGAGCGCGATCGAGCGATCCTTCGACTTCTGAGACCGTGAGGATGTGCTCCAGGGGGGGATCTTTGGAAATTCGTAACCGGGTTGAAAAACCGTTACGATTCCCGAGAGCGCTAGCGCTGCCCGCACCGCGCACCACGGCCTCCCTAGGCCTAGTGCGTCAAGCCAGCGCGAAGCTACAGCCCGAAACCTCATAATTTTCGCGAACGAAAATTTTCAGTGATCTCGGACTCTTCACAAGAACATATTCGAGAGCCTGTTGGGGATGAGGGGCGGGACCGGGAATGGAACGCTCACGCGAGAACAATCTCGAGACGAGATTAAAAATCGGGAGCAAGAAAGGCGGAAAGATAAGAACAATGAAATTATTTTTTTGCCTTTCGTTTTTCCGCTTAAACCTTACCGAGAACTGCTACTCGCCGTCGTGGCCCCACGTTGGGCGCCATTTGTGACGGGGATTATTTTTTCTTACCACGAAATCGAGAACTTGAACACGAGAGCTAGGTGCGGGAACCGTCACCTTCGGCCGTCCACCCCGCGCGCATTTTGAGAGATGCGCGCGGGAATTTTGTTTCAGAGAAACAAAATTCCATCCTTGCTCCACAAACTTGCTCGGACTCGGCAAGTTTGTGCTTTTCTTCACGACGCCTTTGGAACGCGATGGATAGGCCGTCGGCCTGCGCCACATTTATGGCCACCACGTTCTCCAGACCTTAATCCTTTGGATTCTTTCTTGTGGGTTGCGCTAAAAGCCATCGTTTATAGATCTGGCAGAGCGATCAGAACGCCAGTCGATGTGAGACGCCGAATCGATGATGAAGTGGCCCAGTTGAGACGAAACCGACAACTCTTGGCCAGAGTTCGGTTCTTTACCTTTGACGCCACCGCCAACGTCGTGACCCGCGATAAAATCGACCAGGCGCTAATTAAAAAGAGGGCAGCGAGAGTTTAGAGTCGGTAAATACCCTCAGTGACGAACCACGGAGACCTGATCGCTACGTGATCTCACATGCGCACATGCACGTACACACACACACGCGCGCGCGCGCGCGCCTCTTGAAGGTGTGATAAAAGTTGCCTCAAAAGTTGTTATCAATACCATGTGCCTATCCGTCCACCTCCTCGTGGTCAGAGTCGGACAACGGTGAAGTTCTTTTTTCGAATAATAGAATCCACTGGCTAAGTGATGGAGGGCTTTATTTTGGTGCTTAACTCGCTATTGTTGTAGCGAGTTAAGATCCTATTCACGATCCGGGAAACTCATATTGCCGAATTTTTAATATTTTATTTCTTATTTTCTGGGTGACGGGCTCATTTGCGACCCATGTTTCCTTTTTGTCTTTTCTTCCTCTCATTTACAAAGGGACCTGACAGGCTGTCACTCACGAATTCTGATAAGTCTCAGATATAGGGTGGCTATATGGGGATGGCCACCTATTTTTAAATTCATTTCGGCGGCCATTTCGAATCAGTTGAGGTACGCTTTTTGAATAGTTTTTCGGGAACTTTTCGAAAAAAATATAGCGCTCATGTGAAAAAAAATAAAAATGGCATTCCACGCCGACCGAAGCGAAGTCGATTCGATTTTGAACACGGAAGATCCGAATAGAAGTCGCTCGAAAAATGTTATCACTGATAAAAACAATATCAAAATTTCGAAATCGAACGATAGTTCAAACGTTGAGTTTGACTTCCGCAATATCTCGGGAACGGCGGAACCTGCGAACGGATTCAGTGGAGAGAGTAGGCGCTGGAGCTTCCACTGCTGTGTTCGCGTCGCAGCTGTCATGGGGCCGCAAACGTCACCGAGAAACGTCAAGCCGCAGCTGACGTCTCGAGAAGCCAAAATGTGCTCACAGATGAGCATTTGTGAGCAAACTTTTCAGGTTTTTTTATGGTCACTTCGGTGCTAAGATAAAAAAAGCTTCATTTTTTCGTCTTTCAACATCGTCAACGGGCTAAAAAAATGCTCTGCCTCAATTAATGCTTGGGTGCTAATTATTTAGCTTTAATTTAGTATTTTTTGCTTTTTGTACGATCAATTGTCGCTGAGATCCCGCCAATTGAACGAAAATTCAGCTCTTGCGTTGATCATCGATATCTCCTGAAGTAATGATCGTACAGCGAACGGAAGGTGGGTTTGAGAAACTCGAATAACTCCTGTACAAGTTCCTTTTGGTATTTGAACGAAAGCATTTTTTTAAGCTAAATATTGGTTTGACATTTTTTTAAATACGTTTTTCACCGTTTTGGCAAATCCACCACCAGCTTGCAGCTATTGCTAAAACGATCGATATTGCTAGGTATTTTTTGAGCCGAATACATGGCTAAGATGAAAAAAACAATTCGTTATTTTTCTCACTACTTTTGTTTGCATGTAATTTTGCATTGAATACTCATCAAATCTCACGAACAAAAACAAATTGCAAAGTTTTAATTTTTTGAAAATCGTTATCCATTGAAGAATCGTAAGGCGATACGTGTAAAAAGGTGTATGAAGATTCGCTTGGGGGTATCAATTCAATTTAATGCAACTGTTCAATTTAATGCTCACTGAATTATAGCATGCAAACAAAAAAATCGAATCAACACTGAATAGATGATGATTTTATAAATTTTTCTACACATTTTGAAATGAAAAAAAAATCACAATATTCTGGGAAAGATCTGTTATTTCTCTTACAATTTCCCATTGACTATTCAATAAATATTTTCAAAAAAAAACCAATTTTTTATTTCTTCTCATTTCAAACTGTTTACGTAATTGTATGAAATGATCATCTGCGATTTCTTTGTTTGCATGCTATAATTCAGCGAGTTGAAATGAGGGGCATTTCATTAAGTTGATACCCTCAAGCGAATCTTCATACGCCTTTTGTACACGAATAACTATACGATTTTCCGATCGATAACGATTGAAGAAAAAAAATTCAACACAGAAATTTATTTTCGTTTGTGAGATTTTATGAGTAGTTAATGCAGAATTACATGCAAACCAAAGTAGTGAGAAAGATAATGAATTTTTGTTTTTATCTCAACCATCGTCATTTGACGTTTGAGGATCAAGAAATGTGCCCCGTTAATTTTTCATGAAAGTTTGTGGATTCGGGTAAAAAACGGTTAAACCGATGCGTTTGTAAATTTACAGGGTCTTTAGGCATGTATTAAGTTCAAAAAATTCCTGGAAACATTTATCATTTTCCCAATATTAGCAAAGTTATGGTGGATTCTCCAAAACGGTGGAAAAGTCATTTTTTAATACTTTTCCGAATCAATATTAGGGTCTCGTTCGGTCATCCTCGACGTGACGGCTCCAAGTTTGTCCTTGCTTTCACCTTACTTCCGGTCATTTTTCATCGAGAAATCTGACGATGCCGCAAGAACGGTGACTGGACCACATGTTTATACACAAAGATAAAAGCAATGCTCGCGATAATTCTTGTGGTCTCGGTCGGCCATCCTCGACGCGACGGCTCCGAGTTCGTCTCTGATGTCATCTTATTTCCGGTCATTTTTCGTCAAGAATGCTGACGACGCCGCGAGAACGATGACCGGAACATTTGTTAGTAAACAACGATGGAAGCAGTGCTCGCCGTGGGTTTGGGGGCCTCGATCGGTCATTCCCGATACGACGGCCCCGAGATTGTCTTTGCTTTCATTTTACATCTGGTCATTTTTCGTCAACAAGGCTAACGATGCTGCGAGAGTGATCAACAGAGCGTTTATTAATAAACAAAGATGAAAGCAGTGCTCGGGATGGTTAGGGGTGCCTCGATCGGTCATTCCCGAGACGACGGCACCGCGTTTGTCTCTGCTTTCATCTTACTTCCGGTCATTTTTCACCAAGAAGTACAACGATGCCGCGAGAACGATGACCGGAGCATTTGTTAGTAAAGAGGAGTTAGTAAGATGCGTCGAAGATGCCCGACCGAGACCCCAAGAACCATAGCGGGAACTGCTTTTATCGTTGTTTACTAACAAATGCCCCGGTCATCGTTCTCGCGGTATCGGCAGCCTTCTTAACGAAAAATAACCGGAAGTGAGATGAAAGCAGAGACAAACTCGGGGCGGTTATATTGGGAATGGCCGATCAGCCCCCCAGAACCATCGCGAGCACTGCTTTTATCTTTGTTTACTAACAAATGCTCCCGTCATCGTTCTCGCGGCGTCGTCAGCATTCTTGACGAAAAATAACCGGAAGTAAGGTGAAAGTAAAGACAAACTCAGGGCCGTCGCGTCGAGAATGACCGAACACGACCCCAAGTACCATCGCGAGCATTGCTTTTTTATTATTAACAAATGCTCCGTTCATCGTTCTCGCGGCATCGTTGAACTTCTCGACGAAAAATGACCGGACGTACGATGAAAGCAGAAACAAATTCGGGGCAGTCGTATCGGGAATGACCAACCGAGGCCCCCAAAACCATCGCGAGCACTGCTTTCATCTCTGTTTGTTAACAAACACTCCGGTCATCGTTCTCGCGGCATCGTCAGCCTTCTCGATGAAAAATTACCGGAAGTAAGATGAAAGCAGAGACTAACTCGGGGCCGTCGTATTGGGAATAACCGATCAAGGTACCCCTAACCATCGCGTGCATTGCTTTTATCTTCGTTAACCAGCAAATGTTCCGGTCATCATTCTCGTGGTATCGTCAGATTTCTCGATGAAAAATGACCGGAAGTAAGGTGAAAACAAGGACAAATCGGAGCCGTCGCGTCGAGGATGACCGACCGAGTCCCCATTATTGATTCCAAGAAGTTTTTAAAAAATAAATTTTTCCACCGTTTTTGAGAATCCACCACAACTTTGCAAATATTGGGAAAATGATGAATGTTTCCAGGAATTTGTTGAGCTTATTACATGCCCAAAGACCCTGTAAATTTGGAAACGGATCGTTTTACCCGTTTTTTTACCCGGATCCACAAACTTTCATGAAAAATTAAAGGGGCACATTTCTTGCTCCTGAGACGTCAATTAACGATGATGAAGATGAAAACAAAAATTCGTTATCTTTCTCACTACTTTGGTTTGCATGTAATTCTGCATTAACTACTCATCAAATCTCAGAAACGAAAATAAATTTCTGTGTTGATTTTTTTTCTTTAATCGTTATCTATTGGAAAATCGTATAGCTATTCGTGTACAAACGGCGTATGAAGATTCGCTTGAGTGTATCAACTTATTCAATACACCTCATTTTAACTTGCTAAATTATAGCCTCAAACAAAGAAATCGCAAATCATAATTTCATACAATTTCGTAAAAAGTTTGAAATGAAAAGAAATAAAAAATTGGTTTTTAAAAATATTTATTGAATAGTCAATGGAAAATTGTAAGAAAAATAACAAATCTTTCCCACAATATTGTGAATTTTTTCTCATTTCAAAATGTGTAGAACATTTTATAAAATCATCATCTGTTCAGTGTTGATTTGATTTTTTGGTTTGCATGCTATAATTTAGCGAGTTAAAATTGGTTGCATTAAATTGAATTGATTTCCCCAAGCGAATCTTCATACACCTTTTTACACGCATCGCCATACGATTCTTTAATGGATAACGATTTAACAAAAATCAAAACTTTGCAATTTGTTTTGCTTTGTGAGATTTGATAATCATTTAATGCAAAATTACATGCAAACATAAGTAGTGAGAAAAATAACGAATGGTTTTTTTTCATCTTAACCATGTTAAGGCTTAAAAAATACCTGGCAATATCGATCGTTTTCGCAATATTTGCCAGCTGGTGGTGGATTTGCTAAAACGGCAGAAAAAGTATTGTTTTTTAATTTTTTCATATCAATGTTTGGCTTAAAAAAAAATGTTTTCGCTCAAATACAAAAGGAACTTATAGAGGAGTTATTAGAGTTTTTGAAACCCATTTTCCGTTCGCTGTACGATCTAATGATCGTACTTCAAGAGATATCGATGATCAACGCAAGAGCTGAATTTCGTTCAATTGGCGGAATCTCAGCAACAAATGGTCGTACAGAGAGAAAAAAATACCAAATTAAAGCCAAATAATTAGCACCCAAGCATTAATTGAGGCAGAGCATTTTTTTTAGCCCGTGGATGATGTTGAAAGACGAAAAAAATGAAGCTTGTTTAATCGCTCCATTTTTTATCTTAGCACCGAAGTGACTAAAAAAACCTGAAAAATTTGCTTACAAATGCTTATTTGTGAGCAGATTTTGGCTTCTCGAAACGTCAGCTGCGGCTTGACGTTTCTCGGTGACTTTTGCCGCCTCATGACAGCCGCGACGGGAACACAGCAGTGGAAGCTCCAGTGTCTACTCTCTCCGCTGAATCCATTCGCAGGTTCCGCCGTTCCCGAGATACTGCGGAACTCAAACTCAACTTTTAAACTATCGTTCGGATTTCAAAATTTTGATATTGTTTTTCTCAGTGATAACATTTTTCGAGCGACTTCTATTCGGATCTTTCGTATTCAAAATCGAATTGACAATTTTTTTTTTTTTTTTTTTCAAATTTTGTTTCTTTCTTTCCACGAAATTTTTTTTTTTCACATGAACCCTATATTTTTTTTCGAAAAGTTCCCGAAAAACTATTCAAAAAGCACACCTCAACTGATTCGAAATGGGCGCCCAAATGGATTTAAAAATAGGTGGCCATTCCCCAAATCGTCGACCTGTATGTTGTAGAGGGACCTACCCTGAGTACCTGCGTAAAGGGATTTTATACAACGCTCTTTAGTTTTCGAGAAAAAAACGTTGGAAAGTTTAGCTCGTAGCCACTATACCGGTACGGTTACACCTTTGTCGAACCAGCAGGCGTGGCCCAGTGGGCAAGGTTCCCAAGTGGGAACCAGTGGGCAGGTGGCCAGGCTCTGACGCTCGAAGTCCAGAGTTCGAGTTTCGTGATAGCGTTTTTTCTCACAAAATATAAATAAATTCGACGGATGATGCAAAACCGTCTAATTATTTATTATTATTTTATTTTATTTTTATTTTTTTATATCATTTTTTAAATGTTTTACTTTATATTTTTTCAAAATATTTATTATTATTTTATTTTTCACGCAGAAAAAAAAGAGAGGAAGAAATTATAATATCTTTCGCAAGAAACTGCAGTTTATTATTTTTCATTACAATATGAATTTTAAAATAGTCGGGCCGTTATTTCAAATACTCCAGCCGGATTCGCTACCTGCGTTCCTCATCCCCACTTGTACCTCATCCCTTTGTTATACAAAGCCTAACGGTTTTTCGAACGTTGAGGTGATGTTGGAGATCTTTCGCAGTATTTCGCAGGCGTCGGTTATGCAGATACATACGTTGGGTATAACATCGCTCCGAAATAAAGTTAATCGAAAGTGAAAAACCGTAAAATGGAAGAAACAAGTGCTGCTACAGCAGAAAAAAAGGATTATGAAATGGCAGAAACAAGTGTTGGATCAGAAGAAAATCTATCGGAAAGAGAAGAGGATGATGAGCAAACGAAGGCTGTTCTCACAAACGTCATCACATATAATCGAAGCTTGCTTCAGGATTTGATCTGCTCACAGACGCACCTCCGAGTGCAATTTCCGAGGAATCTACGGCGATGGGAGAGGTTTTTGCAAGCGAAATACTTAAAATGCTCGCAGATAGGCATATAATTCATGTGGATGTGTTGATCGGCGCCGACGAGGTGGATGAACTGCAGAGACATGTAATGGTAAGTTTTATTTCTGTTCGGGGAATTATTTTGGTTTCCTGTATAACGTGGAGAAAGGTTAATAATGATCTTCTATGTAGTGTGAAGCCGTACCAGAAGATGATGAGGACTTTGTGGCCGAAGAATTCAAACCTGCACCTGCTGATTATGTGCCTTTATCATACAAACAAAAAGCAGTCGCTATAGCAGCAGCTCATCCGAAATGAAGTTTGAAGACCTTACAAGCGCGCGGACTCTCTCGGTTGAAAAACGAACGAAATCTCTATCGATGGGGACAAGACGGCAAAGAAGGTATACGTTTGACAAATGGTACACGATCAACTATAAAACTAAAACACATGAACTATTCCTGGAAGCTCGGCAGATTCTGGAGCAGGTAAAACATATCAAAATATATATAATAACATAAATCTATATTAATTCTCTTATCTATTCACAAAAGAATTGAACATTTTTTAAAAAATTTTGTGAATAAATTCTGGCGAATAAACTATACAACGCATCAATGCAAAATTTGGCATGTGGATTTATTTATTTCTTATTTATTCACAAAAAAATTCAAAACGATTTTCAATTTTTTTGTGAGTAAATAAGAAATAAATAAATCCACGTGCCAAATTTTGTATTGGTGCGTTGTATAGTTTCTTCGCCAGAAAATTAGAAAAAGCAATCAATTTAACGATAAAAAAAAATTCCCTCTTAAAAATTTAAACACAAATACAAAATATATTATAGAATTGAAGAACAACAAAATTGAATGTGTCGAATATATAACAATTGATCAATTTTGTCGCCGACTTTGATCTTGATAATATCATTAATACCGATCAAACAGGCTGCCAATATCAGTCAACTTACAACAGGTCACTTGTGGAACAAGGAGCAAAAACCGTTCTTGTTAAGAAAAAAGATTTAAACAAAATTAGTCATTCCTTCACGGCACAGTACGCATTAACTGCGTCAGGAAAGATACTTCCTTTCATATTTTTATGCATGCAGGAGTTATCAGAAAGATTTGGTCCGATTGTTAAAAAAAGGGTTGACGCGTTGACTGATAAATTCAAAAATGTTAGTGTGACCTGCACAAAATCAGGAAAGTTTACAAAACAATTGTATGAAGAGTTCTTGAAATCTTTCATTCTTCCCTACGTGAAATAAAAAAAAATCCTATTCATTATCGATTCGTGGGGAGGGCAAACTGATCAGACGCTTCACGATGATCTTTAAAGACGAGAAGAAGGCATGTACATGCAGTATTAAAGTTATACCGCCTAAGTGTACGCTGATTTGCCAACCGTGCGATGTATATTTTTACCGGTGAATGAACATTTTCACAAAAAAAAAATACGAAATGCTCCCGATTTGTGAAAAAATAACAGAGAAATTGCGTCAAGGGACGATTCCATATATATTCATTCTTTGATTCTTCATCAATTAAGCGCAACTGCTTTCACGCCGATGATTAAATATGCGTGGTTTGCATAGAAGTTAATTGAGGAAAGACCACTGTTTTTAAATGTCAATCAAGTATGCTTTCCAATAACGCTGCTCAAAACTCCGTGCGCCTGCAAGGACATAGCTTTTCTACAATGTGCGCATTGCTCTTTGGTCCTGTGTTTTGCTTGCTTTTACGATAAATAGCACCCGCAATATTATTCTGATGTAACAAGCGACCACGGTGATAGCGAGTAAGAAAAACCTGTATACTGTAATGAAAAATAATAAACTGCAGTTTCTTGTAAAAGATGTTATAATTTCTTCCTCTCTTTTTTTCTGCGTGAATAATAAAATAATAATAAATAATTTAAAAAAATTGAGAGTACAATTTTTTAAAAATGAATAAAAAATTAAATAAATAAAGAAATAACTAAAATCATAATAAATAATTAGACGGTTTTGCATCATCCACCGAATTTATTTATATTTTGTGAAAAAAAACGTCATCACGGGACTCGAATCTTGGACCTCAAGCGTCAGAACCGGGAACCTTGCCCACTGGGCCACGCCTGCTGGTTCGACAAAGGTGCAACCGTACCGGTATAGTAGCTACGCGCTAAACTTTAGAATGTTTTTTCTCGAAAACCAAAGAGCGTTGTATAAAATCCCTTTACTCGGGTACTCAGGGTAGGTGCCTCTACAACATATCTAAGACTTATCAAAATCCGTGAGTGACAGCCTGTAAGGTCCCCTTGTTAGTAGAAGTTTTCAAGACAATAAAAAAAATTGACCTTGAGTTTCGGACCAAGGTCAATTTTGCGGGTCCATGTTGGAGGGTGGTCTTCGCCGAACGTGACTCGGAAGTAGTGTAATGGGGCCGATTCTAAATCAAGATCACGAAATCTCCCATCTACTTGTGGACATTAACAAGTACGAACTACTGCATGAATGAAACGGACCATCGCCGTCAATATCAAAAAAATAATGACCCTTATGGTTTTCTCGGGTCCGTCACCGCAGCTCTCTCCCCACCACCGAGGATGCATCCCGAACGTAAAAGTTCTTATCCTCATTATAGCGAAGTGCTCAAATACGAAAGCTTGAATTTTCCTATGAGCTTATCGATGATTAAGAAATTTGAGGAATTTAATGGTTTGACGATCTATGTGCATGGGATTGATGGCATCACGAAAGACGGTATAAGTAAAATTGTACCCATATATCCGAGTAAACAAACGTCGGATAAACCAACAATTCACCTACTCATCATCAAAGCCGAAATCGATGAGGAGGAAGAGGACGAGGACGTGGCTGACGAGGAGGATGCTGCCGCTCCTAAGGTGTATCATCAATTCGCGTGGATTAAAAACATGTCGCGACTCTTGAGTACGTCGATATTGAAGGGTAAACATTGCATGCGGATTTGCGGCCGATGCTTGCGTCATTTTCCCACGAAAGAAAAATTGCAAAGGTACAAAGAGGATTGCGCGAATAATGCGCAGATGATTATGATTAATAATAAACAGCCATGTGTACACTACAATAAAATTGAGATTGAATCAACAATTATAAAAATTGTATAAACTTTATTTCGAATTAACCACGGTTTCAGTTATCCGTGGATCGTTCGGCCTCGATCACCCTGGTTAATCCGAGTGTATTGTAAAAAGTATGAAAGGCTAGTATATCGTATATCGAAAGGCTATCAATATGGGTTTTTTTCAGATAATTGAAAGACAATAAGAAAATATCCATAAGACGCGGTAGCATCGCACTGCCAGCGTACTATAAAAATCAGAAGAGAGGCCGCAGATAAGTGGTACGCAAATATGCCGGCCGAGTCATACTTGATCTATTAGAATTTCTATCTGTATGGTGTAGCTATGTGTGACTCATTGCCGCACGGCTCGTTCGCTTGGGTAGAAAATTTCGAGCAATGTATCGAGGATATTCCAGATGACGCTGAAACGGGACACATCTTGAAGGTCCATGCGGAGTATTCTCGAGAGTTACACGATGCGCGCAAAGATTTACCCTTGTACCCACTACACTACGCCCCTCCTGGGAAGGCACTCAAAGAAAATTAACGACCACGCGGCCACAAAAAGAAAAAATATGCACTCTACTAAAGAAATTTGAAACAATGCGTAAAATTGGGATTACGCGTCATGGAAATTCACAAAGTCCTCGAGTTTAAGCTGAGCAAAATGTCGCAATGAACGAAATGACTCGCATTCTTGCGTTTATTATTTTTACGATTCATCTGGAAAGCCACAATGACGTCTTCACGAACCATATGGTATACTCGTTATGGTATCGAGTTGAACGTGAACAATTCGACGAGTCCGAGAGCATGATTTTAAAACGGCTATAGTTCGATAGGTGTGATGGAGCTCGTTCTAGAAGGCGTCAGCGTGAAAGAATTATTCATGGGTAGTTGCCGTTGAACTGATTCGTATCCGAAGCGAATCCTTTTTTACACACTTCAAAATGTCATACATAAGTCACTACATATAACAGTATCATAGTCCTCATATCGTTCGTCATTGTATCTGGTAGTGCTGCGAGCACCCAAATATTTCTCCAGATCTTGAGGTAGCTAAACATTGTAAAAACTGTCAAAATACATGACTTCATCGTTGGTTTTTCTGTATGCAACCCAATGTGTACCAGGTCCATCTTATCATCAAGATTCACAATGAGGCATTCGTAATTTCAGCGTCCACTCTTGTGAATTCATTCTCACGTGAACTCCACGACAATGAGAAATTTTCGTCGCTTTTGAATTCATTATCGAAATGTTGAGCAATGCTTGAAATCGGGACTGCGCATCACAAAAATGCAAAGAATTTTCAAATTCAAACAGCGCGATTGGCAAAAAAAATACATCAATGTAAATATGGAATTGGGGGAGAAATCTGACAAGGATTTTAAGAATTTTTATAAACTCGTAAACAATCCGCTGTTTGGTAAAACAATGGAAAATGTGAGGAAGCACCGGGAAGTACGACTCGTAACTAAGTGGAAGGGGCAGTAGGGAGCGGAAGCTCAGATCGCCAAGCATATATTCCATAGCTGCACCGTATTTGTCAATGACATTATTATAATCGAACTCAATAGAGCGTGCGTTCTATTTAATAAGACCATATCCACAGCTTTTTCCATTCTCCGACATTTATGAAACATTCCGACATTTATGAAACGATAAAGTGTGATATTGACAAGTTTGACACGTCTGATTATTCGGCAAATCATCCGTACAATATGCCCTCTCTCGGAATAAGAGGAATTAGGCCTCATGAAGGATGAGAATAATGGTCATATTATGATGGAATTTGCAGACTGGGGAGGGAAATTGTACTCGTTTAAAATCCTCGACCGTGACGATGTGAAGAAGCGAGCTAAGGTTATTAGCCGGTCCACCCTGAAATCCATCACAGTCGAAGACTTCAAAAAATTGCTTGTTTGCGCACGAAACAAACCTCATCAAGGCGCAATAATTGATCATGAGTAAAAAAAAACACATTGTTCATACTCTGATGCAAAATAAAGTTGCTCTCAGCAGGAGAGATGACAAAGGAGTGCTAATTCCCAGATTCCACGGACACTTCCATAGGGTTGTGATTTCGATGATATCGAATATTAAAATAAAGTATTAAAAACAATGGTGTGTGAAGAGCGTCGTCGTCGTCGTCGTCGTCGTCGTCGTCGTCGTCGTCGTCGATTATAAACAAGTATTATTAACATCATCTAAGAAGGGTGTTGAGCGAGAAACATTCGAACTTCGATGATTTTATATCCTGGTGGTACGGATGAACCCGTGAATTGTGTATACTCTTCGCTCATTGATAACTTTACGAATTTTTGAATGATATTTAAGAAAACAAATTTTAAACAGTAATAATAATAACATTCGTTTTAAAAAAATCTGATGTTTTCTATGAACATCATTTGGTCGATTCTGATTTGTCGGAAAAAAAACATTTTATATACTCTGCAAATTGTTTAATGATTACTTTTAAAAAATGTAGTTGTGCAATCCGATAGCAGGTGACGATGTAATCAAGTACGGGGTGAGGAGAATACATCAAAAATACATAATATTACATTTCTTTCATTTGTACGAATCTTTATGATTAGACCGACAATTAAACATTTTAAATACATTTTGCAATGCACATTTTTTTTCGTGCTTTTCACAGAGTAGCATCGAGCTTCCATCTAATTTACTCAATGCATCCATATCTTCCGAGTCCACATCCAACGTTTCAATAACTAGATCATTTTTCATTTTTAGTATATCATCTAGACATTCTCGTTTTTCATGACTCTTAACATATTCGATAGGGCACATGTCGTCTTCCGTTAAACCCTCAACTGCAACGGTTATTAAACCGTCAGCCATGCTATATGGAACGTTTCCATAGGCCCCCTTCAGACCATGTTGATTCCGAATCGCCCATGACAATTCGTATCTCTCAGATTTTGTGAGAAGTCTCCATGATATGGGACTCGCGAAAATGTAATGGGAGAGTACACAACTCGCTCACAGAATTGCCACTTCCTTCACGATAAAGTTCCGTCAACGTCATGACTGACGTTGATCTTCAGGAAATTTGTTTTTAAATTATTTGTCTATTCAGCCGGTGATTGGCCTTCGATAGTACACACAACAGTTGGATCGACAAATCAGAATGGACAACCGATTCTCATAGACAAAAAAAAGATTTTTTAAATACGAATTTATTATTATTATACAAAATTGTCAGAAAAAAAATGTTTTATTTTTAAAAAGTAATCATTCAACAATTTGCAGAGTAAGTAAAATGTTTCTTTTTCCGACAAATCAGAATCGACCAAATGATTTTCATAGAAAAAATCTGATTTTTTTAAACGAATGTTATTATCATTAATGTTTAAAATTTGTTTAGTTAAATATCATTCAAAAATTCGTACAGTTATCAATGAGTGAAGAGTATACCCAAATCACGGGTTCATCCGTACCACCAGGATGAAAAATCATCGAAGTTCGAATGTTTCTCGCTCAACATCCTTCTTAGATGATGTTAATAATACTTGTTTATAATCATCACCATCATCATCATCATCATCATCCTCATCATCACGCACGCACTCACGTCACATACGGGCCCGGCAAACTCTCCTGTGGAAATGGGAGTGGGGAATCAAATTCTAACGAATGCTATCTAGGGGTAAATGGTTATAAATGATATTTTATGATATTACGTTAATTCTACTTACAACGTTCCGTGGGTAATCACGCCTTTACACGGGGACAGTTTCCCCGCGTCGCTCTCTCCCTCTCGATCTAGCACGCTCTTCCGCGGGGACAATTCTCCCCGCGTTTCTCTCTCGCACACCGGACACTCAGAAAAACGTTTGGTAATACCAACTATGTATATTTAGTTGAAGGAATTTTGCTTGAGGCAACCTAATTTTACTCGCTTGAAATACAATTCGATTCAAGTGACAATGCCAGTTTAGTTGAAACAACTAAATTATCATGTAAAAATAGCAATATATCCTTGGCCATATAATGAACGAATATTTGAACTTTATATTTGGTCGTTATATTGGCCAATAAACTACATTTTCCAACTGAATTAATTATTACGCATAAAGCGAATGATGGTTGGTTCTACAATTGAATAAGATAATTGAAACCAATGATTTAATTAAAGTTACTTCGAGGTAAGAACGTGTTTTCTTTTTTCATACTCTCATGTTCATACTTTTCAGCTATTGATTGCTATTGCTACTTGGGTTCTTGTGGATGCAATCGATCACTTTTTTCCCGGCACAATTTCTAGATAACGATTTTATTTGGCAAATCCGACCACGGGCGTGCTCTGTTCGATCGCTGTGAGCGGTTAGTTATAGTGGAAATCGCGAATCAGTGTAGTTTCAGATGCATGCACGAACAGCGCTACGATCGCCCTTTCGACTCCCGTCTGTTCACGTCTTTTCTTCCGGCTGTTGGCGTGCATCTCCCCTGTGAGCGTGTAGAAAACTACAATATTCATTGTGATAAGTTTTGTGAGACGATTTACATCACAGACATAAAAATGTGCGAACTAGAAGACATCTTGATAGATTGGGGACTTCAATCGCTTGTTTCTACATTTCGAGATAGGTGTCCGATCGTCATTTCTTTTTGTCAGCCATTTTTGTCACGTTGCGTACTATCCTTCGAGAAAAACATTGTACGGCGTCTCTCGGGTGTTGACAGTAAATTTAGTGGAAGCCGGTGAGTTTCATTTAACGTTGCATGTTCACCAAGGGCATAAGTATTGAAGGATTGCTAAGGCCATTTATTCGATTGGTGTAAAACCAATTTTGATTGAACTTACTGTATGCAGCTTCAACTATGTTATAATATCAGTTGTCAGAACCTACTCCGTCATTCAGGGCAAACCAACATATAGTTGGATCGACTATAGCAGCGTTGGAGAGTTTTCTTTTAAAATATGTTTTCAGTGGTACGGACTATAGATGAACTTTTATCAAAAATATTATGTATTGACTGAAATATGCTCTGCAATTCATTAAATGCACACATGTTTCATTCAACTGTATATATTTTTCGTTGAACTATATATTTTGAAAATGCTTTTAAGGGAGATATTACCGATCCAACCGTTCGGTATGTTCAAATAAAGTTTGGTTTCAGGACACCGGAATAAGAATTGAAAATACTCTGTGCGTTTTTGGATCAAGAAGAAGTTTGGTTGTCGGAAATAAATATATATTTGTAATTCAACCGAATCTCGCAGTCAATTGAATCTCTCATATCGTTTGCCACCCGCAACTGCAGGATTTGGTTGATTCAAACCATTTTTTTTGCGGTACCAAACGTTTTTCTGATTGCATGTTGAACTTAAGGGTCCTCTATTTTGATCGGAATTTTAACATAGGCACCGCACCTTTATCACTGATTCGAAATTTATTTTGGTGATGAAATCAAGGAAGTTAAAATTAATAGTAAATAGTAGACTGACGCTTCTGTCCGCCGGGTTGCTACTCTGGACTTATTACACCGCCGCGAGCTCCGTTGCTACTAGGATGTTACTAGTAAAGACTGACGTCTCTGTGCGGTTCCGCCGGGTCTAAGGCCTAGACTTATTACACCGCCGCGAGGACTGCTGTTACTAGGAGTTTTCTCCGACTCCAAGAGCGAACCGGGGACAAATCCGAACTGTTTATACGTACCGCCAGCGGACGGACGTTAGCTCGGTCGCTATTAGCCCGGTGAGGTTTTTGGCAACGTCCACGGAAACTTGTTCGCTCCCGGAGTCCCACGGTCGAACCCCGTGGATCAGGCGATGCTCGATCAGGTACATCCGGTCCCACCATCGGCGTTTCACACCCGACACCGCACAGGGTGATAGGGAAATAATTATATTTATATTAAAACAAAAAAAACCCTTACGGGATGTGACATTGTCATCTCTCGTGCTAAGAGCAACTTTATTTTTCATCACCTTAGCTCGTTTCTTGACATCGTCGCAGTCGAGGATTTTAAACGAGTACAATTTCGATCCCCAATCTGCAAATTCCATCATAATACGACCATTATTCTCATCCTTCATGAGGCCTAATTCCTCTTATTTCGAGAGAGGGCATATTGTACGGATTATTTGCCGAATAATCAGACGTGTCAAACTTGTCAATATCACACTTTATCGTTTCATAAATGTCGGGCACGCTAATGTGACAAATCAAACTATCGGTGTCCGTATACAAGAATTTTGTTCGATTGTTAAATCTTTCGACTATGTAATTGTAGTTAAAATAATAAATTCAGGGCTTGTGTAAATCGAGAATGGAAAAAGCTGTGGATATGGTCTTATTAAATAGAACGCACGCTCTATTGAGCTCGATTATAATAATGTCATTGTCAAATTCGGTGCAGCTATGGAATATATGCTTGGCGATCTGCACTTCCGCTCCCTACTGCCCCTTCCACTTAGTTACGAGTCGTACTTCCCGGTGCTTTCTCACATTTTCCATTGTTTTACCAAAGAGCGAATTGTTTACGAGTTTATAAAAATTCTTTAAATCCTTGTCAGATTTCTCCCCCAATTCCATTTTTACGTTGATGTATTTTTTTGCCAAGCGCGCTGTTTGAACTTGAAAATTCTTTGCATTTATGTGATGCGCAATCCCAATTTCAAGCATTGCTCAACATTTCGATAATGAATTCAAACGCGAAGATAATTTCTCATTGTCGTGGACGCTAAGTGTGTCAAGGGGGCCCTTCGCAGCGAGTATAGGCGGCGTCTCAGACGGATCTGATAATCAGATCTGTCTGGGAAAAATAAGATCACTGCCACCAATATGCTCGCTGTCCCGGTCCTGCTCTACTCCTTTGGCGTCGTCAAATGGCGTAGAGACGAGCTTAAACAGCTGGACATCGGCACACGCAAAATAATGAGCATCCAGCGGAGTATGCACCCTCGATTTTCCACCCCGTGCCTTTATTTGCTGCGTCAGAGTGGCGGGCGTAGGCTCTTGGGATTGGAGTGTCTTCATGACCGCATGGTCCTCGGAATAGCAAGTGATGTGATAACAAGTTCGGACCCGCTCCTGGAGATTGTGCACCAGCATGAGCTTCATGGGGCGGGTGCTTTTCTTTATATGGCGGCAGATCGTGCGGCAGAGACCCTCGGCTTGGAGTTCCGCCGGCGCCGGCGTGGCGCCTTGCCAACAGACTCCGTCGCGCGGTTGCTCAAGTCCCGACGTCGGCGAGCAATCAGGGCTGCCGAGCAGCCTGTCCTGACTCGGCAGCACGTGGATACACCCATGCACGGTGTGTTTTTTCGCCACATCGAGGAGCAAGGACTGTCCACCCAGCTGACCTTTTCCTTCTTGCGGTCAGCTGGATTGATGTCCGAGATCGAAGGGTTTATCTGCATCTGCCAAGACGGAGTCATCAACACCCTGGTCTATCGCAGTCGCGTTTTGGGACTAAAAATAGTGTCGTGGGACATTGCGGGGGTTGAAAAAATATAAGAGGCATGGGAGTGGTTTAAAAAATACGATATAATCGCGCTACAAGAGACATGACTGGAGGAGAAGGAAGAACCAAAAATAGTGGGCAGACTGAGTAGAGACTATATGTGGGTCACAAAACATGCGTGGCGGAACAATAAGAAAGGGAGAGTGATTGGGGGGCAACTGGTAGGGGTGAAAAAAAGACTGGGTAAAGCCATAACAGTCGAAGAATGGAAAGGAGGACTACAAACCAAGGGGGTACAAGCGGGAAATGACAAGGAAGATATAGCAAGTATTACAGTATACAATAATGACAGGCTGCGAAACTGAGAAGCGAACTGAAAACGTTAGGGAATAGGGCAGAGGAGGAGAAAAGGAGCCCGATTATAATAGGAGATATTAACGCAAGAATAGGGGAAGAGGGAAGAAAACTGAGCAACCAAGAGGAAGGGGCAAGAAAATCGAAAGTCAAAAAGATAAACGCGGAGGGAAGAAGGCTGCTTAACCCTGCGATGAAGAGAGGTTATTGGTACTGAATGGAAAAGCAGAAGGAAACCGGGAAGGGCAATACACCTTTATAGTGGAAAGGGAAGGAGAGGGTATAGTAATCGACTATGTCTTTATCGAGGAAGGAAAGGAGTATTTGGTCACTAAAATGGAAACACAAATAAGGATTGAATCGGATGACCTACCCGTAATATTCAACCTAAGGGGAGGGGAAGATATGGAAAGGGGGAGGAAGGCTAAGAAGGTGAAAAAAGGCGGGGGAGAACGGGAAGACTTGATCCTAAAATGGAAAGAGCAACGGGTCGAGGAATACCTGACATCCTTCACTGAACACTGGGTGGATAAACGGGAGACGGTAGGAAGAAGAGATCGAAGCACATTATCAAGAAAACAGCGAAGGTAATAGGCATGGTTAGAAGAAGGGGGCAAAAAGGACAAGGGGTGAGGAGATTGAATAAAGAGATAAGGGAACAAAGAAAAGTAGTGTAGAAAAAGTTAAAGGAGTATGTGGGAAGCAAAAGTGCGACAGAAAAGAAAAAACTAATAGAAGCCAGGAAAAAACTGAAAGCCATCAGCAAACAGCAAATGGAGTTCTGGAAGGAAAAATGGAAAAAGTAGAAACTTAGGAGAAATATGGGAGGCAATAAAACCATTTAGAACAAGGAGAGGAGGCACGGGAGGACAGATTGGCCAAGAGGAATAGGTGGCTAGTAAGCCACCTATTCCTAGCTCTTGAAAGTATTCAAGAGCTAATGGGAGGGGGGAGAGGACGACAGAGAGAGAAAAAAGTATGGCAGGGACGAGCGGGGAGGAGAACGAAACGTGGTTGCAAAAAATTAACAGGGATATTGAATGGGAGGAAATGATTAGAACGCTGACAAAAATGAAAAACGGAAAAGCAGCCGGAGAGGATGGGTTGAAGGTGGAGTTCCTCAAAAACTTGCCAGAAGCTGGGCTGAAGGAAATGAGCGAAATTCTAAATGAATTGTGGAAGGGATGAAAGATTGCAGAAGGATGGGAAATCGGGAGTATTGTACCCACCCACAAGGAGGGAGACAGGGAGAACGCGGGAAACTATAGAGGCATAACTCTGTTGAACACAGGGTACAATTTATTAGCTAATATAATTACGGGAAGGCTTAGGTACTGGATGGAAGGGAGGGGAGTATTACAGGAAAGTCAAGCAGGTTTCAGGGCAGTGAGAGGCACGCTGGATCACATCTTCGTTTTAAATGCTAAGTTTATTAATTAATAACAAACTAAAAAGGAAAAAAAGGTAAACTCTTCGCAGCGTTTGTCGACTTCAAGGCCGCGTTCAACACCATAGACCGAGACATTATGATGAGGAAAATTGAGAAGATAGGGATTAGAGGTAGGCTCAGGGACATGATTAAAAAAATATATGACGAAACGGTGAACGAAGTGACAGTGGAGGAAATTTCAGGAAGATTCGAGACAAAGAAGGGAGTAAGGCAAAGGTGTGCACTCATCCCACCGCTATTCAGCCTATATATTGAGGATATGGACAGGGAATGGGAAATAAGAAATAAGGGGGGACTGTTATAGGAGGGAAAAAGATCTGCGCACAGAAATTCGCGGACGATATAGTGCTGGTAGCAGACGAGGAGGAAGGGCTGAGGAGCATATTGACAATGCTGCAGAAATATGTAGAAAACAACATTCCGGAATGGAAGAAGGAAGAGGAAGGGGAAAAGTAGGAATATAGGGGGCAGGAGATAGAGGTAATTAAGGAATATAAATACCTAGGAGTCTGGTTTTCTACGGAGAATACTTTTGAAAAGCATCTGATAATTTTGGCGGGAAAAATTAGGAAAGTGACCAACGCGACCTGGGGGCTCTTCAAGCGGGCAAGGATAAGCAGCCTGGAAAGGAGGTTGCAACTGATGAAGGCAATCGTGAACAGTGGTATAATGTATGGAGCAGCATTATGGGGGTGGAAAAAGCGAGAAATCGTAGATAGATGGCAGGGAAAGTGTGCAAAAATGGCGATGGGGATCATTCCTAACGCACCCAACTACATCTGGAGAATGGACGCAGGTTGCAGAGGGATGGAAATAGAAGCCTGCAGAAGAGCGGCTAAATACATAGTAGAAGTGATGAACATGGAGGAAGGAAGGTGGCCGAAGATGTGCCTGAAAAAGGAGGTGTTCGGGAAATCCGTCGGCTCACACGAAAGAGAGCTTCTCACAATGCTCACGCGCGGCAGCACCTCTCGAGTGCAGGTGACGCTCTCTTGGCGCGGGCGGACGTAGGGCTCGGCCATCTTGAGCCGGTCATTCTCGTTCTGTTGACGCCACGCGAAACATCGTACGCGTCGTATCTAATGTTCTTAAAGCCTCAGTCTCACTCATCCTTAGTTAAATATAAACTCAACTCACTTATCACCTCAAGTAGCGATTGTTCGCACGAGCGGCAATCTGCATAAGAAAACTAGTGCATCATCATTGTTCGAAATCATCCTCAACACGTGGTCGAGCCGAGACCGCGTGGACATTGTACACTCGTGGGGCAACTCGACCGTCGCGAAACGAATCAATAATATTCGCCTAGCAATTACGGTCGTGAATCACACTCATCGAACTGAAATCATCTAATTGTCCAAATTGTGTATTAATAAAGTTTTAATTATCTGTGACCATCATCAAGCGCGTGTGTCCGCCATTTTCGTTAACCATCCTTGTCGCAATCCCTTTCCACCAGCAACTCAACGTCAATCTCAAACATTTGGTCCTTCGAGCTAGATTGCGACAAAAAAGTGAATGCGCGCGAGTGTTAGTGCCATAATTGAAACTAGTGACAATCATTGTGCGAATTCATCCCCTAACGATCAATCGCGGATCAGTCGTTAGGGTGCTAATCACTATACTTTCCGCGCTTAACTGGCCAATCACTCCATTTCTCACGGTTAGGTGGCCAATGACTGAAATGTGTGCCTCTTAAGTGGCTCATCACTGCACTGGACAGTGCTTTTCAGTTCCCTTGATATTCCACTCATAAATTCAGTGGTCGGTCGCGCAATACTCTCTCGTGACATTTGGTGATATTGTTAAAGTCAGTCACCGCGCATCTCATCATGTCCAAGTCCTCGTCAGGCAGAACGACGTCAGAAAATCGCGACATGAGTGAAGGAAGTGACAGAATGTCTCAACTTCCACCTTCGACGCCTGGAATCGTTGTGGTTCCTCCAAATAAGGACGCAGGTGAAATCGCAGCTCAGACCTCAAAAACTGGCCTGATTGGCAACTCGGCTGGTGGATCTTGACCCACGCGACAAAACTCACCTTCACGAATCCCAACAGAACTCATTATCAAATATCAGAGTCAATTGAATTGCTTCACGTGTCTGGAGTCGATCAAGGACGATTTGCCTGCGGATCTGACAACTTTGACCCTCCCTGACATCGAAGCTGAAGTCGAGCAACTTGAGGAGCTTCACAAGGATTTCTCAGCGACTCATGCGTACTTTGAGCTCAACTGGCCTGCAGCGTTCCTGAACCACCCGTACTTCAGCGAAAATCTTCATCAACAGGAAACAAAACTCTACCGTAAGGTATGACTCTCCCTCGGCAAGGCCAAAAACTCACTCTTGGCCCAGCAGGACGCTCAGGCGCTTCCAACATCATCCACGGAGCCAAAGCATGAATCAAAATTGCCCGATATCCAACTCAAGAGTTTCTCAGGCGAATACGAAGATTGGCCGGGATTCCAAGAAATGTTTAATTCACTCATTCTCAAGAATGAGAGGATTTCAGACATCGAGAGGCTCCATTACCTGCGCAGCTGCATGCAAGGTGCGCTGGCACAACTCATCGCCAACCTTCCTCTAGTTGGCACCTCGTTGCAACCCTCATGGGAAATGCTGAACGCTCGATATGAGAGCTCGATAAGCGCCTTGAGCAGCTCGATGAGCGCCTTCTCATCCAAGCTCAGCTTGACAATTTGTGCCAACTGACACCAATCACATGAAAATCTGCAACAGCTCTCGAGAACCTCATCTCAACGGTGACGGAAGCGCACAAGGCCTTGGAGTCTCTGGGTGCCATGGAAAATCTGGGAGATTTGATTATCGTCCATCACGTCTCACGCCAACTCGATCGCCAAACGCGGGAGGCTTGGGAAAATTCACTCGGATCTTCTGTCGAGTATCCAGCCCTTGCACGACTCGAGGAGTTCGTAACCGCCCGGGCTCGTGCTCTCAAGCGCATCGAGGCAACAAGCACTCAACAACAGAACTCACGAACTCAAACGGCGAAGAAACCAGCCACAGCGCATCAGGTCTCAGTTCAGTCTTCCGAAACAACATCGACTGACTTAAAAGCTTATCACTGCGACGCCAATCACTTGATAGTGATGTGTCCTAAGTTCAGAGCCTTGGACGTTCCCGCACGCCGCAAACTCGTTAAGGACGGAAGGCTGTGCTTCAATTGCTTGGGCCGTCATAACGCAAACTCATGCAAGTCCACCAAGGGCTGCAAGCAGTGTGGAGCAAAACACCACTCAATGCTTCACGAAGCAGGAAGCCGACAATCAGCTCAACCGTCTTCCACTGAGCCAACACCCTCGACATCTCGCTAGGATTCCGGTGCAATCGTCAACTCATCAGTCGCTCCTTGCACTCAACAGTCAACGCTACTTGCCACAACAGTTGCCATCACGCACTCATCGATAGCTTCTCATCAAGTTCGCTTACTCATCGATCCCGGATCCGAGCTTACCTTCGTTTCCGAACAACTCGTTCGCCAAATGAACATTGGCCGCCAGCACTCATCAATACCAATCATCGGGATTGGAGGGGAAAGGACAACACAAACACGTGGCGTGGTATCATTAAAGTTGTGCTCATGCAACACAAGCGCCACAGTTGTTGTTCAAGCTCACATACTCAACGTTGTTTCCTCGATCCTGCCATCATTCCATTCGTCCAATCAATCGTGGCCTCACATAGGAAAATTAAAACTGACCGATCCCAATTTCCTTGAGCCACGCTCTATTGATGCGATCATTGGCGCCGACTCATATGGACAAGTTATTAAACCTAATATCATTAAGAGCCAAACTTCAATGCCAATCGCTCAATTGTCCATTTTCGGCTGGCTTGTCCTCGGTCCAGTCCATTCATCACACTCCTCGTCGCCCACAGCTCATCATGTTACTCAAGCCAACAACATTGAGCTTCAAAATCTCCTCACCAAATTTTGGGTTCAGGAAGAATTACCATCGGACAACGCAAGTACACTCACTCAAGAAGAACAAGAGTGTGAAAATCATTTTCGTGCCACACACTCACGTGACGCCACTGGTCGCTACATCGTGCGAATCCCTTTCAAGGCATCATTCAACCTGTCAGGCAACTCACACACAACAGCTCATCATTGTCTCCAACGAATGCTCAAGAAACTTCAGCGAGACAACAAACTCAAGGAACTCTACACCACGTTCATGCTGGAGTATGAAGAGCTCGGTCATATGACGCGGGCTACGGATTGCTCATTAAGGGCAATCACACGAGGTGAGTTCACGGCAGGCGTAGTTACCGATGGGATGACCTTAGCACAAGATGCTTCAAAACCATCTGGAGGGTTGAGGGTCTCATCCGATGGCTCGTCAGCTTGAACTCAACCCGTGTACTACTTGCCTTATTACGGTGTACTGAGACCCAATAGTACAACAACAAAACTACGCGTGGTTTTCAACGGAATCAAGCCCAACAACATCAGGACACTCAGTAAACGACCTCATGCACACCGGTCAAAATCTCCTACTGGAAACATCAGCCGTATTCATTTGGATTCGATATCATCGCCACATATTCGCAACGGACATCACGAAAATGTACCGACAGATTCAAGTGTACAAGGACGATTGGAATCCCCAACGCATCTTGTGGGTCGACGACAAACTCAATGAGGTTCCTTACCAACTCGCCACGGTGACTTTTGGAACCAAAGCTGCACCGTACCTCGCTGTTCGAGCACTCTTGCAGTTGGTCGAGGACGAGGGTCACCGATTCCCTGTAGCTATACCATCTCTCACGTATCTGCCGTTGACAGATACGTTGACGACATTTTCGGTGGTGCTGACTCAGTTGACGAACTCATAAAAATTTCTCATGATCTCAAGAACTTGTGCAATGCGGGAGGTTTCCCGTTAGCAAAATGGAAATCAACTGTTGAAAAACTACTCACGGCAGTTACATCTAATCAGGAGCCTCCGAAAACAATTTCCTTTGACGATTGCTCTGCCAAAATTCTAGGACTCAGGTGGCTTCCAAAGGCCGATACATTTGCCTTTGTGGCAAAATTCACTGAGCACTCAGCAAAATTCACGAAGCGACTCATCCTATTTGAGGTAGCACAGATATTCGATCCACTCGGTTTTATTTCACCAGTGACAATCAGAGCGAAAATGCTGTTACAAGAGCTTTGGTTACACAAAATCAGCTGGGGCGACTCACTGCCATCCACGTCACTTCAAGATGGCGCAACATCAGAGAGGACCTAAAAAACTTGGCCAAGATCTCAATACCCAGGTGGTTCAATACCTGAAGTGATTCAACAATAGAACTTCATGGCTTTTCTGATGCCTCTCAACTCGCAATGTCAGCTGTAGTCTACATTGCTGCTAAACCACCGTCCACGGGCGCCAAATCATCAGTCGTCTGCGCAAAGACGAAAGTAGCTCCACTCAAGACACTGACCATCCCGAGGTTGGAATTCACCGCAGCGCTGCTACTATCAAGACTTGTCAAACATGCACAAGCTACAATCAAGTTACCAAATAAATCGATTCATTTGTGGACGGACTCAGAAGCCACACTCATGTGGACCAAAGCACCCGCTTCACGCTGAAAGGACTATGTCAGGAAGAGAGTGACTCAAATTCAAGAACTCACGTCTCAAGGTCAGTGCAGACACGTTCCTGGCACTTCAAACCCAGCAGATGGCCCGTCAAGAGGCCTAACGACACCACAACTCATAGACCACTCGCTCTGGTGGACGGGACCACCATGGATAATAAAATCAACAACATCATGGCCAAACCAGAAGCCGATCTCCGACAACCTTAATGCACATGAGGCTCGTCCAGGAATCGCACTCTTCGTGGCCACTCCAAAAATCGAGTATCATTGGGATTTAATTTACCCGTACTCGTTTCTCACCAAACTCATCAAAATCACCGCACTATGTCTTAAGGTTATCGCGAGACTGAAGAAACAGACAAACTCAACAGCCATTTCGATAGACGATTTGGCGGCAGCCAAACTTCTTTGGGTGAAAGCTACATAAGCAGCATACTTCTCTCACGAGCTCAACTTACTAAAGTCAAACTCAACGCTGCCAAAAAATCATGCCTTTTCTCGATTGACCGCCTTTCTTGATCACGGAGGAGTCATTCGAGTAGGAGGGCGACTTAACTTATCACCACTCAGCAAGGAAAGCAAGCAGCAATACTGCCTCGACACTCACGCCTGTCATCACTCATCATAGAACATTCCCACCGACGCACACTGCATGGAGGGACTCAGTTAACGCTCGCAGACACACGACAATCATATTGGATCCTCGAAGGTCGAGCTCCAGTGAAAACTCGCATCCTCCACTGTGTCACGTGCGCCCGCCAACGAGGGATGCGTGCTCAACAGCTGATCGGTCAACTGCCAGTTGCTCGTGTCACTCCGTCATGTCCCGTTACTCATACGGGAATTGACTATGCTGGGCCACTCACCATCAAGACTTAGAAGGGTCGTGGTGCGAAATCAACAAAATAGTGGATTTGCGTCTTCGTTTGCTTCGCAACCTCAGCAGTACATCTCGAAGTCGTTAGCGGCTATACAACCGAGGGATTCATCGCCACCTACAGACGTTTCATCTCGAGGAGAGGTATTCCACGCAATATTCATTCTGATTGCGAAACCAACTTTGTTGGCGCTGACACCACATTGAGACAGATGTTCACTCAGAGTACTCATGAACATTACAAAATCGCCTTGAACTCTCGGTCGACAGCACTCAATGGCATTTCAACCCCCCTGCAGCTCCACACATGGGCGGCAAGTGGGAAGTAGTCGTCAAATCAATTAAATTTCATCTCAGATGCACTGTGGGAGAAACTGTGCTCACCTTTGAAGAACTCAGCACTTTGCTCTCACAAATTGAGGCAGTTTTAAACTCAAGACCACTGGAACCACTCAGCGATGACGTAGAAGACATATCAGCACTCACCCCTGGGTACTTCTGAACTGGGAGTGCTCTCTCTACTCTGCCGGAACTATCTGTGATGGATCTCAACTTCAACCGTCTATCCAGATGGCAACTCATCCAACAGAAGTTCCAAAACTTCTGGACTCGTTGGACGAGACATTACCTCCAACGTCAGCAATCAATTTCGAAGTGGCATAATCCGTCTAACAACATCAAAATTGGATCGCTCGTGCTCATCACCGATGAGAGACTGCCACCAAGCAAGTGGCCTCTAGCCAGTCACCGCTCTACATCCTGGTGCAGATGAACTCAACAGAGTGGTCACACTCAAGACGGCTACATCAACACTCATGCGACCAGTCGAAAAACTAGCACCACTTCTAACTGCGCAAGGACTTCCCTGAGGAGAAACATCACCAACTCATTGCTGATGGCGGGAGAATTTTCGGAAAATCCGTCGGCTCACAAGAAAGAGAACTTCTCACAATGCTCACGCGCGATAGCACCTCTCGAGTGCAGGGCACGCTCTCTTCGTGCGGGCGGACGTAGCGGGTCGGCCATCTTGAGCCGGTCATTCTCATTCTGTTGACACCACACGAAACATCGTACGCGTCGTATCTATCGTTCTTAAAGCGTCAGTCTCACTCATCCTTAGTTAAATGTGAACTCAACTCACTCATCAACTCAAATAGCGATTGTTCGCATGGGCGGCAATCTGCATAAGAAAACTAGTGCATCATCATTGTTCGAAATCATCCTCAACACGGGGTCGAGCCGAGAACGCGTGGACATTGTGCACTCGTGGACCAACTTGACCGTCGCGAAACGAATCAATAATATTCGCCTAGCAATCACGGTCGTGAATCACACTCATCGAACTGAAATCATCTAATTGTCCAAATCGTGTGTTAATAAAGTTTTAATTATCTGTGACCATCATCAAGCGCGTGTGTCCGCCATTTTCTTTGACCATCCTTGTCGCAATCCCTTTCCACCGGCGACTCAACGTCAATCTAAAACAGAAGGTGAGAGGCATTAGGAATGGAAATCCGTCCAAGTGGGGCGAGGAGATGGCCAAAGCCATGCGGGAATTGGGAGATGGAGGAAGTTGGCAGCTAATCAGAAACGGGGAGGTGAGAGGGGCAGAAAAAATATTAAGTAGAGGATGAAAAATAAGAACAAATCAGGAAATTCAAGGCGACTGGGAGAAGATCGACAAGTCTACGTACTGCGCAGAATACAAAAATACAAAAAAGGAACACGAAAAGAGAAAGTTACTGGGAAGGGAAGAAGTGCAGTGCAGGTACCAAGGAGATATGGGCACGGATTAGGTGTGGGGATGTAGGAAAAAAGGTAACAAAGGTTTCGATGATAAGAATTGCTAAATTTGCGGAGAAGAGGAAAAGAGCCTGGACCACATATGCGACTGCTAGGAAATAAAGGTAAAGGTATTAGGAGTACAACTTTGCAGTGACCGTTTTACTTAGAGAGCCACTGCGGCCGAAGTAGTGGCCCTAGCTCAATAAAAAAGTGGCATTTTAAACTAGAGGCTCTGCCAATGTAAACAATTTTAAAAAGCTAACGGATACGTGTATGCATTATAAAGTTATTGGCACTCAAACATGGCAACCTACGAGCCGAATTCTCAGCATTTGCGGGAACTGCTCCAAAGACAACAAAGGAAGGGAGTTTTGCACCGGATTGTGACTGGAGATGAAAAGTGGATTTACTACGATAATCCTAAACGCCGAAAATCATGGGGACTGCCTGGTCATATTCCGTTATCGACGCCCAAACCGAATATTCACGGATCCAAAGTGATGCTGTGTATCTGGTGGGACCAGCTGGGCGTTGTGTACTATAAGCTGCTCAAACCATCCGAAACCATCACAGGGGAACTCTACCGACGTCAGTTGATGCGCTTGAGTAAGGCACTCAAAGAGAAACGGCCACAATTTAACGAAAGACATGACGAGGTGATACTGCAGCATGACAATGCCCGACCCCATGTTGCAAATGTCGTGAAAAAGTACTTGGAAACGCTGAAATGGGAGGTTGTATCCCCCCTCCGTACTCTCCAGACATTGCCCCTTCCGACTATCACTTGTTCCGGTCAATGGCACACGATTTGGCTGACCAGCACTTCGGTACTTACGAAGAAGTCAAAAATTGGGTCGATTCCTGGATTGCCTCCAAGGACCAAAACTTTTATCGACGCGGGATTCGGATGCTACCTGAAAGATGGGCCGAGGTCGTAGCTAGCGACGGGCAGTACTTTGATTAAAAAATATGTAGCCACTTTTTTATAATAAAGCCTTAAACTTTTGAAAAAAAACGGTCACTGCAAAGTTGTACTCCCAATAAAATAAAGGCATAATAAAGGCAAAGGTAAAATAAAGGCATCTTTGCCTTTATTTTACCTTGAGGTAGAAGTGGCACAAGTCCTGGAAAAGGTGACGGACTTTAAAGGGGGGAAAGAGCTCATACAAAAACTTGAGGAACTGGTAAACAAGGACCCAGTAAAGGAACTCTGCGCATATATAAGGGAATTCAAAGAAATGATAGAAGCGTTGCATAAAGGAAAGTGGCGATAAGGCAAACAACACGAAGGAAAAAACGCAGAATATATATAGGTATTTTAAAACATATTTAGGCTAGAGAGGAATTAGTAATGTAAGATTAGTTTGAAGGAGATATTGACAAGGACATCAAATGTATTTCTGCGTAAAAACCCCTGAGGGGTATAACTGGAATAAATACTATACTATACTATTATTAATAATTATATATAAATTATGAATTATCAATAATGTACTACAGAAGGTACTTCTTCCTCGACTACAGCTTCGATACCATCGGCGAGTCGGCTTCAACGTATCACAGTGCCATTATCTTAAAAAATTATCATGCAAAAAAATTACATGATTACACATATTCCATCTCTGTCAAGCATAATTATAGGCACAATAATGTTCCTTACCTGTCATCGGATAGAAATAATGGTTGTCATACATGAACATTCGACCACATCCCTCGATACATGGGTGATTCGCCCAGTCCTCGAGAATCGTCTCACATATCCCACAAGTATACACAACCTTTAACGACGGTATAAAAAACAAAACATTAATATCTGTCATCTAGTTGTAAACTGTACAATGAAGAAACAAAATTATCGTTTAAAAGTATATTTCCATACTTTACTAATTAATTGAATCTTTGAAAATATTCACCTTGCCTGAATCCATTGTTTACACCAATTAGTCAAAGAAGCCGCAGCACCACACATATTACGACTTGTATCGCTCACTCTCCTTTCCCCACTTTCCTTTCCCAGTGACAAAGCTCAACATTCTCAGCTTCGTCGCTACATATCACGTGACCAGATTTGTCGCTGCAAACGAGCGACGAGCGACTGCATGAGGCCGCGCCTTAACGGTGCGGCGGTTGTCGATCGGGGATCAAGGGAATGAATGGCGACTGGGAAAGCTGGTTCGTGTTAAATAATTAAAGCTTTGTTGGGTAACCGAGCAGCGGATGCGCGGTTTTGTTTTCGAATCCTTAAGAAGGCCGATAGGGGAGAGAGCGAAGAGGCCAAGACGAGCTCGCGGTAAAATGTGGGTGAGTGCAGGTCCCGGTCGCGTGCGCGTGTGAGTGTATCCATTGTGAATTTTGTCGCGTCGTCCCGTTTCGGGAATTGTTTGTTCGCCGTGTATTTTTGTTAATCGAGAAATATAGAATCACAAGATGAATTCCATCCCTTGAGTCGGGCTGTCAGAGTTTTATTCTCGTGATCGCGTTTCGTGTACCGAACGCCCCTCTCTACCATTTTACACAGGGCTGCGGCCAAGCCGAGTATTTCCGTCCTCCCTCCTTCCGTCCCGACGAGCCGATCTTCGGCTGGTGTCCTACAAAAAGAAGTTGCCGAGAAGGACGAGGACGGGGTTTTGTGGCCTCGTGGATATCGGAGTATCCTGTTTTTCCTTCTATTTTTCGGTCACAATACATAGTTTAGATTTTTGTTAAAAGCATGTAAATAACTTTTGATTCTTATACATTCTTCATACTTTATTATGCCCGTATTGACTTCTGTCTGGAACATTTTTTTATGACGTCGATAATTACCGAGTTATTTCGGTCGGTAGAGATAAGAGGGACACCCTGTATATCAACATTTAGGTTATGTTTGAAAACTCTATAGCATGTTATTCGATAAAACTCTCTAATTATGACAATGATATTACCTAATTGATATAGTTTATGTGATACAAAAAATAATTATAGGAATTCATCTGGTCGCTTATGACATATCTGCGACCCTGATGTTACAAGCACTCGGTAGAACATGAGTAGGTAGGTTCTGGGTTCGGTTCCCATGTAGGTGACATTTTTTCTCTGCAAAAATCATTTCAAGAGGCCAGGGAATGACGAATAAGAATACATTTTTTGGCAGTGTAGGTCCAGCTTTGGTTATTTTTATCGGGTCACAATTATCCGCCATAGCTCTGTCCATAATCGGGCCAAGCTCGAGTGCCAATGATGGCAATCTTGACGGGGACTCATTGTTGGCCGATTGTCGAACGAGCTCATACGCGATGCTCGGCCGATTCTCATATGCCATTCTAGGGCCAATATTGATTGCGAATATCGAGCCACACTTATCATCCGAGGCTTGATTGATGATCAAGCCAAGTTCGAGTGCCAATGTTGGAAAGCTCGGCGTCGAGCTTCAGCCAATCATTGGCCACTACCGATCACCCTACATGGGTATAGGGAATCCGTGTGGTTCGAACTTTGAGACAGAAATAATAATAGTTCGCGATTACATACGGAGCTATGCAAAAGCGATAAGTAACAAACAAAACTATCGCGGTCACGTTTGTTCCATGAAAAATATAGGTTACGGGACATTTCGAGCAGATATTATCAATTGAATCGACTCATTTTCGCGTTCGCTAGCCGTGTCTGCTGAGAAAGATGGCGTAGACTTAGCAACGCCGCATGGCGTCAGTTGTGCTCGTATCCGGGAGGCCGAATCGAGCCGGTCAATTTGAATGCAACGACAAAAGTTGTAGGTTTGTAACGCAATGTCATTTCATCCGAGATTCGAACGAATGCCATGTCGATCCGTATCTGTTGTTACAATTTTTGTCCAACTGAAGGTACAATACACACATCACATACACTATACGCATGGTAAATGAACACATGTTTAACATTTATCGGAAGCGTCTGAGTACAGCGTTACCGCGGATATTGCCAAAATTATGAAATGGCGACCGGTGAGACAACTCAAGTCAAATCTGATTGCTATTTTAATACTTAACTTTTCATAATATAATACACAGCTATCACATACACGTCTCAAATGATTCCTTTCCGTATCATAGTTATTATATTTTCCTTTTTTCAGTTTTGAAAATTTGCCGATTTTCTGTTGACTAGTCAATCCGCTACTACTGCCTAAATATTGAAAACCAACGAACAAAGTACACCACTTAAGTGTCCGCCTTCAAATTTTTTCAAACTTATATATGTGATAAAGCATTGAAAACTATTATACACTATAATATCTAATTTCCTTAAAATTTAAAAGCTTAAGTAATGACCTTTTATAAATAATAACACAGAATAAATTATGATGGCGGACTGATTTTTAAAAGGATGCAAAAGAGAAATGAAAATGATTGAAGAATATAAATTATTAACAAAACGCCGAAAACAAGCACAACGATTGTAGGAACTCGAATATCAATAAAGGTCGGCATCTCCGTAATCTCACAGGGAAAAGCCGTTGAATCGCCCCGTTGTCTATTCTATCATATAGGTTATATATATATATATATATATATATATACTTTATTCTCGCGTATATATATATAATACGCGTATATATATATATATATATATATATATATATATATATATATATATATATATATATATATATATATATATATATATATATACGCGTAAGGTAAATGATTCGTACAGGTAAATGGTTGAAATATAATTATCGTTTTCGGTTTTCGATTACATCTTCGGGATGCGAACGATCCCTCGTCATTGGTCAACGCGCAAATAAAATTATATGCCAAGAAATATTACGAATTATTTTTACAAATTAAATTCGCTATGCTTCGAAAAATATCGCCTGCCCGTATTCTTCCACAATACCCAGATTTAGACACGCCATTTTTTATGATATTGCTCCGTCGCTCACAAACGCCATCTCCTCCGATAGAGATTCTTGATGTTACACGCAATTACTTAAGGAACGAATAATTTCTTATGATTTTGTTTCCTCGTTGCCGTGATGACCATCGAACCCGATGAAATTTTCCAGGCCTGGGCTTTGATGATGAGAAAAGTCGGTGGTCATGAGAGAGAGGAAATGAGCGTAATCGAACAATTGGTCACGTGTACTCTCGGTGTTTTCTTTTCCCATGGCTTACTGTGTATATGGCGGTGTCCGGCGAGCGAGTGATTGACAACTCAACGAGACCGCTCTTCTTAATTCTCATTACCGTAGAAATTTCATAGTTCGGGAGAATATTTGTACTATTCGTTCAAAAGACATATATCGTTATCTATATGATATGGTCATTCCCGAAAACACCTTCACTCACCACATTATCCCCCTAATTTTGTGTGAGATTCTTACATTGAACATAAAATTACTCCCATTAGTATCGCGACAACCTTTCCATCTCGCAACAGATTTTATCACGCACGCATGACTCCACCCTACTAAGGGTCTCGTCCTACCATGATACTATCTTGTATGGTCCCTCATATAAATGAAAAAAATTGTACGTCACTCGATCAGCGTTGCTCGAGGGGTGGGGAACTCGCAACAAAACAACATCCTGCACCTGTAGATCGAGTGGCGGTTTTGCTCGTTGACCCTGGCGACGACGTTCATAAGCTTTCAAAATCCATTCCCTCGCTAAATATACCCTACGCTCATGCGGGATATCCTCATAAGGTGGAAATTTAATGACGTCAAGAATTTTATCACGTGGATTCTCGCCATAGTGTAATTGATGTGAAATGAAGCCGGTAGTACAATGGGTCGTAAAATTTAACAACTTTTCGATTCGTGGCAGATGCTTCGCCCATTTCGTGTGCTGGTCAGCGCAAAAAGTTCGGAACAACCTCCCTAATTCTCGCATTATTCTTTCCGTTGGGTTTGATTGTGGATGTCTTACCGACGAATGCACTACCCTAATTCCCTGAGCTTCTAATTCCCTTTCCCACGCTGCAGATGTAAATTGGGACCCGTTATCTGCTAAAATTCTCTTCGGCTTTTCGACGCTTGGAATATAATCCTTGAAAATTTTCTTAAGGACAATACGAGTCATGGCACGTTTTATCGCGTATAATTTAACTAACTTGGAGAAAGCGTCGAGAATAACCAAAATATATTGCGCATCGCCTATCGACGTGGGCAATGGTCCATAAAAATCGACCGTCACGAGGTCGCATGGATGTTCGGAGCGCACTAAGCAATATTCACCCTCCACAGATCTCGTGTAGTGTTTCACGCGTTGACACAAGTCGCACCTCAAAACGTATCTCTTTACGTCCCTAGCAATTGCCTTCCAATAGTAATATCGCTTGACATGGGAAAGTGTTTTAAACACCCCAAGATGACCTAGTCGACTATGCTCACTACTAATTATCCGATCCTGGAGGACCTTCGGTATCATAAGCGTCCAATGTTCAGTCGATGCGTTTCTATGGAACCATATCCCGTTATATTTTTCATATTTTCGATTATCGTCACTTTCATTCCGCGTTTCTAACAGCGCGATCTCGCTATCCTCTCGTTGCAATCTGGCAATATGTTTCAACTCCCGATTCAACAACGTATTGGCCTCAAGCTCGTAAATTAGCGCCAGAGCGTCAATCGAGATCGTTTCCTTTTGAATCAAAATACGATTGCGTAATAGGGGATATTAGAATCGATTCTGGTTCCTGATCATGAAAAACTCGATTTGGATTCCGACTAAAGAAATCTGCGATAACATTGTCGCTGCCTTTGCAATGTGAGATCGAAAATGAATATTCTTGGAGCAACAAACACCATCTCGATAATCTGGCTGTCTTGAATAAAGTTTCGCGCAGAAATGTGAGTCCTTTGTGGTCTGTAATTATCTCGAAAGGTTTGCCGAGCAAATAGATTCTAAATTTTTGCACGGAGTACACTATTGCCAGTAACTCTTTTTTCGTAGTTGTGTAATTTACTTCCGCAGAATTGAGACAACGACTGACGATCGAGATATGGCGATGATTCTGGTCATCATCATTTGATATAATATACCAGAAACCCCCCTATCCGATGCGTCCGTCTGGAGCTTAAATACCTTATCCGGGAAATAATGAGAAAACTCAACGGTTCTCATAAAAATGTTTCTTAATCTTGAAACAATTTAGAATGTTCTTTCATCCATTTCCACTGTTTCTCCTGTCCCAGTAGAGATCAAAACGGATCAAAATAATTAGCATACCAAATACTGAATTGCCGATAATAATTACATAACCCCAAACATTTTTGGAGTTGCAATTTATTATGCGGCTCTTCGAATTTCAATATATTGTCTAGCTTATGAGGATCCGGAACAATTCCATGAGATGACAAATCCCAAAAAGGGGACAGACGTTTGACACAATAATACTTTGCTCAACTTCAACGTAAAGTTATTCTGTAATAATTTTCTAAAAAGAAGTTCGAGATGTTCAAGATGTTGTTTAAAGCAGAGAGACGTGATGAGAAGATCGTTAATATAAGTCGTAACAAAACCTTCCAACTCGTTGCCTAGCGCGAGGGCTCGAGCGCTCAGGGCTCGAATGAACCCGCTGCCGGCCGTCTTTAACCCAAAGGGAACCCTACAAAATTGATACAATGTTGTTTCATGGAGGAAGGCCGTATAATGACGAGAATCTTTCGCTAGTGGTATTTGCCAGTAGCTGCACGTTAGATCTAATGTGGACATGGTGTTAATTCCTTGAAATCGCTGCATAAGCTCATCTATGCGTGGTGGAGACTCGTTGTCACCCTGAATCGCGTCATTAAGAAATCGCGCGTCTAGACATATCCTAACTTGGCCGTCTGTTTTACGAACCATTCTCAGTGGATTGCAATACGGGCCGCATGATCTTACGATTATCCCTGCTGCTAACATAGCTTTAATTTCTTCGTTGACCGCCTCACGATAAGATAACGGTAACGGATACGAATGTCTAATATAAGGGCTTCATTAGACATTGTAATGAAGACTTATATATTAGACTAGTCATTAGACTAATATAAGGGCTTTATTAGACATTGGGCTTTACCGGCATTATGCGGTGTTCATACAGGGTGACAATTATAAAGTGCCCACCTATTTTTTTAAATTCTTGCGCGGCCATTTTGGGACGGCAAAGGTGCGCTTTTGAAATGGTTTTTCGAGAAATCTTTGAAAAAAAATATAGCGCCTATGTGGGAAAAGTATATTCCACCAAAAAAAAAAAAAAATTCTGGGTAAAAATAAAAATGGCATTCCGCGCTTACAGAAGCAAAGTGGACTTGATTCTGAACACGTAGGACCCGGATGAGGGCCTCAAAAAAAATGGTACCATTGAGAAAAAGACCATTAAAAAATCAGTATCGAACGATAGTTCAAACTCAAGTCCGAGGAACGGCGGAGTTGGAATGGCCAGGAACGGAGTGGGCATTGGAGCGTTCGCCGCTATCTTCTTGACGTGGCTGTCATGAGGTTGCAGAAGTCACCGAGAGATGTCGGGTCGTGGCTGACGTTACGATGACAGGCGTTCGAGTGTGCGAGTGTAACGTGGAATATGAATGTCGAACGGGCTTCATTTGTTTGCAGGACCCGCGGAATCAGCGAAGAAAAAATACGAAAGCACCTAAAAGCCCTGGCCATGAGTCAATAATTAAACGAGCGATTGTCGTGAGACACTCAACGACTGGTCCAACGATTCGAGCCGCGCTGGGTGGATGTACCGTTTGTGAACGCAAAGAAAACGGTTTTCCCGAAATCGTGTTTAAGGGGTCAATTAAGATAACAAAGAATGCGTGACGATTAAAAGTGAATGCGGTCTTAAAGATCATGAGGAAGTAAGTTCACCTTAGAGTTTTACTCTAAGGTGCTTTCACGAGGAAGTAAGTTCACCTTAGAGTTTTACTCTAAGGTACTTTCAATTTTAACTAGGCAACAAAATCTTGGCGACGAGGGACGTGGATTTTGCAAAATAATCACGCGTGGGATTGACTCGATCAAAGATTTGGAAGGAAATAAGTGAAATAAAGATAATGATGACATCCGATTCATTGTTGTCTCCGTCGCTAAATTTTGGTATGTGAGTACTGCGACCAGACGTGCCATCGCATTCCCACTTGCATATCAATTCTAAATTACCAACTTTATTTTGAGAATACTTCCAATAACATCCGATTGTACCATTAATATTATTTCAGCTGTATGATATAGCAATTCTTGAAGTCCAACTACGGCTCCACTTTGGTGACAGAAATTTCTGACTTTACAGGGTAACACTTTGTTTAGAATACAATGCACGATTATGAGGCGGGTATAATTTAGAATTTTTTTCACGCTTACAGAACGTATTAATTGGTATCAACTTTTGGTTTCTTTACCTTCTACATGGGCTTTTTAAGGGTCTTGCGCCGTGATTTTACGACTGAAAAAATATGCTTTTTGATGGTTTTTCAAGCTCCTTTTGAAAAGAAATGTATCGTATTTTTGTCATGAACAGTATTTTCCAGGGAAAATAGCGTATTCTGGAAAAAAATGAAATTTCCATTCGGCGTGCAGGAGAATGAAGTCTGGAAAATTCCGAATGAGGAACACTCCCGAAAAACTTTATTTGAGCCCCCCGTCATGCAGAAAAAATTATCAAACATGCGATTTAAGGTCGATAGATCGAAATTTCATCAGTGGAACAAATGAGCTAAATCAGACACGGGCGCGCTATAGGAAGTGCTAGTCTGCTGACGTCACAGCTGCAACTTCCGAATGTTCGGCTGTCAAAGGAAGTTGGTCCTATGACACGCGGTCGAACAGAGGGATCTGAATGTGTCCCTATCCGAGAACGTTATTGAAAAGAATGTCAATTTCGAAAATGTTCGAGGATTCGCTAATAACTTTGAGAATAAATAATTCTAGCAATAAACTTTTTATGTAATTTGGCGTGAAATGATTATTTTTTACCAAATACTACGAGTATTTTTGTTTTTTAATGTTGCATAAATAATCTGAACATTCTGTAGTTGCATAATTTTTAAATCGTAAATTCGAAAAATACATAATTATTCTACATAATTGTAAATATAAAAATAAATATCGTAAAATTCCGGAGTTACAGGATTTGAAGATAATTTATGAAACAGCGAAAGAAACAAAAATACATGTAGGATTTGGTAAAAGTTAATAATTTCACGCGAAATTATTCAAAAATGTAGTGTTAGGATTATTTATTCCAAAAGTTGTTCGCGAATCGCATATGATTTAAAATATTATTTGCGGAGCATGAAATCCTCGAACATTTTCGAAATGGACATTATTTTCAATGAAGTTCACAATCGATCGATTAAATTCAATCGGTTATCTTAACCGGTTATCTTAGGTGCCTCAAGTACCTTCAAGTATCCGTGAAGGTACTTGAGGCACCTTAATCCCGTGAACCTGGGCCGTTTTCGTTTTTGCACTACCAAACCAACAATTGTCAATGAACAACATCTGAAAAAATGCATGGTCAATCTTTAGGCCGCACTTCTCAAGGGAAATAGGGTTCTTTTCTTTCTTATGTTTGATATTTTTTTAAATTAAATATTAAGCAACCTGCGAAGAAAATGACCATGGGCAGGACGAAAACGACCCACGTTCGCGAAATGCGGGTTAAAATTCTCTGCACTATCGGTCAGATTGGATCGAAAAGTCTGACGATTGTGCGATAACGACGGTAGGAGCATTGGTGATTTAACAAAGAAAAAATCGGTGCTCGGAATGGTTCTTGGGGCATCGATCGGACATTCCCGATGTTACTGCCCCGAATTCGTCTCCGATTTTATCTTACTTCCGGTCAGATTGGATAAGGAAGTCTGACGATTCTGCGAGAACGACGGTAGGAGCTTTGTTTATTTAATGAAGATAACATCGATGCTCGAAATGGTTCTCGGAGCCTCAATCGGACATTCCCGATATTACTGCCCCGAATTCGTCTCCGATTTTATTTTCTTTCCGGTCAGATTGGGTCGAGAAGTCTGACGATGCGGGTTGAATATGGATTGAATACCCTCCATATTCAATACGTCCACAGCAGCAGTCCTCATGGATATTTTTGTGCCGAGGGTGATAAATTTCTAAAAATCACTCACTGGGAATGAATCCGAACAATCTGAAGGTTATTTCGATAATAAAAGACAAAACAGAGTTTCAATGGACCGTTTTTTCATATTGGATTCGTCTCGATCCGATAAGAAAAAACGGTTGAAACAGGCGCATTTATCAACGTCGAATCTCATGTGAATCTCTCTTCGAATCGACGTCTTTTACATCTGGGAACGAATCCGAGTCCGCATGCGAGTGTTTCTGTTGTGGAATAACCCCAACAAACTGAGAACGCCGCGCTGATAGTGACCGTAGTAGTCCAATGATTATTTTCGTGTCGAGGGTGGTTAATAAAGAAAAAAATCATTCTCTGGCAACGAATCCGAAAACTCTGAAGGTTATTTCAAAAATGAAATACAAAACAGAATTCGAATAGACCATTTATCTTAGTGGATTTGTCTCGGTATGATAAGCAAATTGGTAAAACGGGCGCGTTTGTCAACGTCGAATCTCAAGTGAATCTGTTTTCGAATCGACGTTTTTAACATCTGGGAACGAATCCGAGTCCGCAGACAAGTGTTTCTGTTGTAGAATAATCCCTACAAACTGAGAACGCCACGGTAAACATTGGATTCGTTCACATTCATAGTCCACAGCAGCAGTCGTAGTCCAATGGCTATTTTCGTGCCAAGGGTGATACATTTTTAAAAATCACCCACTGGGAACGAATCCAAACAATCTGAAGGTTATTTCGATAATAAAACACAAAACAGAATTTCAATGGACCGGCTTTGATATTGGATTCGTCTCGATCCAATAGAAAAAAAAATTGAAACAGGCGTATTTATCAACATCGAATCTCGTGAATCTCTCTTCAAATCGATGTCCTTTACATCTGGGAACGAATCCGAGTGCGCATGCAAGTGTTTCCGTTGTGAAATAATCCCTACAAACTGCGAACGCCGCGCTGAACATTGGATTCGTTCGCGTTCGTAGTCCACAGCAGCAGTCGCCATGGTTATTTTTGTGACGAGGGTGATAAATTTCTAAAAATCACTCACTGGGAACGAATCCGAACAATCTGAAGGTTGATTCGATAATAAAACACAAAACAGAATTTCAATGCACCGTTTTTTCATATTGGACTCGTATCCGATAAGAAAAATCCGTTGAAACAGGCATATTTAGCAACGTCGAATCTCATGTGAATCTCTCTTCGAATCGATGTCTTTTACATCTGGGAACGAATCCGAGTCCGCATGCGAGTGTTACTGTTGTGGAATAACCCCAAAACACTGAGAACGCCGCGCTGATAGTGGGATTCGTTCACGTTCATAGTCCACAGCAAGCAGTAGTAGTCCAATAACTATTTTCGTGTCGATGGTGGTAAATAAAGGAAAAATATCCTTCTGTGGTAACGAATCCGAAAAATCTGAAGGTTATTTCAAAAATTAAATACAAACCAGTATTCGAATATACCGTTTTTCATATTGGATGTGTCTCGAGGCGATGAAAAGAACGGTTGAAACAGACGCGTTTATCAAAGTCAAATCTCATGTGAATTTTTCTTCGAACGAAGTCTTTTACATCTGGGAATCCGAACAATCTGAAGGTTGATTCGATAATAAAACACAAATAGAATTTCAATGGACCGTTTTTTCATATTGGTTTCGTATCGATCCGATAAGAAAAAAACGTTGAAACAGGCATATTTATCAACGTCGAATCTCATGTGAATCTCTCTTCGAATCGACGTATTTTACATCTGGGAACGAATCCGAGTCCGCATGCGAGTCTTTCTGTTGTGGAATTACCCCAAAAAACTGAGAACGCCGCGCTGATAGTGGGATTCGTTCACGTTCATAGTCCACAGCAGCAGTAGTAGTCCAATAACTATTTTTGTGTCGAGGGTGGTAAATGAAGGAAAAAAATCGTTCTGTGGTAAGGAATCCGAACAATCTGAAGGTTATTTCATAAATTCAATACAAACCAGTATTCCAATATACCGTTTTTCATATTGGATTTGTCTCGAGGCGATAAAAAGAACGGTTGAAACCGACGCGTTTATTAAAGTCAAATTTCATGTGGATCTTTTTTCGAATCGACGTCTTTTACATCTGGGAACGAATCCGAGTCCGCATTTAAGCGCTTCTGTTGTGGCATAACCCCTACAGACGGAGACCGTCGCGCTGACAATGGGATTCGTTCACGTTCACAGTCCACAGAAGCAGTAGTAGTTCAATGACTTTTTTCGTGTCGAGGGTGGTAAATAACGAAAAAAAAAAAACATTCTGTGGTAATAAATCCGAAAATTCTGAAGGTTTTTTCAAAGATGAAATACAAAACGAAATTCGAATAGACCGTTTTTCCTATTGGATTCGTCTCGATCTGATAAAAAATGGTTGAAACAGGCGCGTTTATCAACGTGGAATCTCATGTGAATCTGTTTTCGAATCGACGTTTTTTTACATCCGGGAACGAATCCGAGTCCGCATGCAAGTGTTTCTGTTGTGAAATAATCCCTACAAACTGAGAACGCCGCGTTGAACATTGGATTCGTTCGCGTTCATAGTCCACAGCAGCAGTCGTCATGGTTATTTTTGTGACGAGGGTGATAAATTTCTAAAAATCACTCGCTGGGAATAAATCCGAACAATCTGAAGGTTGATTCGATAATAATATACAAAACAGAATTTCAATGGACCGTTTTTTCATATTGGATTCGTATAGATCCGATAAGAGAAAACCGTTGAAACAGGCATATTTATCAACGTCGAATCTCATGTCAATCTCTCTTCGAATCGACGTCTTTTACATCTGGGAACGAATCCGAGTCCTCATGCGAGTCTTTCTGTTGTGGAATAAGCCCAAAAAACTGAGAACGCCGCGCTGATAGTGGGATTCGTTCACGTTCATAGTCCACAGCAGCAGTAGTAGCTCAATAACTATTTTCGTGTCGAGGGTGGTAAATAAAGGAAAAAATCCTTCTGTGGTAACGAATCCGAACAATCTGAAGGGTATTTCAAGATTTAAATACAAACCAGTATTGGAATATACCGTTTTTCATATTAGATTTGTCTCGAGGCGATAAAAAGAACGGTTGAAACAGACGCGTTTATCAAAGTCACATCTCATGTGAATCTTTCTTCGAATCGACGTCTTTTACATCTGGGAACGAATCCGAGTCCCCATTTAAGAGCTTCTGTTGTGGCATAACCCCTACAGACGGAGACCGTCGCGCTGACAATGGGATTCGTTCACGTTCACAGTCCACAGCAGCAGTAGTAGTTCAATGACTTTTTTCGCGTCGAGGGTGGTAAATAAAAGAAAAAAAACATTCTGTGGTAACGAATCCGAAAACTCTGAAGGTTTTTTCAAAGATGAAATACAAAACAACATTCGAATAGACCGTTTTTCCTATTGGATTCGTCTCCATCTGATAAAAAATGGTTGAAAGAGGCGCGTTTATCAACGTCGAATCTCATGTGAATCTGTTTTCGAATCGACGTTTTTTACATCCGGGAACGAATCCGAGTGCGTGTGCAAGTGTTTCCGTTGTGGAATAATCCCTACAATCTGAGAACGCCGCGGTGAACACTGGATTCGTTCACGTTCATAGACCACAGCAGCAATCGTGGTCCAATGGCTATTTTCGTGCCGAGGGTGATACATTTCTAAAAATCACCCACTCGGAACGAATCCAAAGAATCTGAAGGTTAATGCGATAATCAAACACAAAACAGAATTTCGGTGCACCGTTTTTGATGTTGAATTCGTCTCGATCGAATAAAAAACGATTTAAACAGGCTCGTTTATCAACGTCGATTCGAAGAGAGCTTCGAATCGACGTCCTTTACATCTGGTAACGAATCCGAATCCGCATGCAAGTGTTTCTGTTGTGGAATAATCCCTACAAACTGAGAAAGCCGCGATGAACATTGGATTCGTTCACATTCATAGTCCACAGCAGCAGTCGTAGTCCATTGGCTATTTTCGTGCTACGGGTGATACTTTTTTATGAATCACTCACTGGGGACGAATTCGAACAATCTGAAGGTTATTTCGATAATAGAACACAAAACAGAATTCCAATGGACCATCTTCGATATTGGATTCGTCTCGAACCAATAAAAAAAACAATTGAAACAGGCGTATTTATCTACATCGAATCTCGTGAATCTCTCTTCGAATCGACGTCTCCTGCAGCTAACAGCGAATCCGAGTCCGCCAGCAAGTTTTTCTGTTGTGGAATAACCCCTACAGACGGAGACCGTCGCGCTGATAATGGGATTCGTTCACGTTCATAGCCCACAGCAGCAGTAGTAGTCCAATGACTCTTTTCGTGTCGAGGGTGGAAAATAAAGAAAAAAATCATTCTGTGGTAACGAATCCGAAAACTCGGAACGTTTTTTCAAAGATAAAATACAAAACAAAATTCGAATGGACCGTTTTTCTGATTGGATTCGTCTCGACCTGATACCAAATTGTTGAAACAGGCGCGTTTATCAACGTCGAATCTCATGTGCATCTGTTTTCGAATCGACGTTTTTTACATCCGGGAACGAATCCGAGTGCGCATGCAAGTGTTTCTGTTGTGGAATAATCCCTACAAACTGAGAACGACGCACTGAACATTGGTTTCGTTCGCTTTCATAGTCCACAGCAGCAGTCGTCATGGTTATTTGTCTGACGAGGGTGATCAATTTCTAAAAATCACTCAATGGGAATGAATCCGAACAGTCTGAAGGTTGATTCGATAATAAAACACAAAAGAGAAATTCAATGGACCGTTTTTTCATATTGGATTCGTATCGATCCGATAGGAAAAAAAACCGTTGAAACAGGCATATTTATCAACGTCGAATCTCATGTGAATCTCTCTGCGAATCGACGTCTTTTACATCTGGGAACGAATCCGAGTCCGCTTGCGAGTGTTTCTGTTGTGGAATAACCCCACAAAACTGAGAACGCCGCGCTGATAGTGGGATTCGTTGCCGTTCATAGTCCACAGCAGCAATAGTAGCCCATTAACTATTTTCGTGTCGAGGGTGGTAAATAAAGGAAAAAAATCCTTCTGTGGTAACGAATCCGAAAAATCTGAATGTTATTTCAAAAAATAAATACAAACCAGTATTCGAATATACCGTTTTTCATATTGGATTTGTCTCGAGGCGATAAAAAGAACGGTTGAAACAGACGCGTTTATCAAAGTCAAATCTCATGTGAATCTTTCTTCGAATCGACGTCTTTTACATCTGGGAACGAATCCGAGTCCGCATTTAAGTGCTTCTGTTGTGGCATAACCCCTACAGACGGAGACCGTCGCGCTGACAATGGGATTCGTTCACGTTCACAGTCCACAGCAGCAGTAGTAGTTCAATGACATTTTCGTGTCGGGGGTGGTAAATAACGAAAAAAAAACATTCTGTGGTAACGAATCCGAAAACTCTGAAGGTTTTTTCAAAGATGAAATACAAAACGATATTCGAATAGACCGTTTTTCCTATTGGATTCGTCTCGATCTGATAAAAAAAAATGGTTGAAACAGGCGCGTTTATCAACGTCGAATCTCATGTGAATCTATTTTCGACTCGACGTTTTTTACATCGGGGAACGAATCCGAGTGCGTGTGCAAGTGTTTCCGTTGTGGAATAATCCCTACAATCTGAGAACGCCGCGGTGAACATTGGATTCGTTCACGTTCATAGTCCACAACAGCAGTCGTAGTCCAATGGCTGTTTTCGTGCCGAGGGTGATAAATTTCTAAAATCACCTACTCTGAACGAATTCAAAGAATCTGAAGGTGATTGCGATAATAAAACACAAAATAGAATTTCAATGCACCGTTACCACAGAAGGAATTTTTTCCTTTATTTACCACCCTCGACACGAAAATAGTTATTGGACTACTACTGCTGCTGCGGACTATGAACGTGAACGAATCCCACTATCAGCGCGGCGTTCTCAGTTTTTTGGGGTCATTCCACAACAGAAGCATTTAAATGCAGACTCGGATTCGTTCCCAGATGTAAAAGACGTCGATTCGAAGAGAGATTCACATGAGATTCGAGGTTGATAAATATGCCTGTTTCAACCGTTCTTTTTATCGCCTCGAGGCAAATCCAATATGAAAAACGGTATATTCGAATACTGGTTTGTATTTAATTTTTGAAATAACCTTCAGATTGTTCGGATTCGTTACCACAGAAGGATTTTTTTCCTCTATTTACCACCCTCGACACGAAAATAGTTATTGGAATACTACTGCTGCTGCGGACTATGAACGTGAACAAATCCCACTATCAGCGCGGCGTTCTCTGTGTTTTGGGGTTATTCCACAACAGAAATACTCGCATGCTGACTCGGATTCGTTCCCAGATGTAACAGACATCGATTCGAAGAGAGATTCACATGAGATTCGACGTTGATGAATATGCCTGTTTCAATGGTTTTTTCTTATCGGATCGATACGAATCCAATATGAAAAAACGGTCAATTGAAATTCTCTTTTGTGTTTTATTATCGAATCAACCTTCAGATTGTTCGGATTCGTTCCCAGTGAGTGATTTTTAGAAATTTATCACCCTCGTCACAAAAATAACCATGGCGACTGCTGCTGTGGACTACGAACGCGAACGAATCCAATGTTCAGCGCGGCGTTCTCAGTTTGTAGGGATTATTTCGCAACAGAAACACTTGCATGCGGAATTGGATTCGTTCCCGGATGTAAGAAACGTCGATTCGAAAACAGATTCACATGAGATTCGACGTTGACGAACGCGCCTGTATCAACCATTTTTTATCAGATCGAGACGAATCCAATAGGAAAAACGGTCTATTCGGATTTCTTTTTTTATTTCATTTTTGAAAAAACCTCCAGAGTTTTCGGATTCGGTACCACAGAATGTTTTTTTTTTTTTTTTTTCGTTATTTACCACCCTCGACACGAAAAAAGTCATTGAACTACTACTGCTGCTGTGAACTGTGTACGTGAACGAATCCCATTATCAGCGTGACGGTCTCCGTCTGTCGGGGTTATTCCACGACAGAAGCGTTTAAATGCGGACTCGGATTCGTTCCCAGATGTAAAAGACTTCGTTCGACGAAAGATTCACATGAGATTTGACTTTGATAGACGCGTCTGTTTCAACGGTTCTTTTTATCGCATCGAGACAAATCCAATATGAAAAACGGTATATTCGAATACTGGTTTGTATTTATTTTTTGAAATAACCTTCAGATTGTACGGATTCGTTACCACAGAAGGATTTTTTTCCTTTATTTACCACCCTCGACACGAAAATAGTTATTAGACTACTACTGCTGCTGTGGACTATGAACGTGAACGAATCCCACTATCAGCTCGGCGTTCTCAGCTTTTTGGGGTTATTCCACAACAGAAATACTCGCATGCGGACTCGGATTCGTTCCCAGATGTAACAGACATCGATTCGAAGAGAGATTCACATGAGATTGGACGTTGATAAATATGCCTGTTTCAACGGTTTTTTCTTATCGGATCGATACGAATCCAATATGAAAAAACGGTCAATTGAAATTCTGTTTTGTGTTTTATTATCGAATCAACCTTCAGATTATTCGGATTCGTTCCCATTGAGTGATTTTTAGAAATTTATCACCCTCGTCACAAAAATAACCATGGCGACTGCTGCTGTGGACTACGAACGCGAACGAATCCAATGTTCAGCGCGGCGTTCTCAGTTTGTAGGGATTATTTCACAACAGAAACACTTGCATGCGGAATTGGATTCGTTCCCGGATGTAAAAACGTCGATTCGAAAACAGATTCACATGACATTCGACGTTGACGAACGCGCCTGTATCAACCATTTTTTATCAGATCGAGACGAATCCAATAGGAAAAACGGTCTATTCGGATTTCGTTTTGTATTTTATCTTTGAAAAAACCTCCAGAGTTTTCGGATTCGGTACCACAGAATGTTTTTTTTTTTTTCGTTATTTACCACCCTCGACACGAAAAAAGTCATTGAACTACTACTGCTGCTGTGGACTGTGAACGTGAACAAATCCCATTGTCAGCGCGACGGTCTCCGTCTGTAGGGGTTATGCCACAACAGAAGCTCTTAAATGGGGACTCTGATTCGTTCCCAGATGTAAAAGACGTCGATTCGAAGAAAGATTCACATGAGACGTGACTTTGATAAACGCGTCTGTTTCAACCGTTCTTTTTATCGCCTCGAGACAAATCCAATATGAAAAACGGTATATTCCAATACTGGTTTGTATTTAATTTTTGAAATAACCTTCAGATTGTTCGGATTCGTTACCACAGAAGGATTTTTTTCCTTTATTTACCACCCTCGACACGAAAATAGGTATTGGACTACTACTGCTGCTGTGGACTATGAACGTGAACGAATCCCACTATCAGCGCGGCGTTCTCAGTTTTTGGGGTTATTCCACAACAGAAAGACACGCATGAGGACTCGGATTCGTTCCCAGATGTAAAAGACGTCGATTCGAAGAGAGACTGACATGAGATTCGACGTTGATAAATATGCCTGTTTCAACGGTTTTGTCTTATCGGATCTATACGAATCAAATATGAAAAAACGGTCCATTGAAATTCTGTTTTGTATATTATTATCGAATCAACCTTCAGATTGTTCGGATTTGTTCCCAGCGAGTGATTTTCAGAAATTTATCACCCTCGTCACAAAAATAACCATGACGACTGCTGCTGTGGACTATGAACGCGAACGAATCCAATGTTCAACGCGGCGTTCTCAATTTGTAGGCATTATTTCACAACAGAAACACTTGCATGCGGACTCGGATTCGTTCCCGGTTGTAAAAAACGTCGATTCGAAAACAGATTCCCATGAGATTCCACGTTGATAAACGCGCCTGTTTCAACCATTTTTTATCAGATCGAGACGAATCCAATAGGAAAAACGGTCTATTCGAATTTCGTTTTGTATTTCATCTTTGAAAAAACTTTCAGAGTTTTCGGATTTGTTACCACAGAATGTTTTCTTTTCGTTATTTACCACCCTCGACACGAAAAAAGTCATTGAACTACTACTGCTTCTGTGGACTGTGAATGTGAACGAATCCCATTGTCAGCGCGACGGTCTCCGTCTATAGGGGTTATGCCACAACAGAAGCGCTTAAATGCGGACTCGGATTCGTTCCCAGATGTAAAAGACGTCGATTCGAAGAAAGATTCACATGAGATTTGACTTTGATAAACGCGTCTGTTTCAACCGTTCTTTTCATCGCCTCGAGACAAATCCAATATGAAAAACGGTATATTCGAATACTGGTTTGTATTTAATTTTTGAAATAACCTTCAGATTTTTCGGATTCGTTACCACAGAAGGATATTTTTCCTTTATTTACCACCCTCGACACGAAAATAGTTATTGGACTACTACTGCTGCTGTGGACTATGAACGTGAACGAATCCCACTATCAGCGCGGCGTTCTCAGTGTTATGGGGTTATTCCACAACAGTAACACTCGCATGCGGACTCGGATTCGTTCCCAGATGTAAAAGACATCGATTCGAAGAGAGATTCACATGAGATTCGACGTTGATAAATATGCCTGTTTCAACGGTTTTTTCTTATCGGATCGATACGAATCCAATATGAAAAAACGGTCCATTGAAATTCTGTTTTGTGTTTTATTATCGAATCAACCTTCAGATTGTTCGGATTCGTACCTAGTGAGTGATTTTTAGAAATTTATCACCCTCGTCACAAAAATAACCATGGCAACTGCTGCTGTGGACTACGAACGCGAACGAATCCAATGTTCAGCGCGGCGTTCTCAGTTTGTAGGGATTATTTCACAACAGAAACACTTGTATGCGGAATCGGATTCGTTCCCGAATGTAAAAAACGTCGATTCGAAAACAGATTCACATGAGAATCGACGTTGACGAACGCGCCTGTTTCAACCATTTTTTATCAGATCGAGACGAATCCAATATGAAACATTGCTCCATTGGAATTCAGTTTTGTGTTTTATTATCGAATCAACCTTCAGACTATTCGCATTCGTTTCCAGTGAGTGATTTTTAGAAATTTATCACCCTCGGCACAAGAATAACCATGAGAACTGCTGCTGTGGACTATGAACGTGAACGAATCCAATGTTCAGCACTGCGTTCTTTGTTTGTAGTGATTATTCCACAACGGAAACACTTGCATGCGCACTCGGATTCGTTCCCAGATGTAAAGGACATCGATTTGAAGAGAGATTCACGAGGTTCGACGTTGATAAATACGCCTGTTTCAATTTTTTTTTTTATTGGATCGAGACGAATCCAATATCAAAGCCGGTCCATTGAAATTCTGTTTTGTGTTTTATTATCGAAATAACCTTCAGATTGTTTGGATTCGTTCCCAGTGGGTGATTTTTAAAAATGTATCACCCTTGGCACGAAAATAGCCATTGGACTACGACTGCTGCTGTGGGACTATGAATGTGAACGAATCCAATGTTTACCGTGGCGTTCTCAGTTTGTAGGGATTATTCTACAACAGAAACACTTGTCTGCGGACTCGGATTCGTTCCCAGATGTTAAAAACGTCGATTCGAAAACAGATTCACTTGAGATTCGACTTTGACAAACGCGCCCGTTTTAACAATTTGCTTATCATACCGAGACAAATCCAATAAGAAAAATGGTCTATTCGAATTCCGTTTTGTATTTCATTTTTGCAATAACCTTCAGAGTTTTCGGATTCGTTGCCAGAGAATGATTTTTTTCTTTATTAACCACCCTCGACACGAAAACAATCATTGGACTACTACTGTCACTATCAGCGCGGCGTTCTCAGTTTGTTGGGGTTATTCCACAACAGAAACACTCGCATGCGGACTCGGATTCGTTCCCAGATGTAAAAGACGTCGATTCGAAGAGAGGTTCACATGAGATTCGACGTTGATAAATGCGCCTGTTTCAACCGTTTTTTCTTATCGGATCGAGACGAATCCAATAAGAAAAAACGGTCCATTGAAACTCTGTTTTGTCTTTTATTATCGAAATAACCTTCAGATTGTTCGGATTCATTCCCAGTGAGTGATTTTTAGAAATTTATCACCCTCGGCACAAAAATAACCATGAGGAGTGGTGCTGTGGACGTATTGAATATGGAGGGTATTCAATCCATATTCAACCCGCTTCGTCAGACTTCTCGACCCAATCTGACCGGAAAGAAAATAAAATCGGAGACGAATTCGGGGAAGTACTATCGAGAATGTCCGATTGAGGCTCCGAGAACCATTTCGAGCATCGATGTTATCTTTATTAAATAAACAAAGCTCCTACCGTCGTTCTCGCAGCATCGTCAGACTTCCTTATCCAATCTGACCGGAAGTAAGATAAAATCGGAGACGAATTCGGGGCAGTAATATCGGGAATGTCCGATCGATGCCCCAAGAACCATTCCGAGCACCGATTTTTTCTTTGTTAAATAAACAATGCTCCTACCGTCGTTATCGCACAATCGTCAGACTTTTCGATCCAATCTGACCGATAGTGCAGAGAATTTTAACCCGCATTTCGCGAACGTGGGTCGTTTTCGTCCTGCCCATGATCATTTTCTTCGCAGGTTGCTTAATATTTAATTTAAAAAAATATCAAACATAAGAAAGAAAAGAACCCTATTTCCCTTGAGAAGTGCGGCCTAAAGATTGACCATGCATTTTTTCAGATGTTGTTCATTGACAATTGTTGGTTTGGTAGTGCAAAAATGAAAACGACCCAGGTTCACGGGATTAAGGTGCCTCAAGTACCTTCACGGATTAAGGGTTAAGATAACCGATTGAATTTAATCGATCGATTGTGAATTTCATTGAAAATAATGTCCATTTCGAAAATGTTCGAGGATTTCATGCTCCGCAAATAATATTTTAAATCATATGCGATTCGCAAACAACTTTTGGAATAAATAATCCTAACGCTACATTTTTAAATAATTTCGCGTGAAATTATTATCTTTTACCAAATCCTACATGCATTTTTGTTTCTTTCGCTGTTTCATAAATTATCTTAAAATCCTGTAACTCAGGAATTTTACAATATTTATTTTTATATTTACAGTTATGTAAAATAATTATGTATTTAGAATTTACGATTTAAAAATTATGTAACTACAGAATGTTCATATTATTTATGCAACATTAAAAAACAAAAATACTCGTAGTATTTGGTAAAAAATAATCATTTCACGCCAAATTACATAAAAAGTTTATTGCTAGAATTATTTATTCTCAAAGCTATTAGCGAATCCTCGAACATTTTCGAAATTGACATTCTTTTCAATAACGTTCTCGGATAGGGACACATTCAGATCCCTCTGTTCGACCGCGTGTCATAGGACCAACTTCCTTTGACAGCCGAACATTCGGAAGTTGCAGCTGTGACGTCAGCAGACTAGCACTTCCTATAGCGCGCCCGTGTCTGATTTAGCTCATTTGTTCCACTGATGAAATTTCGATCTATCGACCTTAAATCGTATGTTTGATAATTTTTTCTGCATGACGGGGGGCTCAAATAAAGTTTTTCGGGAGTGGTCCTCATTCGGAATTTTCCAGACTTCATTCTCCTGCACGCCGAATGGAAATCTCATTTTTTTCCAGAATACGCTATTTTCCCTGGAAAATACTGTTCATGACAAAAATACGATACATTTCTTTTCAAAAGGAGCTTGAAAAACCATCAAAAAGCATATTTTTTCAGTCGTAAAATCACCGCGCAAGACCCTTAAAAAACCCATGTAGAAGGTAAAGAAACCAAAAGTCGATACCAATTAATACGTTCTGTAAGCGTGAAAAAAATTCTAAATTATACCCGCCTCATAAACGTGTATTGTATTCTAAACACAGTGTTACCCTGTAAAGTCAGAAATTTCTGTCACCAAAGTGGAGCCGTAGTTGGACTTCAAGAATTGCTATATCATACAGCTGAAATAATATTAATGGTACAATCGGATGTTATTGGAAGTATTCTCAAAATAAAGTTGGTAATTTAGAATTGATATGCAAGTGGGAATGCGATGGCACGTCTGGTCGCAGTATTTCCTTCCAAATCTTTGATCGAGTCAATCCCACGCGTGATTATTTTGCAAAATCCACGTCCTTCGTCGCCAAGATTTTATTGCCTAGTTAAAATTGAAAGTACCTTAGAGTAAAACTCTAAGGTGAACTTACTTCCTCATGATCTTTAAGACCGCATTCACTTTTAATCGTCACGCATTCTTTGTTATCTTAATTGACCCCTCAAACACGATTTCGGGAAAACCGTTTTCTTTGTGTTCACAAACGGTACATCCACCCAGCTCGGCTCGAATCGTTGAGCCAGTCGTTGAGTGTCTCACGACAATCGCTCGTTTAATTATTGACTCATGGCCAGGGCTTTTAGGTGCTTTTGTATTTTTTCTTCGCCGATTCCGCGGGTCCTGCAAACAAATGAAGCCCGTTCGACATTCATATTCCACGTTACACTCGCACACTCGAACGCCTGTCATCGTAACGTCAGCCACGACCCGACATCTCTCGGTGACTTCTGCAACCTCATGACAGCCACGTCAAGAAGATAGCGGCGAACGCTCCAACGCCCACTCCGTTCCTGGCCATTCCAACTCCGCCGTTCCTCGGACTTCAGTTTGAACTATCGTTCGATATTGATTTTTTAATGGTCTTTTTCTCAGTGGTGCCATTTTTTTTGAGGCCCTCATCCGGGTCCTACGTGTTCAGAATCAAGTCCACTTTGCTTCTGTAAGCGCGGAATGCCATTTTTATTTTTACCCAGAATTTTTTTTTTTTTTTTGGTGGAATATGCTTTTCCCACATAGGCGCTATATTTTTTTTCGAAGAGTTCTCGAAAAACCATTTCAAAAGCGCACCTTTGCCGTCCCAAAATGGCCGCGCAAGAATTTTAAAAAATGGGTGGCCACTTTATAATTGTCACCCTGTATATGGTCGTACACTCAGGTTTATCCGAAATTAATAATCGATATTTTGTCAAAAATGTATCACAGAACGAGCCTGATCCGGGCTACATGCTGTTAGCCTTCGCGCGATCGACTCTAAACCGCCGGAGAAAACCCGAGACTCGTCAAAATGCGTCGTTAAATTTTTTACATTTTTATCACATGCTAAATCACATACGTTATACACATCGTTTAAATCAATAACATTTTCGTCATCCTTCGTATCGTTATCATGAATGTCAATTCCACCGTTATTGATGGTTGGTTCTTCAAATAAGCTTTTTATTCCAGCATCATTATTTTCCATATCGAGCGTATCTCGATTAACGTTATCTACTTTCAGGCACTTACTCGACGCGGTATTTATACCACTCGTCTTAACATCGTTCAGCATCGTATCGCTGCAAATATTTAATTCATTCTCGTCTACAATTCGACGATTGTCTCGATCCGATGATTCGGGTGCAAGCGCACGAATATTTGTCGTGTCATTATGTTTATCACATACTCTTTTTACATGACTACTACTACCACTATGATGCCCCTTGACCGATGACGTTTCTTCAAACTTGTTTCGAATCTTATTATTTGATAATAAATGAGACTCACAAAAATCACTCGAGGGATGATTTTCTCGACCAAATTGTAAACGAGTGTCAAAAGCCCGTGATTCGGGTATTTCAGCAGAATTTAATTTCTCATTGTTCACATTATTATCGATTCTAATAATATAAATATTCACGACGTTTCCTTCGACAACAGAAATAAGTCTCTCCGACGCTCCAGAGTCGAACAGCACCACGTCACGACTCAGTCTCGTGCCATTCAAATACAGGGTGCGCCAGAGAAACTTACTTATTTGAAAGGTCAATAAAAACAAAAGTACTTCAATTATTGTTTTAAATTTTTTTTTATTTGAGAATACAATATCCCAATTTTTTTTCATGCAGTCTTGAAAATGACATCGGATAAATGGCGACCCCCATTGCGCATACATTGATGAAGTCGATTTTTGAAATTCGTATCCACTTTTTGCAGCATATCAATCGGTATGTTGGCAATGGCGTCGCGAATGTTGTTCTTGAGGTGTGCTATGGTCCGTGGTCGATCGACATAAACCAGAGAGCTTCACCAGAAGCCACTTAATTGTGAGCGAGTTACTGTCTGGTGTGCGATGTCGGTAATGGGAATAATTGGTCCTTATTTTTTTGAAGAAAACGAACGCGCAGTTACCGTGAATGGAGCTCGTTACAGGAACATGATCGAGGAATTTTTTCTTCCAAGACTCGAAGAAATGAACGTTAGGAACATGTGGTTTCAGCAAGATGGAGCCGCAGCACACACAGCACGAGACTCAATGAATTTGTTGCGACAACATTTCCCCGACCGCCTCATCTCTCTCAGAGGCGATCTCCAATGGCCGGCACGCTCTCCAGATTTGACTCCATGCGATTTCTTTTTATGGGGTTATTTGAAATCTCTGGTTTATGTCGATCGACCACGGACCATAGCACACCTCAAGAACAACATTCGCGACGCCATTGCCAACATACCGATTGATATGCTGCAAAGAGTGGATACGAATTTCAAAAATCGACTTCATCAGTGTATGCGCAATGGGGGTCGCCATTTATCCGATGTCATTTTCAAGACTGCATGAAAAAAAAATTGGGATATTGTATTCTCAAATAAAAAAAAAATTTAAACAATAATTGAAGTACTTTTGTTTTTATTGACCTTTCAAATAAGTAAGTTTCTCTGGCGCACCCTGTATATCGTTTTCTCATCGTAACATATTCGCGCTTGACTCTTATTAAGCCAATCGTTACCGACTATTACGTCCGACGTTAAACCCGAAATTACTAAAAATATGTGCGTGAGCTTTTGGTCACAAATGGTAGTTTCCATCATTATCTGTCGTTTGACGGTCGTCTTTTTCTTGCCTACCGCTACCGATACAGAAATATTCGACACCGGTATTTCGTATAACGTATTGGACATGACTATTCTCGTATGAAAGTTTTCCGAAATACACGTTATCTGACTTTCCGTATCTACCAATGCGACAACCGTATCCTGATATACTTTAATTTTCATACATGGTGATGGTGCAATAATCGTCAAATTTTCTCTGGTTGGCTATCATCGTTACTATCAATATCATTTTTCAGGTCCTCTACAAAATCAAAAAAATCCTGACACCACACGGGACCACTTTGCGCCGTGTCTTTATTTAGTTTAAATGATCTGTGTTGTTGACATGAGCGTTCGTATGCCCATTACTTAATTGCGAATTATTGGGTACGAGATTTTCATAATTTGGCGGCGGGAACCGTGTATCAGGAAATATTTCACAGCCCGTATTCTGTGCACAATACAGTTGGCGTGAGTCGTTATAATGCAAAAACCCCGACCGCCCCGAATAATAACGTTCGCTGTGATTATTCTCGGAATTATTCGAACGTGTATTACGATGCCTACCCAAATTCGAAGGAAGTCGAGTGGTCTGTATACTATTTATCCTTTTATTGGTGCTACTCGGGCCCTGTCCATTATTGTGACCTTGAGAATTTCCATTCGTCTTCCAATCCTTATTTTTGTCCAAATTTTCGTTCTCGCTATTTGAGCTATCCAGCTTGAACAGAGTTTGGGAGATAATCTCGGTTTTCGAGAAGTCAAGTGTTGATAACATTGCTTGGATTTTATACGGGAGCTGTAGAACGATCTGATAATTGATTTCATACGGCGTTAAAGGAGGTTCAAAATATTTCGCTTCTTGTAATTGTTTGAAGAAATAATTTTGGAGCGAACCATCCTTCCAACGATATCTTTTTGATTGCCATTGATTTTTAAAACCAACTGGTATAGTTATAGAATAAAATTCCGAACATTTTGTGTTCTTCTTTTACGTTTTTAAATTTAAAATATTGTTCAATGTCCTCCAGAAACGTTAACAGATTTTTATCTTCAGAAAATTATGGAACTTCAATGTTTATATGGAGATATTGCAGGTGACTCACTCATTGCTGATTACCCGCGACGTTTGCAGCTTGTGGCGCTACTTCATTTTGTTGTTGTTGTTGCATGCGTTGTTGCTGCCCACGTACCAGTGCCAGCTCTGCTGTTAATCGCTTGATTTGTGTCTGTGCCTCGCGTAAGTGCTCCATCTCAACATTCTGTTCTCCTTCGGAACCCGTCATATTCTCCGATGATCTGTCAGTATTTACAAATGTATTCGACTTTTGCTTATTTTTCGAAAGACCAGCTCGTGTCATAGGTGTTCTCTTATTAGTTTTCAACACGACCGGAGTCGTATTATTTGTGGTCGCGCGAGCTCTGGTCATCCGAGGTGATGCTAAAACTCTATTATTACTCTTCGCAGACATGAACGCTCAAGTTTGCGATCGTACCCCACGTTGGGCGCCATTTATATAATGATATCTATTTTCTTTAAAATTTAAAAGCTTAAGTAATGACCTTTTATAAATAATAGCACAGAATAAATTATGATAGCGGACTGATTTTTAAAAGGATGCAAAAGAGAAATGAAAATGATTGATGAATATAAATTATTAACAAAACGCCGAAAACAAGCACAACGATTGTAGGGACTCGAATATCAATATAGGTCGGCATCTCCGTAATCTCACAGGGAAAAGCCGTTGCATCGCCCCGTTGTCCGTTCCATCATATAGGTTAGATATATATATATATATATATATATATATATATATATATATATATATATATATATATATATATATAGATACGCGTAAGGTAAATGATGCGTACAGGTAAATGTTTGAAATATAATTATTGTTTTCGGTTTTCGATTACATCTTCGGGATGCGAACGATCCCTCGTCATTGGTAAACGCGCAAATAAAATTATATGCCGAGAAATATTACGAATTATTTATTACAAATTAAATTCGATTTGCTTCGAAAAATATCGCTCGCCCGTATTCTTCCACAATACCCAGATTTAGACACGCCATTTTTTATGATATTGCTCCGTCGTTCACAAACGCCATCTCCTCCGAAAGAGATTCTTGGTGTTACACGCAATTACTTAAAGTACGAATAATTCCTTATCTTTTTGTTTCCTCGTTACCGTGATGACCATCGAACCCGATGAAATTTGCCAGGCCTGGACTTTGATGATGAGAAAAGTCGATGGTCATGAGAGAGAGAGAGGAAATAAGCGCGATCGAACAATTGGTCGCGTGTACTCTCGGTGTTTTCTTTTACAATGGCTTACTGTGTATATGGCGGTATCTGGCGAGCGAGTGATCGACAACTCAACGAGACCGCTCTTCTTAATTCTCATTACCGTAGCAATTTCATAGTTCGGGAGAATATTTGTACTATTCGTTCGAAAGACATATATCGTTATCTATATGATATGGTCATTCCCGAAAACACCTTCACTCACCACACACGTATTTTTTTATCTGCGAATAAACGGTTTTAAGGGAAAACCACCCCTCAAAGAAAGCCGTGTAGAAGAGTGGTTTTGGAGTTACACCCACAAGCAATCCACCGATCTGAATTGTACAAAAAATTAAAATTCGTCTAATGTGAAGCGATGAAAAATCCACTATAGAATAATTGGAAAAAATTAAATTAAGGGCTTACACGCTTTTCTTTGAGGGTTCGTTTCCCTTCTTAAAAACGTTTTCAGCAGATTAAAAAAGACGTGTCTAATAGTTTTCAATGTTTTGACACATATATGAGTTTCAACAAAATCGGAGGTGGACACTTAAAGGAAGGTTCTGCCTTGTTGGGCCAAAAAATGTTCGATTTTACACCAATTTTTTATGCGAAAAGTATTAAATATCGAAAGTTGATATTTGATATGTTGACGAAGCAGTCTTTATTGAACATCAAAATATTTTTTAAAGTTTGACAAAATATGGTAGCGTGAGTGGGAGGAGCCGCGTATATCGGTGCGCGGGCGATGACATTCTTCACTTGCAGAAGTCCTAAGTCCCGGACAAGTGACCTGAAGCAAACAAATCAAACGTATTTTTACTTTGTACAATATTGTGTATACGTTGACCTAGAATCAAGAAGAAAAATTGAAAAAAGGTGAGCAAAAAATGCGAAAATTTTTGGGAAAAAACAAACTTTCTTGCGGGCGCTCACTATTTTTTAATTTTTTTTTCTTGATTCTAGATCAACGTATACACAATATTGTACAAAGTAAAAATATGTTTGATATTTTAGCTTCAGTTCACCTGTCCGAAACTTCCGCAAGCGAAGAATGTCATCGCCCGCGCACCGACATACGTGGCTCCTCCCACTCCCACCACCATGTTTTGTCAAACTTAAAAAAATATTTTGACGTTCAATAAAGACCGCTTAGTCAACATACCAAATATCAATATTCTATATTTAATACTTGACACATAAAAAAGTGGTGAAAAATCGAACATTCGTTGGCCCAACAAGGCAGAACCTTCCCTTAAGTGATGTTCCTTGTAAGGTTAATTCCCTGACAAGATAAAATATATAAATAAACATATAACAAAATAATCCTATATAATATATCGGATGTGGTCTACACCAGCAGCGCTTGAGTGGAACACTTTTTTTTGCAATTTTTCGGACGCTTTAAAATACGGAGTCAGGACTTCTGTATTCTGATCTCCAAACTCTTAGGCTTTACCTATTCCAATTAGGTCATCTTGCACGTTTAAAAAAAGTGCTTTTATTATTTTCGTAGTCTCAGATGTGTACCAGGCTCTGTTTTTGTTCGAATGCTCGGCAATTTGTGTTTGCGTACCTCGTGTTTTTTTTCGTTATCAACCTCATCCTAGCCCACACCCCGTACATGACCATTAATTTCCTACCGTCCTTACATTCTCCTATCTCGATGCTTGCTTTTCGGCTTTAGTACTCACTGCAGTATGTTGATTCCTTTATTTTTCTCCAATCTTTCTGTACTTCCTGATCCGTTTTTATTCGACTAGCTCGATCAATTGCCTGCTTTAATCTTTCTGTATTTTCGTTCCTTATTTTTTGGTAATTGGAACTTTTTGCATTTTTTTTTTTCGAGACCGGATTTCATTTCCTTTGTCCAATTTCTTGGATTTCTGCTTTTTAATGCATCTGGCTTCATTATTTAGGCATATTGCTGGACATATGGTAGTTCTCCATTTTCGCTTTTTCGACTAGGTATCGTGCGGCTCTTTTCCACATTTTTAAACCTATTCCCCAATGGCCTGCCTCCATCCGTGGAATGTAATTTGACGTATTCCTTTTTACACCCAATGCTGTTGGGGCACATTGTGGCTGTGGCCTTTCTCCTCGTGGTGGATTGCACTTTTCGCTAATCAATTCATGAGGTACGGTCTTCTTTTTGAGCTGTTTATTTTCGTTCTCTCGAAAATACCGGATGATGCATTCACTTCACTAAGTTCTGTGAAACTCCGCCTCACAGCTTCCACACTTTTAAATATAAATGCATGAAATTTTGCAAGTAGATGCCTCCGACAATAATCGCAATTAAAATCTAGCGACACCTTGAAAACATTTTTTGGGGGCTTTTACCACGATATGTAAAGTGGAAGAGTTCTTTTCGCGCACCCCATTGAGTGCGGAGTGGTTGTACAGGTCTTTGAAAATGAAATTGAGGTTCCGTTTAATCAATTTGCATCTCTAAACCCTGTTTGCGAAATATCAAGCTTTAAAGTAATTTGCAATGTGCCCCCCCCCCCACTCATTTGTCAACCGTTATTTGGAAAAATCTGATAAAATTCTAGGCACCGGCATTTGATTAGAACTTTCGATCCGAATTATTTCGGTCGAGTGACATGAACAAATTCTTCTTAAATGCACTGCACAAATAACTTTGTCGCATGTTATTTCAAGCTTTTTTAATAAAATATCAAACATCAAATTCTTGTCTCCCTTCAACCCGCCTGTACTATTAAAACATTACGATTTTGGATTATCAAATAAATCGTAATTCGTAATTAATAGTGATAGTGGTTTAATATATAATAATAATAATAATAATAATAATAACGATAACAGTAATAACTATATATTAGTTGAACGTGGATGCTTCAAATGATAGCACAAACAAATGTTTAATTCTTTTTTCATCTTCACGCTCTTTACGACGTCGATTTTGAGGACTATCGTAGTATTTTCGTGAAAATGAGGAAGCAGTCGAAAATGAGAAAGCAGTCGTATCGATGGCGAAACGATGTATTACCGGAGAAAGTTTATCGCCTTGTTAAATTTTAAGCATGTCTATTTTCATCCCACTCCTTCCCTCGTTATCGTGAGTACACAATCCAACGATTTTCGAAGTCGGGTTGCGGCGTCTCAAAACTCCTCGTACTTAGTAAAAAGAAAATACTTATAAAAGAAATTTACTTATTTCCTTATGGCATCCTATTTTCAAATATTCACTTCCTCAAAAGAGAAGCCTTGTGGGTGAAATAAAATGATGACTCGGCAATGTGGAAGTTTCCTTAATAAGTATTTCTTTTTGTAATGAGTGGGGAGAATTTCGAGATACCATTACCCGACATCGAAAATTGGTAGCTTGCGCTAACGGAGCAGGGGCGGAATAGAGTTGCTTCAAAATTAACGAGGCACTTGGCTTTCGACGCTAATCCGAGCTCGTTTTGCCATCGATCCAACTGGTTTCTATGTCTTTCCCTACCCTTCTACCCAGAACTGCATTTTTGATAATTCAATGTCAAATATTATTAGTGATCGCTGTGCCGAAAGCAAACATTCCATTAAACCTTGCGTCAGAAATATATCGAATCATCTCATGTATCAAGAAAACTTAAAATTTAAAGCACATAAAAACAGGTGTCTGAAATTTCAGATACCTTCAAAACCAATTAACGTAAATGGCCTTAATTGGTCAGATTAGGATTAGTTTCTAACCCTATCCCAGATTGTGACCCTGACGGCAAAGTTTTGACTGCCATAAATATAGTTTTTGTCGAATAATAATTAAATTATCGGCTAACTCAAGAGCGTCTTTCACTTTCATTTATTGGACAAACACACTTTTTTTACTGAAATATTTTACAATAGAAATTGACCAGTGAACAGTGTAACACGCGTCTCAGTGGCTCCGCAGCGGCCGTGCTAGACGCTGATAGCGAGTGCGACGATCTACGTAAATCGGAAATTTGTTCGTCCTGTAAGTATAAAACGACATAAAAATAGTATCGACATATTCAGCAGGAACCAGACTGTCGATGAGATAAAAAATAATTTAACTTTTGGTTAGATATTTCGTTAAATCCGTGGTGTCAATAACTCCGTCACATAATTGAGGTTATGTTGCAGTTGTTGACCCTCGACTTCTCACCTGCAGCGTAGAACTATTTTTTGTTTGTTTATTCTAATTTGCCGTGACATAACAAATTAATTAAACTATTAACAATGATTTAATTATTAATTATTATTAAATTATTAATAAATTATTAAAATTTGTGGAATTCTAGTATTCAAAATATTTTCTTACTTAATGCTGCTGATATTTTTTTTGCATTGTTCGATGTTTATAATATATATATGTTAATAATTGTGAATGTTGACAGGGAGAAGTAGATGGAACGTTAGTACCGTTCAAAAATTAAAGTACAAAAGAAGGGACGGAGATGGTTCAATTGCAAGATCAATGCATTGAAGAAGGGACGGAGCTTGTACAAAAGCAAAGTGTATACATCGACGAAAAGCCCGAAAACACGACTTCTCCGCAGCCATCTATGTCAAATTCGCACGTCGACATTTCTCCTGGTATCCCTTCGCCATCCAAACATGTTTTTCGTTGGCCTCCCAAAAGGGAGGAACTTGCCAAAAAAAAACTCGGAAAACCTAAAGTGCCAGCAGTACTGACGTCCGACGAATGGATAAATTATGCAAATGCGAAGAATGAAAAAAAGCGTGCCGAAGAAGAAAACAATAACGCGAGAAAATGTCACGTCCGGAAGGGACGTGGGCATATATTTTTTGATTATCTCTTTGTTGCCTACGCCTAGCGCAATAGCACGGGATGAGGGTAAAAAGGGGCAGTGCGTGGGAAAGAATAGAATTAAGGAATTGACGCGATATTTCGGTATTGAGGAATAATTCGACAGAATTGGTGTACGATTGACACTATGTTGTTTATTATAAGATTACTAGACGGGTTAAAGCGATCAGGACTATGATGAATGCAGAATATTGCAAGTTGAATATTGAATATTGAAGAATGAATACAGAAAAGAAAAAGGTATGGTTAACTTACATTGGTTGTGTTTGACGCTCGGTCGCTCGCTCGCTCGCTTGCGTGGATATTCGTTGTCGCTCGCGTTACAAAGGGCCTTCGCTCTTGGCCTGATGCGCTCGTAAGATGCAATTCCTGGTAAGACGCTCGCAGGATTTTACGCTGGACGTGTGTATACTTGACGTGTTTACTACAACGGGCACTACGCGTAGATAGAAATATGAACGGCGCGCAAGGTCGATGAATTGAGATTGATATTCACGGACTGATGATAGAAATTATACAAGTGTAAAATCAAACTTTTGTGACTCGAAAAATAAAGAAGATTCGTATAAAGGCTAATCGGAGATATTCGTTAGGCTTCTGGGTTAAGACTTGATATAAGGAGTGATTCGATTGACGGAAATATTGGTTGACGGAAAACTGAGCTCTGAATTTGATGAAGATTGTCGGAAGACAGGGATTGAGACTCGATAGAAGAACTTGATTTGATGGTGGTTGACGGGAGACTGGGATAGAGATTCGATAGAAGAACTTGAGTCGATGGTAGTTGACGGGAGACTGACTTCAGGAAGGAAGTCTTTCTTGATATGAAAATTAGGAGAGGTTCAGTAGTGGGAAAAGGAACCTTAGGGAAAGTGTGGTCTTGGTCATCTAGTTCTTTAGGGATTGGATCATTGGTCGTGAAGATATCGGTTGATTAGCGTGATTGGTCGCGGTATGGTGTGCGAATATGTTACAGATTCGTGAGGCACGTGCGTGGCCTTATTTCAGGGCACCGGTTCTGACTAATATGCGTATGAAGAGAAGGAGACCTTTGTCTCGCGTTTCGACGAAAAAGCGCATTGGATATAGAGTTTGATATCGGAGACCTAAGCATTCGCATGGTTTGTGTTATGTCAATTTACGGCTATGGTGACTTCTCATGTCGAGAGGTTTGTATATCGGACCACGCTGCGAGACCGGATGTCTTATTATTTAGTCGGAGTTATAAGATCGTTGGAGCCGCTAGTCTATGTTATGTTTAAATAATCTAGAGTCGGGGCTTCTCTTGGTCAATATGCGTGGGGACGGCGGAGTTTTTGGGGTCGAGTTAATGGTTGGTTTTTCGATCGACAGCTCTTCTTGGAATATGCGCCTGAAATCGTGTTCTTGTTGACAGCCAATGGGATAGGAAACGTCGATGACTGTGGCGGTGTGGCTATCGTGTATATATCGCTGTAGGTTGCATATGCGTGCGAAACGTACGCACGTTCCTTTTTCGTTGTTACGCGTCTTATTTTTAGATTTGTACATGTATAATAAGCTTATAACGGCAAATGAGGATATTGGAAATAACCGAGAGAAGGCATATTCGCTAGGATGTAACAAAAAGAAGAACATTTCAGGAAAGCGCAGATCAAAAAGGAGCAATATCGAAGAATTACGGCGCTCAGGAAATGAGCCAATAAGAAAGAAATAAAAACAAAAAAGTAATTTTTATAACCATTTCTTGCTTTTAATTTTTATTCACGTATGTACAGAAAATAAAATAGTTGTGCGTGTGCGTGTGTGTGTGTGTGTGTGTGTGTGTGTGTGTGTGTGTGTGTGCGTGCGTGCGTGCGTGCGTGCGTGCGTTCGTGCGTCCGTGTGCGTGCATGCGTGCATGCGTGCGTGCGTGCGTGCGTGCGTGCGTGCGTGCGCGTGCGTGCATGCGTGCGTGCGTGCGTGTGTGTGTGTGTGTGTGTGTGTGTGTGTGTGTGTTTTAAAGAGGTTTAGCGGGAAAATGCCTCCGCACCGCAGCAAATTATTGCCGTGTGCCGGGCTTGCACCAACTAAAAACCCCCGTTCCTCTGTGGCCTTACCAAATTCTCCCGCGGGACGACCGCTAGGTATTACATCGCGGGAGAGGCCTTAGCCGTAGCTCTTCCTGCAGTGTTGTCAGACGACCTTACATCCCCCGTTCCACTCGAGATGGTATGAGTGGTTTAGGGGTTCGTGTCGTTGATTTCATCTATGGCTGACTGGTTTTCCGGCGTCGTCTTCTTCCTCGCGCGTGCTGCACGTCGCAACTCCTTCATTATTGTGGCAGCATAAGCCGATACCGCTGTCCATGTGTCTGCTGACTTCAGCATCAACTCAACCAGGTTGTCCAGGGTCATGCTTGTCTCCAGCTGATCTTCGACTATCGCGCGGGAGGCACTAAAACGTGGGCATTGGAACAATGCATGCTCAGCTTTCTCCTCAACTGATACGCATGCTGGGCAGTCCGGGGAATCTTCATAATTAAACTTATAGAGATAAGCCCGGAAACAGCCGTGTCCTGACATCACTTGAGTGAGATAATAGTTTAGCTCCCCGTGTAGACGGTTTACCGATATCTCCACCTTCGGGATTAGACGATGTGTCCTCCTTCCCTTGGTAGAGGCATCCCACATCGTCTGCCACGGGTTGAAACTGGTTACTCTCGCTTCTGTCCTTGCATAACTGGGGTTTCTAGCTCCGTTCTGCTGGTACATCGATCTACGCTCCTCGGCGAGCACCTCAATGGGCAGCATTCCCGCGATAACATTGATAGCGTCCTCGGAGACAGTGCGAAATGCACAGGCTACCATCAAGGCGCTGACGCGATACGTTGCTGCAGCCTTCCTGCGGTACTCCTGGATTTTCAGTGCATCAGCTCATATGGGTATACCATAGGTGAGCACTGAGGTCGTCACAGCGGCCTTTCTGCTAATCTGCTCGGTTTGCTCTTTGAAGTTCAGCCTCACGTCGAGAATCACACCCAGGTACCGAATGAACGGTTGCGATGTGATTTCGGCGTCTCCAACCCTGGGCGTCGCCGTTTCCATCACCTTCCTACTGGATACGAGGCGTACTTCTGTTTTGTGGGCCGCAAGCTAAACTCCAACAGAAAAAATCCATTCCTTTATCTTGGCGAAAGCTTCGCCGAAGAATGCGGTGATTTGCTCCAGAAATTTGGCGATGACAATCAGCGCTGCGTAATCTGCGAACGCTACGATGGACACTCCTTTCGGCAATTGTAATAGCAGCAGATCATTGTACATGATGATCCACAGAAGCGGCCCAAGTACAGAGCCCTGAGGAACTCCTCCAGTCACCCTATACGTCTTCGGTCCATCCTCTGTGTCGTACATGAGCCACATATTACATAGGTAACTCGCCACTATTCTCCGTAAATACCATGGTACACCTAACGTTTTTAGGGCATCCATGATACACTTCCATATCGCCGAGTTGAAAGCATTTTTGACATCGAGAGCGATAACTGTGCCGTACTTCTTGGACCCTCTTGCCCATCGTTTCCCCGCAGTCGACTTCTGTGCCTGTTTCACCACTGTGTTAATGGCATCCAGAGTAGAGCGTTCCTTTCTGAAGCCAAACTGGCCCTCCGCCAGTGGAGGGTCCACGACCTTCTCAATCCTGTTATGGATGATGCGCTCGAAGATCTTTCCGGCGGTATCCAGCATACAGAGCGGACGATAGGATGAAGGTTCGTCCGGTGGCTTCTTCCCTTTCGGGAGGAGCACTAGCTTCTGCCACTTCCACTTGTCCGAGAAGATTCCTTCCTTGAGACACGCATTGTACATGCCCAGGCATATTGCCGGTGCCAACTTGATCGCTGCCTTAATTGCGATGTTGGGTATCCCATCCATGCCGGGGGCTTTATTGTTGCCCACCCTGGCAATTGCCGTAAGAAGCTCTTCTTCAGTAATGGCTGGGATGTCCTCATCGACATCCTCCGCGAGCTGGTAGTCCTCCTCGGGTTGCTCAGGGAACAGACGTGCAACAATCTTTTCCAGCAGGGCTGCGTCCACAGGCGATGGCATTGGCTGGCTTTTCAGCCGAGTCATTACTACTTTGTACGGCCTGCCCCAGGGAGCATCTTCCACCTCGCTGAGCAGTTCGCCCCAGCTTTCAGCTTTACTCTGCTTGATAGCCTTTTTAAGCTTCGAGCGCGCCTGTGCTGTTCTTCCAAATCGGGGAACGAGCGTTTGCCTCGAGCTCGTTGCGCTAGGCGGCGAGTTCGATGACACTCCCTTCGGAGGCGGGCAATTTGTTCGCTCCACCAGTGTACCGCCGGTCGGAAGTCGACATCTCGTTTCCGTGGCATTGTGGCATCGCATGCTTCGGTGACCCTCTGCATGACCACCTCGACCTTCTCGGTTGCACTTTCCGCTGCAAGGGGGCTGGTGTCAAAAGTGTCACGAAACAAGTCCGCGTCAAACATTTTCGCTTTCCAGCCCTTCCCGTTTGTCTTCGGTGCCTTCACTGTTCTGCTGAAGTATCCGCAAATCTCCCCCAGAATCGCTCGATGATCACTATGAGTGTAGATAACACTGACTACCCAGTGGCACTGGTTTCCTCTGGCCAGGCTACTACTCACGAAAGTGAGGTCCCCTATAGAGGAGGCTTCACCTTTAACAAAAGTGGGCTTTGTACCTGCATTAAGTAGTACTACATCCAATAAGGACATAGCCTCAAGCAGGGATTGGCCCTTCCTGTTCGTCACTTTACTACCCCATTCCACAGCCCACGCGTTGTAATCTCCGGCTATGGCTACCGGGAAGCGTTGTTTAGCGTCTGCGACTAAGTTGTCGAGAAAATTCTCAAACTCATCAGTCGTCAGTCTACGCGGTGCGTAACAACTGTAGAAATGAACTCCTTTGGCTTTTATTCTCATAAAACCAGTTTCGATCCGACTCTCAAGATCCTGAAATGGAAGCTTTCCGCAGGACCAAATTGCGGCCTTCCCACTTGCGTCAGATTCCCAGGGCTGCGTGTCTAGATGTCTATATGGTTCCGAGAGTATCACCAAGTCAGGCTTCAGCTCGCGCACAGTCTGCATGAGCAAGTCCTGTGCTGCTTCACAATGGTTGAGGTTGAGCTGGAGTACTCTCATTTTCAACGTTTTTGGAGTGCCTGGAGAGCCTGGAGAGTCCGCGTATACGCTGGACATCGGCTGCTACCTGCGATGTGAGCTGTGGGTGCCCCATCTCCCGCTTCTGCACATATGACACATTTTGCGCTTGCTGTGCATTCGGCAACTTTGTGGCCAATGTTACCGCACTTGATGCAGTCTTTAGCCCGGTCGATGTTGCTCTTGCATTTTCGTGATTTCCGTGTCCAAATTTCCAGCACTTGCAACACTTTAGGGGTCTCACCACCTCTCGGATTCTGCAATTACACCAGCCGACTCGGATGATTCCTGTATCCAGAAGTTTCCGGGCAGCAGACACCATGAGTCGTACCACAGCGGTCTGAGTCCTGCCATATGCTTTACGCAGAGACTTAAGAGAGTATTCCGTGACTGGATAGTCCGGTCCCAAGACTCTGCAGCGCCGCCGATATCTCCTCCTTCGTCGCATCCTCTTCCAGGTCCTTGATCTCCAGATCAACTTCCTGGACTTTACTCTGGACCATTGCTGATTCACCAAGAACACCTTCGAATTGGTTTCGCAATTCCGGTGCTTTGGCTGAGCTCTCCTTATTCAGAACCTTTTGGACGCATTCACCTGCATCCTTGAGCGCCGGACCTTTCTTTATACGACTCAAGATCTCCGCATAGCTCAAGTCACCCTTTTTGTGGATGACGAGAGCGTTGGGCAGAGTCGGCCGTTCGCGAGGTTTCTGCGGCTTCTTCTGAGGCTACTTCTGGAATATCTTGTGCGATATTTTTTTCTTTCGCGCAGTCTGCCACTTCTGCTCTGATCTGTCGCCTCCCTTATCCTCGGATTGACCAGCCAATGGCTCCACCAGCTGCTTCTTCTTCGGCTCCTTTCCTTGGGTCGACGTCGGTGTAACCCGCTTTCTCCTCTCCGCATTGCTTACTTGCGTCGAGATACCGCCCACGTCCATGTCTTCATCGTTCCTCTCCTTGTTAGGGAGAGTCGATTTCGCTTGGCTTATGGTCGGCGTGGTTTGCGTACCTCCAGTCGACGTTGCCGCCTGTGGCTTTGCACTCCACGTTACCAGGTCCTCTATACCTTTCTAAGTACTGGTAAGCATAGGAACCCACCGCTGGATCTCTTTGTGGAGGTTTTTCTTCTACTGGATAAAAGAGGCTAGGCTCTCCAGCGTCTTTCTGTACCTCTCCACCAACTTCAAAATCTCCTTTTGCTTTCCACCTGTCTCTTCCTTTTCTTCACTTGTGAGTGTGTGTGTGTGTGTGTGTGTGTGTGTGTGTGTGCGTGCGTGCGTGCGTGTGTGTGTGTGTGTGTGAAATTAAATATATTGCCATTTAACCTGTTTTCATGGGGATATTCGGAAGGGTCAAGAAGTGGGTACGCATAGGTGTCATGAATTGTGCCAAAGGGGTCATAAATCGGGTACACGTAGAGGTCACAAACTGCTTCAAGGGGGTCATGAATCGGGTATACGTAGGGGTCACAAACTACGACATGGATGTTTCTCTACTGTCAGGAACCCCGGTAGCAGAGAAGCGATATTAAAACAATTATTATGTTAATAAATATTATTTTTCACTTGTTTGATAGGTGAATCTCATTCAGGGGGCCTTAACGCACGTGCTTAAACCTTTCCTTTTCATTTTAGCTATATCACGCGTCAATGAATAGTAAAAATCCGATACCGCTGCTCTTAAAGTGTCAGTAACTCGGCCGTTTATCTTATTTTAAAGTTTTCATCGTTGCAACAAAAATGCTTTTTCAATTTCTTCAACGATTTATCTTTTTCATTTTTATCTAAAACTTTTTATTTTTTAATTTTAGGTTGGAGATCTCTAGTGATCATTAAAAAAAGTTCGGGTGATTTGTCTAGCCGCAATTTTTCAAAAATGTATTTGGGCTTTCGGAAGAATAAAATTCAGTGCGCCTTAACGATGCAAATTTCAATATCATTGAAATTTTCGTTGAAATCTTTCATTAAAATCTTTTCGACGATTTTTTCAAAGTATAAGTTTAATATACCCTGCATCACGGTCTAGTTTGGTAAATATTTCAGAAACCTATATTGAGGTATAACGACAGTAGAATTTAAGCAAATTAGATCAAACGGGGTATTCTGATTAGTGAAAAACTTACAGCGTGAACGGGTAATTTTTTTGAAAGTTCATACTCTCTCAAATCCGAAATATTCCACTCACTTTGGTAAAATTCAATGCGAATAAGGAAAGTCGGGGCAAGATGATAACGCTAAGGTCATGTTCAAATAAAACAACATGTATATGAGTCAGTCAACTTCAATTATTTTTAAAACTAATCAACATTTATTAATCTTTTAATTTTGGAAGAAACGAAATCAGTCTTTCCGATTTGTGCCGTACAATATGTATTTTTAATTAAATCGGTATTTTTGCCATCTTACCCTGTATGCGCGGCACGATGAAACAGCGCTGGGAAAATGATCGGACACGAATTATTGGCATCTTTCGCATAGAAAAGTGATTTCATACTTAATACCATCAATATGATAAGCTAATCGTCTAAGTTCTGTAGGGTTGGTCCGAATAATCTTGCTTCCATATCATTTTGATCACTTGGAAGTTCTTTTTCTTCCCCTGGTAGAAATACCCGTCGAAGAGGGACCAAATGCTTGACTAGTTCCATTTCACTATTTCTAACTTAAATAGTGGTATGTTGTAAAGAATTCCGAGTTTGCGATAGCTTGTTCCATCTTACCCGATTAAACGGTTATCGAATTAACAAAAAATCACGCAATAACCTTGAACATTTCTGATAAATCGTTCTTATGATATTAATAAATAGTACTGTCATTGTGTTTACCTACCTGTCTCTAATCAATATCAGCACCTCAAATAAATTGAACCGATGTTAAACTTTACCAAAAATTACATCATTTTGTCAAAAAATTTATATTGTTTTTCACTCGATATGCATGCTTTCGCTACAATTGATACTTTTACACCCATTCACCTTACCGCAACCCCTCCAAACTCCAACGCGAACACTGTGCTCGCACACACTGTTTAGTGACTAGGCTTATGATTCATCTTACCCCGCGTATTCGTCTTGCCCCGAGTTTCCCTTACCCCCTACACGTACAAAAATATGTGATCTTTTTTTCTCTATTCCTGTGCAAAATATGTATTTTTGTATCTTCAATTTTAAGGGCGACTAGGAGTCTAAAGTTCGGAAAAAAGACGAATTGCGACAATTTTTTATAAATGAGTACCTCATTAATTGTTAACACAGATGAGTACCTCAACATTTGATAAAATGAAAATTCCGTCTAGTGGCCTTTATTCTACATATCGTCCAATATCTTCCAACATTTTCTCATGAGATTTTGTGACAAACTAGCGGCGCTGAAGCTGGATGAAGCGAGTCGCCTCTGTCTGACGATGTCCTGCGATCGGCAAATCATTTCGCTAATTCTTCACCGCTTTATTTTAAACATTTTTTGGAACCCTATCACAGCACATCACGTCAAAGTACGTAGGCGATCGTTGATGAGTTGAAAACCAAAACTAAAAAACCAAGTCCAAAACAATATTTCCGGCAATTATTTGTATCGAAAACAATTTTTTTTTCACACATTCACTTTTTCATGAAAATTGATCATTTTCAATTTCCTTACGTACTTCGAAGGCGAATCTTATCTAGAAGTCAAATTATTTTGAATTTTCGTGCCAGGTAAGAAATTGGCTCTTGTGTGCGAGTGTGTGTGTGTGTGTGTGTGTGTGTGCGCGTGCGTGCGTGCGTGCGTGCATGCGTCCGTGGCGTGTGCGTATGTGTGTGTGTGTGTGTGTGTGTGTGTGTGTGTGTGTGTGTGTGTGTGTGTGTGTGTGTGTGCGCGTGCGTGCGTGCGTGCGTGCATGCGTGCGTGTGTGTGTGTGTGTGTGTGTGTGTGTCTGTGTGTCTGTGTGTACACAATAACAATGTATACGATCCGAACTATTAATTATAAAGCATCGAATTAATCTGTCCATGTACACATAAAGGCGATTAATCGACGTTAGGGAATATTATTTTGTATATATATTTATTTGAGTGTATGTATGTATGTTATGAGAACTTCGACCTACAAAGCGAATAGATTGCTCGTACCGATCGACCAATTCGATTTCCCATAAATAAATTAATCGTTCATTTAACTATTGCGCGCGCGCGTGCGTGCGTGCGTGCGTGCGTGCGTGTGTGTGTGTGTGTGTGTGTGTGTGTGTGTGTGTGTGTGTGTGTGTGTGTGTGTTACGATCCGAACTATTAATTATAAAGCATCGAATTGATCTGTCCATGTACACATAAAGGCGATTAATCAACGTTAGGGAATATTATTTTGTATTCGATAAACCTATTGGGTCTACGAATATATGAAGTTCTGTTATCGAAATAAAATGGGCGCGTGAAGGGAGGGGTATTGCAAGGAGGGATTATCTCTCGGGTCGTCGTTGATTGCCATCCTCAAAATATATGTTCGTACATAATTGGATCGGCCGTGTAACCGCGATAATCGAATAACAGTTCGTGCCCAGTTTCATATTTCCGATGCCGTATTTTATAGATATGCCGGGTGTTCCATTTTAAACTTACATCTGATTTATCTGGAAAAATACTGCTCCCATCAAGTATTGAGTGGAGTGAAACCTTTAGGATTCAAAGGCGGATGTTTAAACATTTTTTTGTTGTTCCAATATGCAAAATGGCAACGTTAAGATGGCCGACGTGTTGTAAAAAATGGAAACATTACTTTTTCATTAAAAAATCCGCAGGCCGAAAGTAACAACTTTTGTAGGCGATATTTTTGTTATGAAGTTTATCATTTTTGGGTTAGAACATATTTTTTTTAAATTTATTGTATTTTAGCGCTATCCAGTATGTAAGAGGTAAAGTCTTTAACATCTTTAGTGTAAGTGTGCATGTGTGTGTGGGTGTAAGTTTGTTTGGATTTGTTTGTGTTTGTTCGATAACCCAAACAAATCCAAACATTGAGTCTCTGCGGCTCGTCATTTCCGTTATCCAAGAAACCCAAACAAACTCACACGCACACTTACACTTGGGTTTGTTTGGGTTCGTTTGATAACGGAAGGGACAAGCCGCAGAGACCGGGTTATTGAACAAACCCAATCAAACGCAAAAAAACCCACCAAACTCACACCCACATACACACGCATTTTTTATGGTTAAAATACGCCAATCAGTCTGGTTCTTTTATGTCAAATCAAAACACTCAGGAAAAATAGAAAATACATTTTTAAACGTTCATTTTTATTTTTTAAATATTTTTTTAACGGTTGACAATGTCTTCGAAACAAGAGTTCTTACAGTGTACACTAGTGTGACCGTAAATATTATGTGAAGCAAAATTTGTAAAAAGATCATTATCAGTATAAAAGCCGCTATCATGCTATGGAGGTTTTTAAAAAATCAAAATTGAAAAAAAATGGCGGCGGTTTGGATAAAAGTATCGAATCTATCCTATTTGTTCGACTGTTTTTCGTTAAAACAAATTGAAGTGAAAAAAGAAGCTTCCACAGCAAGATAAAGAATGGCGTGAAGAATGTTGTGCCAAAATTTGAGACGGATAGCTTGAAAACTCTCCCTTTAAGAGTGTACACCGTTTTGAGAAACGACATTTCGAGAAAACGGCGTCCGTCCGCGCCAGATCTCACGCAGCTGGTCGAATCCTTTTTTATGAGAAAGGCTGTAGCAACCATAATAATTCGAATTTCGCCCCAAAAATTGATCAGCATGTTTATAACCGTCTATACAATCGGATAATGCAAAAAAATAGAAATAAAAAAAATACACTTCGATGATCCCTTAAAAAGACTTTCCTTGGAACATCCTGCATAGCGCTAAAATGGTAAAAAAATGGTGTTCTAACCTAAAAGTTAAACCGTTATAAAAATAATTTTCCTACAAAAGTACTTAGTTTTAGCCTGAAATTTTTTTCTCAAAAAACTCATATTCCCTTTCAAAAAACATGTTGGCCATCTTAACGTCGCCATGTGGAAGTTTGGACCGACAAGAATTTTTTTTTGAACGTCACCCTTTCAACCCTCAAAATTTTACTATACTGAATACTTGGCCGGAATAGTATTTTTCAAGATAAATCAGGTGCAAGATTAAAATGAGACACACGGCATGTGGGACGTTTTTGTGATTACCGGTGTGAATTTAATTTCGATGGCACTTCCATAACCAGGCCGATACTATCCTCGCCGTCCACCGTTTATCGAATACGATTTCCAGTTTGACACCATCCTCCTCCCCCCCCCCCCTTTTACTCGTCAACCGTTCCTGTACGGCCCTATGAGAGAGGAACCAAGATAAAAACGAAGAATTCTGTATTCCATTTACGCGATAAATATGCCGGGGCAATGAATGTGACGCAATTGGAAAAACCTCGCCCGTCCGGGGTTGTCACCGATACCTGTCGGAAGTGCATAGGGGCGAAAGTATTTCGTGGCTAGATTGCACTTTGAATAATCAAGACGACGGATGAGTGGTGCAAAGGGCGTACCAAGGAGGAGAGGAAAACTCGCAAGAAGGTACGAAGGGGAGGTTGCAAAGCAAGCAAGGGGTGGGACAACTACTGAATGAAGTATCAGGAAATGAGTGTCTCTCTGTGTTTCCTTTTGATGATCCCAGGTGAGGAGAGAGACGGAGGGTCTCTTCGCGAGGACAGAGTTTGCATTGTACGAAAGGTGCTCTCGTTTTCCTGGGGTGGTCACATCCCGACAGGGCCACAGAACGTAGCTGGAAGGGGAAGGTAAATGTCAAGGCAAGGTGGACCGAAACCCATTACCAGATTGCTGGCTTAGTAAAATCACGTGAATAACCAAGCAACGATGGCAGCTCCGTGGAGCTTTGAGAAAATACCTTCTGCATAGGGGATGAAATTTTAAAAAGACAGCCTTATCACAAAGCTGAGAGCAATGTTGGCCCGCTGATTCCTTCGTCTCACGCTCTGTCTTTTTCCTTCTCTTTATGTCTCACTGGCTTCCTCCACTTTTTGCTTCCATTCTTGATATTATTATTTTGTTACTATTATTGTTTTCTTGTATCATTATGTAAAGATTAATGCTCACATCATATATAGAGTTTTTAGGGTTCCGTAGTCAGATAAAGCACCCTTGTAACTTCGTCATGTCCGTTTGCTATAGCCTCACAGTTTCTAGAGTCTTGAACGTATTAGGTGGTTGCATGTGAAACCGTCCGCTGGCAATAGATGGCATTAGGTACACTTGGCATTAGGTGTTCTTTCGAGTAAGAAATTGGTAATACACGTCATGATGGGTTCATAAAGTCGCGCTAAAACGCCATAGATGAATTTGGGCGAATCACTAACATAATCTATTATCATTTTGTTTACAATGACAAGTTCCGGTGCAGATAAATCACATTTTCGGGAAGTTATGCTCCATTATTTAGTGGCAAAGAAATCGGCCGCGGAAAGGCATCGTTTGCTAAAGGAAGTGCATGCCGAATATGCTTCATCGAGTACAATGTGCAAAGAGTAGTTTTGCGGCTTCCTAAATGGTGATTTCTCTATAGATAGGAACGACCGCGGAAAACCACACAAAAGAGAGATATAGTGCATCAGAAGCTATTGAATCCGTCGGAAACCATTACTGGGGATCGTTATCACTGCAACTGATGAGTTCAAAGCAAACTTTACTCGGGAAGAGGCTAGAATGAGAAAATCGCCATGACAATTGGATTTTGCAGCACGAAAACTCCAGGCCGCATGTTGCTCAACCGGTTAAGAAGTACTTAGAAACAGGGAACTGTGAACGCTTACTCGAAATAGCATTTGTTTCGGTCGATGGCGTCAGCGCTTATTTATCAGCACTTCATCTCTTACGAAGCAGTCAAAAAATGGCAAAATGACTAGATTGCCTTTAGGCAACCCGAATTTTTTCCGCATGGAATTCGATTGTTGGCCAAAAGATGGGCCAATACTTTAAATAAACCAGTTCGTCGATTTGCTACCGGACCACTATCTTTTCTGTCGCCCTAAAAATGGATGGTTCCATATGTTTAATATACGTATGACATTTCGCAAGGAGATACTTCGAATGGGGATCTCAATTAATTTGCAGCAAAAAATGTTTTTTTTGCCTATCCGTAATGGCCGTATCCATATGTTTGAATAACGCAAACGTCGGCGGGACCTTTTGAAACTTCATATTTTTCAGCTCAAGTTGGCATTCCGTACAAAAACGGAGAGCGTGATAAATTTCGAAATGTTTACGACCTCGGAGCGCGAGCAAAAGCGAAACGCAGGGTTGCTATATTGATTTCGCGCATGCTCTAGCTTCAGCACTATTAACAAAAAATGTAAACCTTCAGTTTCTACACATCTTTGAAAGTCGTGTTTGGCGATAACAAAACAAAAATTCGGGCGTTTTGTAGGAAAATAACTAACAAGGAAACGTTGCGAGGTCGATGTCTCCGATTTCGATGAAATTTGGCATGCTTGTAGAATGGGTAAAAATAGGCGACAAGTATTTTTTTATATCGGCGGAACCCGATTTTTAAGGGCTGAAAAGCACCCTTGAAAATTAGGGTATTTTTGGTTTTTCGTCGATAAAGTTTTAACGGTACGAGATATGAAAAAACTTCAAATTGCAACAATGTTTATTTTTTATTACAAAAATTTATATTGTTTATTGCAAAAATGCAATTTTTTCAACCGTATCTCCGAAAAAATGTTATCGATTGGGATGTAAATTTGCATACATGTAGAGAATGGAAAAGTGCGGATACGGATTTTTTATTTTTCCGATATCTCACAATTAAGGGGTTGAAACTGCCCGTCGATTTTTATGCCGAGAGCATCGTATAATCAGCTAGCCTTTTGGCATTTTGTTCTAAATTCACGTCAATATATGTTCGTGTTATGACGCAATTGCAAATTTGTAATATTCCAGCCTCCCTCCCCCAACGGTCCCTCTCTCGAAAGGCAAACGTTCAAAGTTCTTACCGTGCAGAATGGATGAACATTTCTAGAAAAAAAAATGGGTTAAAGTACAATCAGTCAAAATAGTCGATACACCTTTTCTCGTTGTCGAAATAAAAATAAAGTTCGAAGGGAAAAAATGTTGTATTTTTCGACTACTAGACGTTCATGATGATAATGATGAGTACAGCAACAAATGGCGTGTAGTTTATTGCCATAATTCGTGAATTACTTGTGAAAAATCACTCTTCAGTTTCCCACTCATATGGGCAAAAGCAAGGCTCGCAATCACGGGCTGACTTCGTGCTTTGAAAAGCAACTGGATTATAATTGTGTATTTACGAAGAAATTCCACTCCGCTCCGTTCCATCGAATGATGCAAAAAATTTTATCAGCTCATAACGCAGCATAATTTAACCTTTATCTTTCACTTTAATTTCATAAACAGCGGAACCAATAAACGAAAGAAATAAATCTTCGCAAAGAGCGACTACGGTGCAAAGAGCGGCTCTCATAATAACCTTGAAATCGCCTTATTAAAGATTCATAGCAGTTCTGGTAATAGCGTGCGTCGTCGTTTTTTTTCGTGTGTATTTATCAATTGGGTTTCAAGTCATATAAATTCACCAATGATCATTATTGCTGCAGTTACGACGGAGAAGCCAGCCATACATTTTGAGTTCGAAATACAAAAAAAAGTACGTTAATCCGGTGAATGTTATTCAACTTCTATCCATAGCGATAAGTGCTATGAATTTGCCTCGCACTTCAACCACCAAACAGGAAAAACCGTTTAGTAAGGATCTAGAAAACATGATCATTGAAGCGATGGATCAACCTATGAAAATGGAAGTCGAAACTGGTTTGGATTTTCTGTTACCATATGAAATTCATGAAGCAGCCGCAATAGAAGATAACAGTGAAGGAGATTGGCACGGACAACGATACCTAGATCAAAAAATTGATAAAAATGTATGTACCCAAGATATAGAAGAATTGAGTTACGAATACAAGACAAGAGCTGTAGATTACTGGAGATCCGGGGCAAATGAGAATAGAAAGTTATCATCTGTTCAAACGAAATTAAAAAAGGTGGAATCAGAGCCGCAGTTGCGCCGGTGGGCCCATAGTATAAATAAGGGTGGCACCTACAAAGAAAAGTTAACAAAGATAGCTCGCTATACGTTAAACAATTTTAATGATGCTTTGGACAAAAGGTCCATGATATCGATCGTCTACGATGGGCCTTACGTGCACGAGAAATTATAGAAATACCAGCCGTAAATTTCCAAGCATCTGCTTCTTGGCTAAGGACATTCAAAAACCAACATGAAATTGTGTCACGGAAGATTACTAAATATGTAACAAAACAACAATTATTAAACGGTGATACACTTCAAAACAAAGCTATCGAATTTTTAGAAATGGTGAAAGTCAACATAGCCAACGTTGGGGCTGAAAACACATTTAATTCTGATCAGAGTGGATTCACTTTAGAGCTACATACAGGCCGCACTTGGGCGAAAGAAGGGCAGAAATCCGTTGAGGCAGTCGTGCAATCGAAAACATCCACAACACACAGTTATACTATACAGCCTTTGGTTTCTGCCAGTGGCAAGCTTTTGGCACCTATGTTGATCGTTTTAAACCAACCGACTGGCAAATTTGATCGTCGAGTCGAACAAACTACGAGGGTGGGGTGAAGAGTTTCCGGCCTGACCAAGAGATGGTGCCGCTAGGTCTAGTTTTGGAGCGGCATCCTACAGTACCATTCCTACCGAGCTTGTATGTACAGTTTCAGCCCAATCGCTACGTTAGTTTGCGTTTGAGAGCACATTGCGCGAGACGCTTCCGTTGTTTTCGTAAAAATGGAAAAATTGGAAAAACGTGCTGTCATCAAATACTTCCATTTCAAAGGTTTTACACCAAAACAAATAAAAAAAGAGATGGATTCAGCACTAGGAGACTCCTCCTCATCATATTCAACTATTAAGCAGTGGGTTTCTGAATTTAAAATGGGTCGTGTGAGCACCTCTGACAAGCCTCGCTTAGGACGGCCCGTTGAAGTCACAACTTCAGAGATGATTGAAAAAATCCATAAAATAGTGTTGGAAGACCGCAGGTTGAAAGTGCATGAGATAGCTGAGACCTGTAGGATGTCAGCTGAACGTGTGCGAAATATTTTGCACAACCATTTGAACATGGAAAAGCTATGTGCAAGGTGGGTGCCGCGTTTGCTAACGCTCGACCAAAAACTGCTTCGAAAAACCATTTCTACCGACAATTTGGCGCTGTATAGGCATAATCGAAACGAATTTTTCCGTCGATTCATAACTATTAATAAGACATGGGTCCACCACTACACTCCTGAAAATAAAGAACAGTCAAAACAGTGGGTTGGAAAAGGGGAACCAACCCCAAAGAAGGCAAAAACAATTTTATCGGCAAACAAGGTTATGGCTACTGTTTTTTGGGATGCGAGAGGAATTACATACATTGATTACCTTGAAAAGGTTAAGACTATCACTGGTCAATACTACGCAGAGTTATTGCAACGTTTGAAGCACGAGGTGCAAATTAAACGACCTCATTTGCGAAGAAAAAAGTTTTGTTTCATCACGATAACGCACCAGCGCATTTGTTGATTGTTGCCATGTCCAAAATCCACGAATTGAAGTTTGAATTGATGCCGCATCCTCCTTACTCTCCAGACTTAGCCCCCAGCGACTATTACCTGTTTCCTAACCTCAAAAAATGGCTTGGCGGAAAAAGATTTAAGAGCAACGAAGAAGTTATCGAAGCTGTAAATCAGTATTTTGAGGAGCTTGACGAATCTACGTTTAAAACTGGTATAACTAAATTAGAACACCGTTGTAAGAAATGTATCAGTGTTGATGGAGGTTATGTTGAAAAATAAAGCAAAAAAAATTTTGCTTTATTTTTTTTATTACAGGCTCCTAACCTCAAAAAATGGCTTGGCGGAAAAAGATTTAAGAGCAACGAAGAAGTTATCGAAGCTGTAAATCAGTATTTTGAGGAGCTTGACGAATCTACGTTTAAAACTGGTATAACTAAATTAGAACACCGTTGTAAGAAATGTATCAGTGTTGATGGAGGTTATGTTGAAAACTAAAGCAAAAAAAATTTTGCTTTATTTTTTTTATTTACAGGCCGGAAACTTTTCACCCCACCCTCGTATGTTCAGAGCCGAAAATATATTTCTATTGGCTTTGCAATCTGGATAATTGACGACTAATCGTTTCAAGCGATGGTTCCGAGAAGTATATATTCCCAAGTAATTCCTGCAGGTACGACTGGAATGATACAGCCCCTTGATGTTTATGGCTTCCGTGTAGGGAAAAACTTCGTCAAACACTTTTCTGACGCAGTAATATTATACAATTACGACGTCAATCTGCATTTGAGAGACAATATTGTTAAATTACAATCTCTTACACACAACCAGTTTTCTTCTCCACAGTTTACAAATCTTTTCAAATATGCGTGGTACAAAAGCGGGTACGAAGAAGAAAGACCACCAAACTTCGAAAATCCGGTAGAATTTTGCTTTTCACAAAATGTACCGACATGCGATATATGTGACGAAGCAGCTATCATCACTTGTGCGTGGTGTAAGAAATCTCTTTGTTTCAAACACTTTTATCATGACTATCATTATTGTAATAAGTATAATCCATAAAAAAACATTTCCTAAATGAGTAAGCGTGAGAACACTTTACCGATTGTGTTGTAATCTTCAAAGGCAGTATGTGGCGGGGGAGAATTTCTTCGTAAATATACAATTGTAATCCATTTGCTTCCCGAAGCACGAAGCCAGTCCGTGATTCCGATCCTTGCCTCTGCCCATATCAGTGGAAAACTAAAGAGTGATTTTTCACAAGTAATTCACGAATTATTGCAATAAACAACACGCCATTTATTGCTGTACTCATCATTATCATCATGAACGTCTAGTAGTCGAAGAATACATTTTTTCCTATCGACCTTGATTTTTATTTCGGCCCGTTCACGAGTTATAGAAAGAACGAAATTGTTAAGGGTCCATTGACCGCTTAAGAGTGTCGTTCTGCCAAAACGAGAAAATGTGTATGGACTGTTTTGACTGATTGTACTTTCTTTGTAACCCATTTTTATTTCTACAAATTTTCATCCGTGCCGCACGGTAAGAACTTTGAACGTTTGCCTTTCGAGAGGGGGACCGTTGGGGGGGGGGGGGGTGGGCTGGAATGTTACAAATATGCAATTGCGTCATAACACGAACGTATATTGACGTGAATTTGGACCGAAATACCCGAAGGCTAGCTGATAATACGATGCTCTCGGCAAAAAAATCGACGGGCAGTTTCAACCCCTGAATTGTGAGATATCGGAAAAAGAAAAAATCCGTATCCGCACTTTTTCATTCTCTACAAGTATGCAAATTTACATGCCAATCGATTAAAAATTCTCCGAGATACGGTTGAAAAAATTGCATTTTTGCAATAAACAATATGAAATTTGTTGCTATCTGCATCGTTCTCATCTCCAATGTATAGTACACGAAAAAATAAACATTGTTGCAAATAAAAGTTTTTCTATATCTTGTACCGTTAAAACGTTATCGACGAAAAACGAAAAACACCCCAATTTTCGAGGGTGCTTTTCAACCCTTAAAAATCGGGTCCCGCCAATATAAAAAAATCCGTGTTACCTATTTTTACCCATTCTATAAGCATGCCAAATTTCATCGAAATCGGAGACATCGACCTCGCAACGTTTCCTTGTAAGTTGTCCAACGTCCTGTTTGTGGATGTTGTGCGTCTTTGTTTTGCCAGAGTTATGACCTCTCAAATTGAAATGTGCACTTTGTATTTTGGCAGTCGATAGCTAGATAAACAATCTTGCAGAACTCCTTGAAAAGCTAATTTTAATTAGAATACATGCTCTCTACAACGGTCGAGGTGCACTCAGAAAAACGTTTGGTACCGTAAAAAAAATGGTTTGAATCAACCAAATCCTGCAGTTGCGGGTGGCGAACAATATGAACGATTCAATTAACTGCGAGATTTGGTTGAATTAAAAATATATATTTATTTCCGGCAACCAAACTTCTTCTTGATCCAAAAACGCACACAGTACTTTCAATTCTAATTCCGGTGTCTTAAAACCAAACTTTATCTGAACATACTGAGGTTAGGTCGGTTATATCTCCCTTAAAAGCATTTTCAAAATATATAGTTCAACGAAAAACATATACAGTAGAATGAAACACGTGTGCATTGAATGAAGTGCAGAGCATATTTCAGTCAATACATAATATTTTTGATAAAAGTTCATGTATAGTCCGTACCACTGAAGATAAAAGAAAACCCCCCAACGCTGCTATAGTCGATCCAACTATATGTTGGTTTGCCCTGAATGACGGAGTAGGTTCTGACAACTGATATTCTAACATAGTTGAAGCTGCGTACAGTAAGTTCAATCAAAATTGGTTTTACACGAATCGAATAAATGGCCTTAGCAATCCTTCAGTACTTATGTATTTGGTGAACACGCAACGTTAAATGAAACTCACCGGCTTCCACTAAATTTACTATCAACACCCGAGAGACGCCGTACAATGTTTTTCTTGAAGGATAGCACGCAGCATGACAACAATGGTGGACAAAAAGAAATGACGATCGTACACTTCCCTCGAAATGTAGAAACAAGCGATTAAAGTCCACAATTTATCAAGATGTCTTCGACTTGGCACATTTTTGTTTTCGACGTAAATCGTCTCACAAAAATTATCACAATGAATATTGTAGTTTTCTACACGCTCACAGAGGAGATGCACGTCAACAGCCAGAAGAGAAGACGTGAACAGCCGGGAGTCGAAAGGGCGATCGTAGCGCTGTTCGTGCATGCATCTGAAACTACACTGATTCGCGATTTCCACTATAACAAATCGCTCACAGCGATCGAATAGCGCGCGCCCGTGGTCGGATTTGCCACATAAAGTCGTTATCTAGAAATCGTGCCGGGAAAAAAGTGATCGATTGCATCCACAAGAACTCAAGTAGCAATAGCAATCAATAGCTGAAAAATATGCGCATCGTAGAAAAAATAAGACACGGTCTTACCTCGAAGTAACTTTAATTAAATCATTTGTTTCAATTAACTTATTCAATTGTAGAACCAACCATCATTCGCTTTATGCGTAATAATTAATTCAGTTGAAAAATGTAGTTTATTGGCCAATATAACGACCAAATATAAAGTTCAAATAAAACGCGGATTACTTGTATGAACTCCGATGTAGTTAATCCAACCCATTATATGGCCAGGGAGATATTACTGTTTTGACATG